>JBBPBQ010000004.1:38388532-38446509 GCA_037974755.1 Cicer yamashitae
TTTTTTTTTTTCCCGATTTGGTTCTTTTTGTTTTTAAATATTTTCAGCGTTACCCTTTAAGTGGGGTTCCGTTAAGAAAAACTTAATAAAAACACTCCTCCGTTTTCAGAAAAAGTTACCCTTTATGTTTTGGAAATATTTGAGAAAAATGTTCAAAGTTTGTTCTAAGTTTGGTAGTAGGATTGATTCGTTAAAACAGAAGCTACGAGTATTTATACTCCATAGATATCACTTTAGATCAGTGACAATCGTTCTCAGAGGTTTGATGAACATATGCAATGATCCAGATGAGGGGTTTTTTAACTTTTTCTTAACGGAACGGGTAACGCTGAAATTATTTAAAAACATAAAGGACCAAATTGGGAAAAAAAAAAGATAAAGGACTAAATCGTTAACCGAAATTAAGTTAAGGGACCACGAGTGGTATTTAGCCATATATATATATATATATTTGTTATGAATTATATTAATTATATATTTAATAAAAAATAAAAAAAAACTGAAATTATTTTTTTATTAATTATATATATATTTTCTTATTTTTTTATGAATTATATTAATTATATATATAATAAAAATTCAAAAAAAAAATTGAATTTTTTTTTTAAATATCCTTGAGAAGTCGCCTTTTGCAACGCGGGATTCCTTAAGGAAGTCGCAATTGCAAATGGCGACTTGTGCCTAAATCAAAAAGGGGGGCATTCGTGTATATTTTTTTCAAAGGGGGATATATGTGTATATTTTTTTGGAAATAGGGTTATTTAAAAAAAAAAACCCTTTTCTTTCATTGTAGTTATTGTTATACACATTTATAGTTATTGATAACAACTGATACACCATCTTTTGGTTTTTACATGTGTATTTAAGTAAATTTCATTAAATGATTTTACTTGTCTATTTACGAAAGTTACATAACAAAAACTAACTCACTAAGCTACTAACTCACTAAACTAATTAAATGATTTTACTTGTCTATTTACGAAAGTTACATAACAAAAACTAACTCACTAAGCTACTAACTCACTAAACTATTAACTAACTGTAGCAAAATAAAGATTACAATAATGTTTTGTCATCTATGCTCAATACCCCATCACAAGTTAGAAGTTGAAAGATGTCCACCATACTAAGCTTGGCAATGAAAGTGTGAAACACATTGAGACCTAAAGCCTTCTTGAAGACATCTGCAAGCCGAGTTGTAGGGTCTAGAGGCGTGTTAATTGAAGTACAACAAGTAAACCCTAAATCATCCAACAAATCCAAACAGCACTTGCGTTGATAGAGGGAAATACCTTTACAGGAGCATGCATCCTCTAACATAAGAAATTTTTTCAATTCTCCAAAGTTTTTAATCTAAAAAACATCATCAAGAGCAACCTTGAACACATCAAATTCTGACAAAGAAATTCCATCCAACGGGGTATCATCTGCATAACTAAGAACAACAGTTAAACAACAAAGTGTGTGGTCAGATTGTGCTTGTGTGTAGCCATGAGCAAGTAGAAAAGTAGTAAGCTTGTCAAATAATGACTCGCTTGTTTAAGACCATACAAAGACTTGAGGAGCCTACACACTTGCCCTTGTCTAAGAGCTATAACACCTTGAGGTGGCTTCATATAAACCTCTTCATGAAGATCTCCACAAAGGAAAGCATTATTGACGTCGAGTTGGTGGAGGTGTCATCCATGAATTGGAGCCAATTTCAAACTTCATAGCTTCTTGCCACTTTGGATCCTTTCTAGTTGCAGCATAAAGTGAGTGCATAGGTATGGTGATTAGGGGAAGAGATGAGAATAAGAGAGGAATTGGGATAAAGCGTAGGAAAAATTTGTTGATGTAAGCCCTAGTGCCAATCTATTTTACACAGATTATTATTCGTATTATAAATTTAATTCATATATCTAATTTTGGATTTATGTACAAGACATCATTTATTTATTATGCTATTAATCGTATAATATAATAAAATCCTTATAATAGATTGTTCGTTCAATAGAACATCTAGTGTTACTTGATCGTGAGACTTTATTAAATTTAGAATGCTTTTCTTAAAGTATCCTTAGTTAAAATATTATTGTTAATTAGGACGACAATAATACATTGAGATTATCATGTGAGTAAACTGATGACCACATCTCACAGGTCATGGATATGAGATATCAAGTCATCACATTGGCATAAATATTATGGGTAATATTTATAATGGATTGACTCACCATTAGGATGCTACATAATTGTTGTGTAAGTGTCATTAGCGATTCTTATGTGACCATTATAACAGCCCGACCCTTACCGTTATCGGCACTATTAATCACGACCTTTTCACCCCCTTTTCCTCTCCGTAGGAAATAACGAGTTTTTGTCTTCTGTAGAAATTGAATCCGATACCTGGGGAATAAGTACCACCATCCATCAAATTCTAATTCCAACAAGTCTAGAATTGATCTTCTGATGCAAAATATGTATCTCATGTTCCTACAACTGCTAATAAAAAATAAAGGGGTGAGATGAAAAATCTTATTGAGCTTTGAAAATAAATGGAGGGTAGTTTCAAAGAATATATTTCATATGTATAAAACATTATGCATCTCAAGTTAAAACTTTCAGCTTTAATTTTCATAAAAGCTTAACTTATAATATTATTTCTTCTTAATTTTGAAAACATACGCATGACCTCAAATTTTTTTCCTTAGAATAAGAAGAAGTCACCCAATTATCTTAATATGGGTCACCAAGATAATCGAGACCTGATTGGTAAAGGTGGTCTGGCTAAACCCCAACCAACGTCTTGATTGTTCTCCTTTACCTATTATTCCATGCCTGGAACAACCTGAATGTGCCACCGTGAATAAGGTCATGCATGATTTGATTAATGAGAATGTAATGTACTTGAGATGTTTTATATGCAATGTTTGTATTATGTCACATATGTAATGCATCCTTCATCCACAACAATTATAAATACCTTAACAATATACTAAATCAGTGATAATTAATTCATAAGCCCCTAATTCGAAGCTGGAACTAGAGGCAACTTAGCTAGAGGTAGAACTCCAGACTGAAGGCAGCGCATTGTGGAGTAAACAAAATCCTGAAAATTCCTAAATTTATAACACAATAATCATTCAATGGTCAAACAAACAACATGCATGACATTTTAAAATCATTTGGGTGCAGTTTCAAAACATCTATATGCTAAAAATTCCATTTCCTTACACTCTAAGTTCTTCTAACTCGTAATGCCCCCAAAATAGTTTCTAACAAGAAGTAAAGAATTTCAGTGAATAAATTCTCAGAAGCCTCATGCTAAAATAAGTTAATGTAACATAACTCACATTATTTCTGAAAAGGTTTTTCTTGAATGTGAGTTAACTGGAGTGGCCTGTCTACTTCTTAATTTTCTTCCTCTTCTGGTTAAGTTTCCTTTGTTGCTTATTTTTCCTCACCCGAACACGATTTGATGGTAAGTTTTCTTTGCAAGCTAAGGAGAGAAACCTCTTCATGATGATTTCACAGTGATATGTACAATGGTATGTGAATTAGAAACCAGAGGTTTGCAGCTGCCAGACTGTGAATTGTTCTGAAATAGCATTTTCAAGTCATAAAATTGTACATTTCTTGAGACAAAAATATCTTTGGTATAAATATCTAACAAAATGTAACCCTTCATACCATGTATGTAACCTAGGAAAGGCACATTTACTTGCCCTTAAATCAAACTTATGACAATTAGTGGACAAGGTAGAGGCATAACGCAAGTAACCAAAGACCTTTAAGTATGTAAGGTCGGATTGTGATCCATATAGAACTTCATAAGATGATTTGTTTCCTAATAATCTAATGCGAATCATGTTCATTAAAAAAAATGTTGAACTGAATAGGAAGCTTAGATCGAAACATAAGAGCTCTACTTATTTTTAGGATGTGTTGGTGCCGTCTCTCTACCTTACCATCTTGTGTGGCGTTGCCACACAACTTCTTTGATAAATTATTACTTTTGAAGAATACAAATCATTAAGCAATAACTTAGACCTATTATCACTTCTTATACTTTTAACATATTTACCAAATTGATTCTCAACCAAAGCAACAAAATTATGCACTTTACTAAGCACTTTAGAATTAGATTTAAGCATCACAACCCAAACATGTCTTTTGTGATCATCTAAAATGGTAAGGAAATATCGAAAACATTTATTGATTTTTTCGAGAAAGGTCTCCAAATGTCAAGATAAACTAGATAAAAAACAGTAGTAAAATTATTTACACTAATCCGAAATAGCAACCTTTTATGTCTAGCCATATGGCAAATATCACAATGTCCTTTACTTTACTACCAACAATAATGTAACTATGTTGATTATTCATTTATAACATTCTATCATGTGATAAATGTCCTAGACATATGTGCCACAACTCATTAGAAACATTTGTATTCAAACTATGTGCAGTGAGAAAGCTAGATGTAGAACGTGGAAGCTTCAAATCTTCGTGCAAGTAATAAAACTCATCAACTTGTCTAGCCAAACTAATTTGATTCAAACACATCTAAGAAATACATATCAAGTTTATTGTAGATTCTGGTAATGATTGCATATTGTCTTAAACTAGTTCAACACTTAATTGTGTAACTAGCCTCAAAAGAATTTTTGTTAGTTAACATCACATCAATAGGATTCATCTTATCGCAACTTGTAAATAATCTAGAAAGTAACAAATGTGATCTATGGCTCAAGTATCTAATATCCATGAGGAATTATTGATGTTTAAATAAGGTGAAATACCTTCTTCCTGAGCAATGTAGGCATAATAACTCTATGACTTTACCATGTTGGTTGTGCACTTAATATCAACAATATTCTTTTCCAATAGTGATAAAAGATTTTAATATTGGTCCTTTGTAAGAACCACTCCCTTCTTCACCTTTGGATTTGAAACCACCTTTGTCATCATATGATTTTACATTTGTATAATTGGCTAAATAATTGATTTTCCGAGATGACATTCCCAATTACACCTTTCAATCTATTAGACAAAATCCTAGCTAAAACTTTATACATACACCCAACAAGAGTTATAAGGCAGAAATCATAAAGCTATTAAGGACTTCTTCTTCGAAATAAGAACAATAAAGATACAATTAGACCCTCTCACCAACTTACTATTTGCATGAAACTTCCACATAAAATTCATGAAATCGCACTTAACAACATCCCAAAATTATTTCAAAAAACTAAAATTGACATCATCAGACCCATGACTTTTGAAACTATCACAATCTCATATAGCTTCCTCAACTTCCACTTCTTCAAACATTCTAATCAACTAGGAACTCTCTTCATCATTAACATGCTGCAGTTGAAAATTATCTACTTAATTTTTCCTCACCCGACTTGATTTGAGATGATTTTTGAAATAATAAAAAATAGATCCCCTCACCCCTTCCACCCGAGTCCTTCTAGAATCAATACTCAAAATAGCATTATGTCTTCTTTTAGATGAAATCACACCATAAAAATTTTTAGAATTAGCATCACCCTCCTTAAGCCACCTTACCCTTGATTTATGCCACTGAATAATACAATATGATCTAGATAGAGAAAATAATTGAGCTGATAAAAAACACCTCTCCAAAATCTCGACCTCATCTAAATTGCAAATTCACCTTCACATCCTAACAATCAATACTTTCCTTAGTAGACATTGTTGCCATGCTTTTTATGCCACTCACTCAAATATGATTTGTTTCCTTTTAATTTTTCCTTCAAAACAAAGCCTCCCCATCCAACAAACAACATATTCTTCCAATGATTTGAAACATACTCATGATAGTCTGGGAAGTATGCCCAACATTTCAGCATTCAAAACGGTTTAGGTCCCTAATTCTCCATCTCATTAGACAACATAATAGGACAATGATCAGATAAACCTTTCTCTAATGATCATTGAGATACAACACTCCAAACTTCACTGAAATTATCATATAAAGAAAACAATCCAAGCTACTCATAGAAGCCTCGTCCAATCTAGTGCACGTAAATCATCTTCCAATTAAAGGTAAATCCACCAAATGATTTTCATGAATGAAATCATTGAAGATATTAATCTCATCCTCTCTCGAAACACCCTCCACTCCTTTACATCATTCCACACCTTGAATAGAATTAAAGTCCCCACATATACACCAACAAACATCCAACTATAACTCATTAAAAGTGATCGTAACTCTAATTTCAGTTGAATCTCACAAGGAGCATAAACATTAACCATGTTCACTGCAACTCCAGATAACTTCCACAACCCCTTTGACACAAGAGCATGTGATAATATAACAGACGAAAACTTCTTTACACAATTCGGATCCCATAGAGTAGGTAAGCCACCAAAATGACCAATTCACAGTTTATAAGAAAAGCACACATCAAAAGACCCCTACAGACCTTCACACAACCTCTTAACAATCAACTCCAACTTAGTCTCTTAACTTCATAAAACTTGAGATTTATTTATTTGAATCAGATCTCTGATTACTTTTTTTCTTCGCTACACCTACCAAACCTCTAATTTTATAACTTATTATCTTCATTGTGACCTTTCTACCCCCTACAACCCACACCTCAATAATATCCCAATATTATGTTTATCTCTCTCCTCCATCTCTGACAATTTTTGTAAGTGTTAAATAAGTTTTTAGTCCTATAAAATTTTAGTATTTTACTTTTAAGTCCCTATAAAAAATTTCATCAACTTTTAGTCCCTTAAATTTTTCATTTTCATTTACTCAACCACTCGACCCAAAAATTGTTCTTCAACAAGAAGATTAGAAAAAAAAAATCTGTCTCAATCTGAAGTTTAACAACTTGATTAATCATCTTGAACAATGATGTTTGAATTAACATTCTTGGTAAATCAAAACATTTTGTGAACTCAACTAACTTCACTAATTGCCCTAAGGACGATGATATTTGAATGGAAAAAATTACAATTCCACATGAATCAAAACGCCACTAAACCGAACTCAAACACGTCTCTCCCAATCAACAAACTTATTAGACTACTTTTCTAAATGTTAAAAAACTTGTGAAAAATTTCATTTACCTCCTGAATGAAAAGTGTTGTCAAGAATATTAGTGAAATAGAAAGTTAAAGGGTCTGCTATCCCTGTAGAATCCTGAAACCGTATCCACCCTGTTTATTTATGATGAAGAGCATTAATCCCATAACTGCGTCTATTCTCATGATCGCTGCTAGAAAAATATATATTGTTATAAAAAAATAAATATTTGTTATAGAAGATAAATAATTTATTAATTATGTAAATTGATCTAATCAATGATTAGAAAGTATTATTAATATATTTATTAATTATGATATGTGTGTGAGTCCGATCACCCGACTATTTGACAAAATAAATTATGGTCAATTATTAGTTTGTGACTATAGCACAAATCAGTTGATGGGTATGTCCTTGCCATTATTATGAGTCAACCATGATAGAATGTACCATTTTATTATAAGTAATGGGAGGTTTGTTATAGTTTTATTATTTTATTATTTATTTTAAAGTTAATTCAAGTATTAAATCTAATTTTTATTTTATCTTTGGGATTATTGTTCAACTTACTATTCTAACTTGCAATTAGTGTTAGGAATTAAACTTTTGGTCCCTAAGTCATTTTTATGTTACAACTTGATCGTTTAAGTTTTGTTTGTTTTATTTTGATTCTTTAAGTTATAAATACTAGACATTTTACTTCCACAAATTATTTTCAATATATTTAGTTCTTTAAGTTACAAACATTATATACTATGTGTTAGAACACAATGTTTAGAAATGATAGGAATTGGAATTGTAAAAGAATAGACTTAGTTTCATTGAGTTATGACAGTTACTTATAGTGCAAGTAATCTGGCCAGCATTTACAAAAATTATCAAACACCTTGTTAGTTACATTTTAACTGACTAACTAATATGCTTAACAAACTCTTAACTATCCTAACTGCATTGCTATGCTTATTACATTCATTTTGGATTAAAACATAACTAACACTCTTCCTTAATTCAAAATGGATTAAGTGTTGCTAAGCCAAGCTTGCTTCTCATCTCTTGGAACTTCACCCTCTTCAATCCTTTGGTTAGAATATCAGCCTTTTGATCCTTTGTACAACAATGTTCTAGCTCTATTCTTCCTTTGATTACTTGATCTCTTAGGAAGTGAAATCTAGTCTCTATATGTTTACTTCTTCCATGAACACTTGGATGCTTGGATAAGTCAATTGCTAATTTGTTGTCTACCTTTATCATGATTGGTTCATCACCTCTCAGCCCTATCTCAGTCATTAAAGTTGCTAGCCATAGAGCTTGACAAACTCCCATTGAAGCAACCACATACTCGGCTTCACAAGTGGATAATGCAACAATGCTTTGCTTCCTTGAACACCATGAGATTGGTGATTCATTTATCATAAAGACATAGTCAGAAGTGCTCTTCCTATCATCCTTGTCTCCACACCGATTTGCATCTGTAAATCCAATTAGTTCAGCCTTGCTTCCAGCCTGCTCTTTCCATGTATCTACTAACCAATCCCACACTGTATGTTATGTCTGGTCTTGTGTTGCATAGGTACCTTAATGATCCTATCATTTGCTTGAATGTGGTGGAATCAACTGGATCTTCATTGCCTTCCTTGGACAAAATCAGGCCTGCCTCTGTTGGTGTATCTGCTCCATTGCAGTCCTCCATTTTGAACCTTCTTAGTACATCATTGGCATACTTCTTTTAATGCATGAAAATACCATCTTCCTTGATTACAAACTCAATTCCAAGGAAGTATGATAGTCTGCCCAGATCTGTCATCTGAATTCTTTCTCCATTCTGATCTTGAATGCATTGATCTCCCTTTCATTGCTGCCAGTCAATAGCAGATCATCTACATATACGCAGATTATTAGTGCAGGTGTTGATGTTGTTGTGCTTTTCTTCACATATACTCCATGCTCACTTGTGCATTTTTCAAATTATTGTTCAATAAGGAATTGATCTATCCTTTTATTCCAGGCCCTAGGGGATTGCTTCAGGCCATATAGGGATTTCCTTAACTTGTACACCTTCTCCTCCTTTCCTCTTATTTCATAACCTGGTGGTTGGCTCACATAAACCTCTTCTTCTAGTGGTCCATTAAGGAATGCAGATTTGACATCTAGCTGATGTATGGACCAACTTTTGTAACTAGCCATTGATACCACCAACCTCACTGTTTCAATCCTTGCTACTGGTGCAAACACTTCATCATAGTCTAGGCCAGGTTTTTGCAAGAATCCCTCTGCTACAAGTCTGGCCTTGTACCTTACAATCTGCCCATCAGGCTTCAGTTTAACTTTGTAGACCCACTTTACATCAATTGCTTTCTTGTGGGCTGGTAGGGTCATTAGTTCTCAGGTCTGGTTTTTTTCTATTGCCTTGAGCTCTTCCTCCATTGCTAGTGTCCATTTAGGATCCCTCAAGGCCTCATCATCATTAATTGGTTCTGATTCAGCCAACAAGGCAAAATGAACCAAATCTCCATCTGCATTGATGGCTGAGTCAGCGGTATGGCTGCAATAGGACTGAAGGTAGCCTGGTTCTTTCAGATCTCCTCATTGGCTCAGGTGCAGGTCGGCTGGTTGCTGGCTGGTTCTCATCCAGTTCTACTACAACTGCCTTGCTGACTGGCATGTCTGGACTAGCTGGCTTGCCTGGTCCTGCACTGCTGGTGCTGGCTTCACATTTCTTCCAATCCCATCCTCTTGATTCATCTACTAGTATGTCCCTGCTTGTGATTACTTTATTCTTGTTTGGATCATACAGCTTGTAAGCTCCAGTTGAATCATAGCCCAGCAGTACCATGTGCTCAGACCTATCATCCAGTTTTTTCTGTTTTGTGCTGGCACAAGCGTGAAACATAGTGAGCCAAACACCCTGAAGTGATTCACACTTGGTCTCCTCCCTGTCCAAGCTTCCTCTGGTGTCTTGTTTTCAAGCCTTTTTGTTGGACATCTGTTTAAAATATAGACTATTGTTGCAGCTGCTTTTCAAGCCTTTTTGTTGGACATCTGTTTAAAATATAGACTCGTGGCCATATCCATGATGGTTCTGTTTCTTCTTTCAGCAGTTCCATTATGTTGTGGAGTATATGGTGCAATCACCTCATGTAGCATTCCTTCCTTTTCACAAAATTTATGAAATTCATGGGAATTGTATTCCCTTCCTCCATCTGTTCTTATGATCTTCATCTTGCACTCACTTTCATTTTCAGCCATCACTTTAAATCTTTTGAACACATCAAGCCCTTCATTCTTTCTTTTAATGAGGTAAATCCAGATTTTCCTTGTATAATCATCAATGAATGACACAAAATAATTGTTACCTCCTATTGACATCTCTTCAATTGGACCACATACATCAGAATAGATCACTTCTAGCATTTTTGATGATCTAGTTGGCAGCTCTGTCTTGAATCTGTGTCTATGCTGCTTGGCCTGGCAGCACTCTTTACACAATTCCTGTGGTATCTGAATGTCAGGGATTCCCAGCACCATGCCTTTATGTTGCAGCATTTGAAGGCTCCTAAAGTTCAAGTGTCCATATCTTTGATGCCACAGCCAACTCTCGTTACTTGTTTCTGCAGCCATACATTGATTCTCATTTATTTGAATTTCAATCTTGAAAGTCCTGTTCTTGGACAGTGGTGTTTTCAAGATCAGCTTCTTGTCACTATCAAACATTCTCATATGTCCATTCTCCATATTCATAGAGTATCCCTTCTCCAGCAATTGTCCAAGACTTAACAAATTGTTCGTCATATTAGGCACATATAATACATCACAAATGAAGGACTGCTTACCATCTCTTCTTTGGATTAGAATCTTGCCAACACCTTCAGCTGTGACTGAGCTATTGTCTGCAAATCTGATTTCTCTCTTTACTTTCTCATCAATGCTCCCAAACCATTCCTTGTGGCCAGTCATATGGTTTGAGCAGCCTGTATCAAGATACCATAAGCCTGGGCAGTCATCTTGCAGTACTTCCTCTGAGTCTGAACTTTCAGCTTGTGCCAATTGAGCTTCATCCTCTTTTCTTTTCACTTTCTTTGATCTACACTCATCAGCAAAGTGGCCCCATTTTTGGCAATTGTAACACTGAGTTCTTTTCTTGTTAAACTTCTTCTTGCCTTTGTCAGTGCTGCTGCTGTTGCTGTTTTGATTCTTGGAGGATTCAGCAGCATCCTCTTCATCAACATCTGATTTCTTGTGCCATCTTGATTTTCCCTTTCCTTTCTTGTATTTTCCTCCATCTTGATTTGATTTCTTGCTGAATCGTGCCTGCAAAGCCTGTGCTTGTGTATGATTTTCACTCCTTTCTTTAAATCTCAATTCATGGGCTTCAAGTGAACTTTGTAAATCTTCCAATTTCATTGTGTTTAAATCCTTTGACTCTTCAATTGCTACTACTATATGATCATACCTCTCTGTCAATGTTCTCACAATTTTCTCAACCATCACTTGCTCAATTATCACTTCACCATTTGCTTTCATTTGATTTGTCACTCCCTGCACTCGATTGAAGAAATCGGCAACATTTTGATTTTCCTCCATTTGCAGCAGTTCATACTTTCTTTTCAACATTTGGAGTTTGATCTTCTTGGTCTTTTCTCCACCTGTGTAATATTTCACCAAGATATCCCATGCTTCTTTTGATGTAGACACCTTTGAGATCCTTTCAAAATTGTTTGCATCCACACTTTGCTGAATGTAGAACAATGCCTTGCAATCCCTCTTCTTGCAATCTTTGAAGACTGTCTGCTGCCTCTTTGTTGGATTAGTTCCAAGCTGCTCATAGCCCTCTTGCACCATTTCAAACACTTCTTGAGCCCCCAATAATGGCCTCATAGATGCAGACCATCTTTCCCAATTTTTTCCATCAAGAATTGGCAGATTTGATGGAAAATTCACAGCTCCATTCATGATTCCTTTCCTCTCTCACACTTGTGTTTCCCAAAATTTAAGTTCCTCACACTTGCACTCGTGTTTCCCAAGACTTAAAACCCTAGCTCTTGATACCAATTGTTAGAACACAATGTTTAGAAATGATAAGAATTGGAATTGTAAAAGAATAGACTTAGTTTCATTGAGTTATGACAGTTACTTATAGTGCAAGTAATCTGCCCAGCATTTACAAAAAATTATCAAATACCTTGTTAGTTACATTTTAACTAACTAACTAACATGCTTAACAAACTCTTTACTGTCCTAACTGCATTGCTATGCTTATTACATTCATTTTGGATTAAATCATAACTAACACTATGGTCCTTTAATTTACAAACTTTATATATTTTGATTCTTTCTAATAGTGTATAATATTGTAATTTAATAGATCAAAATATCTAATTTTTATAAATTAACAAACAAAAATCTTTAATGTTTATAATTTAAGGAACTACAATCTTTAATGTATAGATTATATTTTATTATATTATCTTACCATTATAAGGAGGATAATTTTGGTTTTTTTTGTTACTGCCCTCCTTTCTTATGTGGAAGTTGATTACAAATTATAATAATTTACATAACTTTTAAAAATACTTTTTACAGAAAACAAAAATTTAACCCGTTAATTTATCACTAACTCATTTATCACTAACTCATTTACGTCAATATCATATATTAAAAGTGTACTAAATAAATAATATTAGTTAATAAAACCATGTCATTTAATTATTGATTAATTAATTTAAAAATACTAAAACATATCAACTTACGCATGTAGAAAATAAGTCTCCACTTTAATATTAGATACGATCAACGTTGGACATTGAAATTAATTTTTTTGGAATCAAATATTTATTTTGAAGCAAATTCTTGTTATTTTGTTTCTGAAAAAAATGATCGTTTTGGAAAGGATAAAATATCGGGAGTGACAGTTTATTTAATTACAACACAAAAATCTCCCTCTCTGTATTTCAAAGTTTCGGAAAATGGCTTCTGTAATATCAAAACCATCATCACATTCACATTCACATTATTCAACAACAAACCCATTCTCTTCTTCAAAATTTCACTGTTATCTTCACAACAATGCTTCCAAGTTTTACGCTTTCCCTTCAAAATCAACAATTTTTGTCACCCTCACTTCCACCCCTAATATCATCATCACTCACCCTCCTTCTTGTGCTAGAAATGATTCTCATTCCTTTTCTATTCAAGAATCCGACCCGGTTATGGAAACGGGTATTGACCCGACCCGGGATAGGAGAAAGGTTGTTAGGGTGGCTTGGGAGAAATTGGTTCGTTGGTCAAGGTCTTGGCGCTCCAAGTCTAATACTGATGTTCTCCAACGCACTAACAAGGTTTACTTTCTTCCTTTTACTCTCTCAAACTTTAGGGTTGTCACTTGTCATTTTGGTATCTGAATTCATCAAATTACTCAAATTCATCATCGACTATTTTGATATTAAGTTGCATCTTTCGGAGGTGTGTCAAAGATTGATTAAATTTAGGGATTATTTTAAAATTTGTTACTTTCAAGACACTAAATTGGTTATTCATTCCCTATTACACATTTTCTTGGCCATTCTTTTGAGGTTACTCATTTCTCTTTTGTGCTTTTATATCTGAATGTTGATAATCTAATATGGTTCAGAGTATTTTAATTTTAATTTTATAATATCTTGATATTATGTTACATTATCGTAGTTTGTCTCACATGGAATAATCTCAAAGTGTTTAAGTATTTTAGATTATTTCTTAAGATTATGATGTTTATTCAGTTTGTGTTGTGGTTTTTATGACATTGAATTTTTGTTGTTGTTGAAAAGGTGGTAGTGCTTGGAGGGGGATCGTTTGGGACGGCAATGGCTGCTCATGTTGCAGACAGAAAGGATCAGTTAGAGGTCGTGATGCTTGTTCGAGATCCTCAAGTTTGCTCGTCTATCAATGAGAGGCGCTGCAATTGGTAGCTTTCTTTGTCCTTGTCGTTATACTTGTTAATTTGTGAGTTGTGTTCATCTAATTTCATCATCCATTTCTATTGTGACTCTTTGTTCTTTTATCTTTTGCAGTAACTACTTCCCGAATCACACGCTGCCAGAAAATGTAGTCGCAACAACTGATGCAAAATCTGCTTTGCATAATGCGGATTACTGCTTTCATGCAGTGCCTGTTCAGGTCATTTGATTTTGCATTCCTTCTTTAATTTGTAGATAGGAGTAATACTATTCATAGTTTTACATTGCGGTATTATGCACATTTTGGATGCCTCCGCAACTGCATTGTGACCACAATTGCAGCCACATTCGTCTACACTCTTTCTCAACATCAAGGATTATAGCGTAACTGAACCGCTATTTTGAAACATCGATAGTGTTGATGCTTTTCAATAAGTCCAAGTGTTTGTATAGTCGAATAAAATGCATATGGCGAACCTTAGCATTTGTCTTTTGTATAATTCGCGACCGTCTGAATCTTTGTTTATGTTATTGTAGTTCAGCGCAGCTTTTCTCGAGAGTGTCGCTGATTATGTTGATCCAGGTTTGCCATTCATATCTCTCAGTAAAGGCCTGGAGCTTAATACACTAAGAACAATGGCTCAAGTTATTCCTCAAGCACTACGAAATCCTCGCCAGCCTTTTGTTGCACTGTCAGGGCCTTCTTTTGCTCTGGAAATAATGAATAAGCTACCTACAGGTTACAATGACATTGCTAATTACATGTGTCGATCTTGTTTTTATTTTTTTCGAGTATGTGTATGATTATAGCAGAAAGCCAATAACTTTTATCATTTTTGGTTCCATTGTAAAAATACAGCAATGGTCGTGGCATCGAAAGACAAAAAATTGGCAAATGCAGTTCAGCAGCTACTAGCTTCAAATCATTTAAGAATCAGCACATCAAGGTAGATGAGTTTTAATAGATTCATAAATGAAATTGAGTTTCATTTGTAAATGATTTCTTTTCATCTCTATTAAGACTTCTTTCCTCCCTCGTCTTGTCTCAAGCAGTGTTGTCAAGCAGGGACTATAGCAGTGTTATAGCATAGCCAAATTTAAAAAAACAACACTATTGTCCTGCGATACACAATTCAATACGAAGTGTTGTCAAATAGTGACTATGGTAGCTATAGCACGGTAGCGTAGTGGAATTTGAATAAACTGCTATTTTCCATGGTTTGCGATTGACAACATTGCGTTGAAACTATGTCGTTTGCTTGCTTTAATCTTTCTGTTTCTGCTTGATGCATGATATGCGAAAACAGTTGTATACAGATTTTGATGCAAATGTTCAGCTTGTAATCTCTGATAACTCCAGTGATGTTACAGGAGTCGAAATAGCAGGTGCCCTCAAGAATGTACTAGCAATAGCAGCTGGGATTGTAGTAGGTATGAATCTTGGTAACAACTCCATGGCTGCTCTTGTCTCGCAGGGCTGTTCCGAAATACGGTGGCTTGCAACAAAGGTAAATGATTTCTATTAAATAAATATCACAGCTCATGTGAATCATATCTCGTTTTGATACTAAATAGAACCCAATCAATATAAATCTGTACTATGTATCTATTATTATGGAGATGAATCTCGAATCCCGTTTCATTCTAGTGAGTCAGTACCTAAACTTAGAGTAGTCAACCACTTTTTTTGTCAATTTTGAAGAACCGTCCACTTTTAACTCGCTGAGATCCAACTCGCAAATTCGCGATCCTAGCGACAATCCCACCGATTCCACCACCTGCGATCTTCGTCACGTCGCAGCATGCTACCCTTTCTTCGACACCTATGATTGCACGATTAACGATCCAACTCTTGATCCCACCTACATTGGCCATGTCACTGGTTTTTACTTAAAAATTACATATTTTTATTGGTAATGTATCTTATGATTCATAAAAAGATTTGATTCACGATTCGGAAAATAGGTCTTCTGATTCACAATTTGAACTAGATTTGATAACTTTTTTGTGTGTACATTTTACATAAATTCATAATAACAGATGCAGTCTATTGATGTACACATGCACATTTACTTTATATTTATATTTTCATTTGGCATATAAAGTCTTCCATTGTTTTACCCTCCGAATAATAATAATATTTCTCTTTATTCTTATTATCTTTTTGAAGATGGGTGCAAAGCCAACTACAATAACCGGTCTGTCAGGAACTGGAGACATTATGCTTACATGTTTTGTCGACCTTTCGAGAAATAGAACTGTTGGTGTGCGTCTTGGATTGGGCGAAAAGCTTGAGAACATACTTAATTCCATGAATCAGGTAGTTTTCAATTGTGCTTGATCATACACAAAATCATTCAAAGTGACAGTTACTGAAATTAGCATCCTTACTAAGCGCAGGTAGCAGAAGGCGTCTCAACGGCTGGAGCTGTGATTGCTTTGGCGCAGAAATATAATGTCAAGATGCCTGTATTGACAGCAGTCGCTCGTATCATTGACAATGAACTTACTCCTAAAAAAGCTGTTTATGAGTTAATGAGCCTCCCTCAGGTTTTTTACTTTTACCCTTCTCCCGGAAGAAGTATATTGGGCTTCCTTATATATAGATTATGGATTTAATTGCTATGCAATGACATGGTAAAGTTTTTTTACACCGTCAACCAATCATAATCATTGAATCATTAAAAATATTTGACTTTAATCATATCTACCTTAAAAGTCATACAAATAATGGTTTCGTTTGGTTGAGAGTGTAAAGAGTTTTACATTGACAATGCATCAAAATTAATCTCAGAGACTATTACAAGTTTGATTGATAGACAATTTCGCATTGCAGGTTGAAGAAGTATGAAACCTCCCAACACATTGTTTATCTAATAGCTACTTTTTAACTGCTGATTGAAAGGCATTTGTGTAGTTAATTCTTTTTCACCACTGTGCTTTTATGATGTGAAGGCATTGGTGATAACAGTTTTGCATAATTGGAATTGAACCATACAGTTAAAGAAGAATTTGATAAATGTGTAGATTCTGGACAACATATATACTCTTAGCTTATTAATGCATGTCATTTCTTTGTGCAAAGTGGTTTCTCTTAGATGAAAGTTATGGTTGGTGTGAGAAGGTTAAAAACTCCATCATGTTCAAGATTACCTATAAACTCCAATGTCATACATGGAAAATGATATTGATTTATTGAGAACTATTCTAAAATCAAATTATCATAAAATAGAGTTTTGGCAATATCTTTACGAGGACAAGTGTAGACAATACTAACATATCTGTGGTGATTTCATAATATGAATATCATGACTTGGTGTTTGTTTGTGTATCACCTTGATTTTGAATGAATTTATCTTTCTAAAATTAATTTTTAGATAAGTAAGTTAAGTATAAAATAAATTATGTTTGGATATATTCTCGTAAAATTGAGTTAAACATTAAATATGAAGTTAAAAATTAATTCTTTGGACAAAAAGTCTAAATTTTAACCTCAAGTTAGAATTGTTTTAGATAGAAAATATTATTAGTAGACTGAGACACACATTCAAAAGGTTCTAAACATACAAGAATAAAGTCACAAGTTATGTGTGAGACATTATTCTTAAGTTTGGAATTTCTTTTTGAAATGACAAATGTTAGTATATCAATTTTATGTTGTGGTTTGAGATTAAATCTTAATCTTATTTGAGGCTTGTTTTCAAAAATTGTGGCAAAATCATGTTGACCCGATGGTTCAACTTATTTGAGTTACCAATTTGTTTGGGAGAAAATTTTCACACTCTTCGATATCACTTTGAATATTCACATTTGAAAAAAACAAAGTACAATTTCAAACAAATGTTATGTCTAAAAGTATACTTTTATCATATTTTATCGAATTCTGACGGATAAGTATACAATTAAAATAAATGAGCTAAATTTTTTAATCTATTTTTCTAAATCATATCAATCTATTTTGGGCACTACTAATCACCCCCTAACCACTAAAAAATCTCATGTTTTTGAAAATGTACTTATAGACGACATACATTGTCTAAAAATATACTTTACGACAATTTTTTTAAAATTTGTACATTCAAATTCATTGAAGGTGAAGAAAGTTATTCTTATTTAGCTCACCACATTTTAGTTACATTGATGACAAATTTGGATTGACCAACTTTGCCATGTCTAACCATTTTGAGTAATAAATGAACAAGTACAAACAATTTGTTTTATGTTAATGACAAATTTTGTCTATATTAAGTTTCTGTTTGGATATATATTTGCATCACCATTTTCCTGTCCAAATATGCTTCCACTGAAAATACAAAAACAAAAATTTAGTTTTCCAAACTCACGTTTGTATTGTGAAAAAGCTATTTTCCAAAAATATGTTAAACCGTGATTTTGATGATGAAAGAACAGTGAGAGGTTTTAGAATATGAAAAGATAAAGAGAAACAAACTGTTAGTAACTGTCATTTTAATATTGTTACTGCTGTAATAACTGTTTTGTAACTTCAATTTAATTACTAAATAAATAGAGAATAGGGGGAAGGGATATGGATTGGGTATTTTATATGTTGGGTTGGTTTGGGAGAGACTAGGCTCTCTAATAATGAACTGCTAATATAGAAAGTGTGTCATGTCTGACACAACACCAACACATAACTATTTAATACTTTTCATTTTTTTAAATTATTATAATTGTCTATGTGTCGTGTCTTGACCATGTTTGTCCGACAGTGCTTCATACATAGTAAACATCAACGGAACAATGCATCAACTGATGTCTAGTTAGATTTTACATTTGTTTGCTTTCTAATTTTCTTTTTACTTAATGGTTCTTTTATCAGATGTCATTTATCGCATTGCAGTCAAATGATAATCTACATAAAGACTTGATAATCTTTGAATGACATGATAATATTTTCTTTCCTTCTTGTATTTCTTTAACAATGCCCAATTGAGCATATAAAAGGGTAAACAAAACAAAGGTCAAAGTTACTTGAACCATGTTGATTGTTGAGGTAACTAACTAGTTACAAGGACAATATTACTAGGCATGGAATTCTATCAACCTTACCAAGCACAACCAAATAGATTTTGGTTGCTATCCACTGAACACTAACCCTGAAAAGCTCACAAAATCACCTCAAAATTTAGAAGCTGAATGGCCATTGAAAAATGATCTTAACATACCCTCTTTCCCTCTCCCTTGTTGCTTCTCCATGTTGACTTCTTTTAAGCCCTTCCCAAGTGAATAAAAAGAGACAAAGCAATGAGGCAAAACTTGCAAGATTTCTGAGATAACAGAATAAAGAAGCTGTGAGACCCAATCACTCTCTCTTGTCTTCCTCTCGATCTTCGACAACTCCAAATACATGATGATCGGTAGACAGTGATGTAGATGATGCCTTTCTGTCCTTTCTTTCTAGCATGGTAGCCATTTCTCCAGACACCTTAACTCCACTTCCAACAACTGTGATAGCTTCCTCATCAAAGTCATCCCCTGTCTCTTCCGAGTATGCATACCTGCAATAAAAGGCCACGTAAAATGTCACACGCTATGTCAGTGTAACAATTTTTCAATTTGGTTACCTGCAAGCATAGTTCTAAATTGCAGTCTGCCATCACAATCGCAGCAGCAATTTAACGGTTTTATAAGCCTCAGCAATAGCTGCATTTGTCCGCATTTTACCTAAATATAAAGGTTCACAACGTAACCGAAACCTCAATTTAAAACTATAGCTGCAAGTCCATTTTTCAAAATCATCACTCGTTATGTTATAGCCTCAAACCTCATGAAGTAGTTTTGTTTTATTTTGGTTCAAAAAGCTAGAATGCTCATCAAGCGATACATATCTTTTGCCTTTCCAACAGAGACATAAAGAATCAAGCTTATATGGATTTCACAAACTATGTCAGAATTAATAATTAAATACCTCTTTTTTTGTATGTTTACTTTTTTAATTTTGTGCTCACGAAGTGTACAATAGTAAAGTTAGACTATACCTGGTTGGATTTCGAGATGGGGCCCAGAGAATGCAGATCACTATCAGGAGAGCATAAGCAAGCAAAGTCCAGAAAGCCGGGATGACCCAAGCTCTTCGCCACAGTTCACCTAAAGGGTCAGACGCATTGAAGTACAACTGAAACAAGAGTAAATAAGAGCCTGAGAGACTTCTAGTTATTTATTAGTATAAAAAAATCAAGACTATGAACAATACACTTCTCCTGGTTAGTCAGGAGCTAATCTCAGAAAGTTCGTCAAATTTTCTTGTTAAGTTTTCATTCATTGAAGTAGGTTTGACTATCATTTAGTACTAGTAGCAAAGTTTGTGGCTTAAGGAGCAACAAAACAAAAGGCAAAGGGGGAAATAAGGAAGAAAGGAAGTAGTAAAGATACAAAAGACTACCTCATAGCCAATCCATATTACTGAAAGCAGCACTGTCAGTGCAAGAGAATTTGTAAAGTTCCTGTACAACTCAAGTTTTCCTGTACTTTTCCGAATCTGTGCATATAATCAACAAATGGACACAATCATTTTTAATTGACAGCCAAGAAACTGAAATGCTAGTTAAACCTGATTCTAGAGAGGAAATGCACTATCTTAACAATCTCCAAGAAAACAGTGATCTTAATTAGTTTGAAGCTTTGACCATTCCTCAGTTATTGGTTTTTAATCCATCGTAGAGGCATCATACTTTCTAAAAACACACAAGCTATTTCCTAAATCTTTTGTTCTAACTCAATCCTACAAAACCGATTGGTAAGATAAAGACTGCCCAAGCTTTATAAGCACTACACAAGCAATATCTCTGGCCTCTAGGCAAAGTGGGACTAATTCCACTCGCTCACACCCAACACAATGAAGGTGTTGAAGGTTGCAATGAAGGCAACCCAGATGCCACAATTAGGCGGCTAGGGGAGGACCGCAATTCATGCGGAATTTCCAACACTAAATGTGCTTCTTTTTTTCCCCTATGTTGAGCCATCATAATACTTTGGTAGGCATGTCACAATAACAATTACAGTCGACACAAATTGTCGAACCTGAACCTTTTATAGAAATTCATTCATTGGACTTGAGCTCATTGAAATATTGCCTCTCTCACAAGCTAACAAGAAAGGGAGACAATATTTATACTCATGCACAAATGAAAGCAAGGACCAGATTATTGTATATACTAGGTTACCTGAAGCTTCTCCAGGGTTTTAGATAATGATTGAAAGATCCAAAGAATAAAGCAAGCATCCAACAGAGCCACAGGTAGCACTAAGAAAAGCCTTGCTTTTCCAGAGAAGTCATTAATATTACCGAGATGTTCAACCAACTCAAGTGCTTCTGAGGCCACAAAATACACCACCCCAAGAAGAAGGACTTTTGAGGTTAGACCACCAAGCGTTGGGCGGACAACTCCATAACCCATGGAAACAACCAAAAGAAGAAGCCGTGACACCGTCTTCTTGACAGCCGTGAATGTCACGGCCCATAATGTAATTACCATTGGCCTGCTTCCCGTTGAATTGAAATTCGCATATTCAAAATACCACAGGGCCATTTCACACATGCCGAGGCCTATAACAGCAGTGATGTGGTAATGCAACTGTATCACATCTTTCCAATACTGTACGAACCAGAGAAACCAAACCAGACCAAGAAAAAGGTAAGCTAAAGACATCAAACCATAAAATGTCATCAATGGCATCATCTTCCCCGGTAGATAACCATCCGGATTTCTCCAAACAGTTCTTCCGGAAATCACCGTGTCCTTCAGTTGAGGATCACAAAACATGAAATACAAATAATACATTCCAGTACTATTTATGTCAACAGTTTGAATAACCATGTTAGTCTCTTCACTCTGCCCTTCGAAAAACGTCTGCAAGCGTTTTGGCCCATTCGGGTCATCAGGGTTCTCAAGGATGATAACCTCCCCTAACTTACAAGAACCTTCTTTAGCAAGCTCTGGGGTGCAGCATATAGCATCAGAGTTCAAAGAAACACCCCCAATGTTATTCCTATCTTTCACCTTAATGATTATAGCTTCAACCAACCCTGTCTGTTGCTGCATCGCACTTGCCTTTTGAGCTGATTCTTTCGTTCTTCGAAAGGTGATAGACTCAAACCTGACATTAACATTAGCATATTAAAATTTAAAACTCTTATCAACCATATCACATTTGATCAACTAAATTTTACTAATAAATACTATCTCTATTTTTGTAACCATTAAGTAGGGTAATATTTTGCCCCAAAAAAAAGTAGGGTAATGTTTGATACATTTAAGGAATAGCCGACTTATAAGTAAATCGTTATAAGCAGGGTAAAATTTCAACTTTGCTAGTCAGTCTAGTCCCTAAAATTACTAAACGAAAACACACTCGGGGATGTTTTTAATTTTTAATAGTTTTGATACATTAAAGGACTATAGTGACAATGCCATGCGCATTTATGGACCAAAATCACTGCTTACCCAATAATAAATAAATCCAAATGTTTGTCATGTTGTGCACTTATCAACTAGATTTTACTAATTCTTACAATCTTTTTTGTAACCATTTAACCGTCGTTTAGAAACTTGTTTGGCACTCAAGGAGGATTCTTTCCTCATAATTGGCTTTCTCTATACACAAGAGAAAAGGTTCAAACCTCTGGCTAGTTGCTTAAAGTTTGAGTCCCTTGTCCCTCAAACCAACCGCGTGTTTATTTGCTCTAATAAGTATTACAATAAACCTTCAATTTGGTTCCTAAGCTATCATTTTCTCCCCTATTTCGCCATTAAACGATAGAAATAGAATAAATATTTAATAGTCCATAAACTATTCTCAATCTATCAAGTTAGTCCCTCGGTTACTTTCAAAGAAGAGAGAGTGATAGTTAAAGGACTAACTTTATAGATAAAGGGCGTGTTTGATTCAACCGAGGGGAGGGGAGGGATTTGTAATGGTTTATTTTGGTCCTTGAATGTTTGAGGTGTTGTCACTATATTCTTACAAAATACTACCTCCGGTGTTTTTTATAAGAGACAAATGAGATACAAATGGATCAACAAAAATTGATGTATTTGACCTATATTATAATGAACCAGATACATTGTATATCATTTGTCTCTTATAAGAAGAACCGAAGGGAGTATCAAAATTACAAAAACATAATCAAACCCATCTCTCTTTAGTCAGTTTTATCCTCAAATAAATCTTTCGTTACTCAATTTCATCCCTAAAATTACTTACCAAAACACACTCAGGGATGTTTTGATAATTTTGATACATTCAAATATCTCACACATTTAGAAACCAAAATCACTATCAACCTAATGATAAACAAATCAAAATGTTAATGACATCTTGTCCACTTACTCAATCATGATTTCATATTTACCAAAATTGGGGCATCCAAGTTAAAATAAAAAAATAAAAACAAGTTTGTTTTAATCTTAAATAAAAATGTAACAAGGGAAAAAGAAAAAAAAAACCCTAATTTGTCATTGCAAATTTCTATAGTTACAAACAAGTGGATCATTAGATCAAAAACATTAGCAATGAATAGTTTCAAAGCAATAATAGCACCTACCTGATGAATGATTTACCAGTGGGTAAGGTATCTTCGGAATGTAAAGAGTGGTTAAAGGAATTAGGTTTAGAAGCATAGAGACCTTCACTACCACCATGAAAGAAGAATGAATTGGCACGACGGATAAAGGTTTCATTTTGGTAGTCGTGAATTGAAGCACCGACGAAGGTGATGATTGAGTTTAAGGTGAGGTAAAGGAATAGAACGGAGGGAATGTGTTTGTTTGAATGCCGGAGAGCTTTCCGGTGGCCGCTGGTACGATCCATTTTGATGGTGAGATTAAAAAGGGAGAGAGTGAAAAGGATTGGAATTTTGAGTGAGGTTTGTTGTGTAATTTTGTGTCGTGCAACTAGCAACTATAGGTGGAACCATTAATACGTGCCATACTCAAATCAAAGCTTAAAAAGAAAAAAAAATGTTTAATTGCAATTCATTTGTTTAATTTAATATATATTTTTTTATTATTTCATATATTTCATATATTTCAAATATTATGGCTCAATGATATTTTTAATAAATTATATATATTATATTTTGTTTTAAACTTGTTATTTTAATGACTTTATAATATTAGTATTAAAATAATCTTTTATAATTGTAATTTAAATTCATCAAAAACTGATTAAATTTAAATCGCATTAATTTGGATGTGATCATATTTTTTAAAGGTCTTAGAGTCGAACCAAGAGTATTTTAAGAGGTGTATTCAAATGAGATTTTAATAGAATTTAAAAGACTTTTTGATTATAACAAAATCTATTTGTATTCAATCAATATTTTAAAACGATATAAATAATTTTTGTGGGACTCAATTAGGATCATTAAAATTGTTTTAACAATACAACAAAGTTCGATGGTATTCAGTTAAGATATTTCACAACTTATAAAATGTCTCTTGGAATAAAAAAATATATAGATTTTAAAAGATTATTTTGTGGAATAGATTTTGAGAGACTTTTTAGTTAAAATACATTCCTCCAACAATCTCACATTTTGTGGAATTGACATGACAACATAAAAAAACATTTAGATTTCACGAGACCGTCAATTTTTTACCATTTGCTTTTCCACATCCTACTACTCTATATTCCTTTTCATGCTATTTTCTTTTCTTTTCTTTCTATTCAATGTTTTTATCATTATTATCAACTTCAACATTTACATGTCACTTCCTATTATTCATTTAATGTATTTTTATTTCACATCATATTGATTCAATGTTTTCTTTTTCTTCATTGACCATAAAAAACTATTCATTATTTATGTATTCATGTTACTCTTATTATTAATAATAAAATAACTATCTACATCGTTTTAACTTGTGTACAAGTATTACTTTTATTGGTGTAGAACAATTTATGCCTCCCTCAAAATTTCATTTCCTAAAATTTTTAATCATTATTTGAGTGGAATCCAGTTGTTTTTAACCCTCCATTAGTTATATTTTTCCTTTGTCAGTTCTTGAGTATATTTTTTCGTTGATGAATTGACATGACAACATAAAAAAAAGAAAAATATTTTTTTCACTTCTTACAATGACGTCTGTTTAGTTTCAATTTGTGTAACTTTTTTTAAAAAGCCAAAATATATATAAATATTAAAAAATAGAGTTACTCAAAGCTCAAGATGTGTCAAGAATAAATAGGAATAATAGTTCACATCAACTACAAAATAAAACTAAGTAAAAAAAAAAAACTACAAAATAAAATGATATTACATATCATGATAATAACTCTTAAAATGGATTATTAATCTAGTTATACATTAAAAAAATGTAATTGAAATGGTAGCAATGGAAATATTGCATATATGGGTAATGATAATTGAAATGTAAATAAATTGTCAATCTCCCCATCCTTCATTGAAGAATATATTTATAGAATAATGATGATTGACATGGTTTTAAATATGTGGAATTGAATTTTGTGGAAATTATTTGAATTTTAACAAATAAAAAGCATGTATTGAGAATTTTATGTTAGAGAGTGTGTTGTAATCATTTCTCTTCGACGATTGTTTAAAATTCATTGAGTAATATGAAATCTTATAAATCCATAAAGTGTTTTCAAATTCTATGAATTCTTATGATATAAATCCTTTAAAATCCAAATTACAATGTTTGATAGTCTTTTAAAATTCACAAGACTTTTTTATGCAAAAATTATCTTTTAAAATCTTAATTCAATACACCCTCCTAATCTTTGGATTGAATATTTTTTGCCTTATTATCGATCAAAACCGCACCATGAATACTCATAATCAAAGTAACAAGGAGGAATCAATAATATTTTAACTCCATGAATATTATTTTTCAGAGTTGCTTAGTTTAATAACTCATTATAAATATTGAGTTTTATTAATATAAATGTTGATTACGACTATATTATGTTAATGATCAAACACAAAATGTTTCATATAAATCTAAATTTGTAGTTATGTAATCTAATTGTCGATATTTACTTGTAATTCACTACGCGAAAAAATGCATTTTACAGCGCTTTTTTTAAGCCATTTACAGCGCTTTTTCAAAAAAAAAAAGCGTTGTAGTTACTAGCGCTGTAAAAAGATACAACAGCGCTTTTTAAAATAAAAAAGCGCTGTAAAATAGGTGGATATATTGCACGCTTGTTATACTCATTTTACAGCGCTTTTTTGAAAAAGCGTTGTAAATCCCTGTAATAGCGTTTTTTAAATCCCTGCAATAGCGCTTCATATGCATAAACCTACTACAACGCTTATGTGAAAAAACGCTGTAATAGGTGCATTCAATAGATGCATTATTATGCACCTATTACAGCGCTTTTATGAAAAAACGCTGTAATAGGTGCATTTAATTGTTTTATTATTATGCACCTATTACAGCGCTTTTCTAAAAAAACGCTGTAATAGGTGCATTCATATAGATGCATTGTTATGCACCTTTTACAGCGCTTTTCCACAAAAGAGCTGTAATAGGTGCATTCATATAGATGCATTGTTATGCACCTTTTACAATGCTTTTTCTAAAAAGCGTTGTAGTAGGTGCATTCGATAAATGCATTATTATGCACCTTTTACAGCGCTTCTTCAAAAAAAGCGCTGTAGTAGGTGCATTCTAATGCACGTTTTACAGCGCTTTTTTGAGAAAGCGCTGTAAAAGGTGCTTTTTTTTTAGTTTTATTAAAAATGTTGTAAATTTTAAAAAGCGCTTTTTTTAGAAAGCGCTGTCTTTTAATCCAGAATCAGTTCACAATTTTTATTCCATAATCAATTCACAATCAGTACACAACAACAACAAAACAGCACTACAAAACAATCAGTACAAAACAATCAGTACACAACAACAACAGAACTACATATTCACAACAATTAGTTCATATTTACATATTCACAACGGCCCAGAACTACATATTCACAACTACCTATTCATATAACTATCAGATTCACTATCATTTTCATACAACTACATATGCATATTCACAACTACATATTCACAAACAGCACAGAACTACCATATCCCTTGCAGCATGCCATTTCCCAGCAAATCAAATAATATTCATTTCAATCACATACTGACACTAGTCTTCCTTTATTTCTGTTAGATCTTCTTCAGAATATGTTGGACTGGAATTGTCAAAGTACTGTGCGATATAAAAATTGAACATAAATAAGTTAGAATAAAATATATACATAGTTTATATACGAAAATCAAATAATGAAAATACCGTACCGTTTCTGGGATTATAATTTGATTCTTATCAACAATCTCCTTCATGAATCGCAATACATAGTACCCACAATCGATGTTGTTAGTTGACGAGGGCACTATAAAATAAAACATATAAGTCAATAATTATTTGTGCATTGATTGTAAATGAAATTTTAAAAGCATATATTTCAAACCTTTATTGGAATCCATGTGATGTTATTTGACTTTTGCTTCGACACTGTAGCACCTCTTTGAGCTCGAAAAACTTGTAAAGCACTATCGAATAAACAAATGTGATTATTATAGCATTAACAAACACATTATTTATATATATATATATGTAAAAAATAAATGAATATTACTTACGTGTCGATAACTTCAGAGGTGATTGTTGTAATGGTCGTGCATGGGATCTAGGTAGTATATAACTTCAGAGGTCGCATTGATTGCAAATAGCACCCAATGTGCCCTACAACAACAAAAATTTGGTTTACACAACTAATAAATTAAGATCTCATAAATTAAAAAAGATATAAATAAAGAATATATAATTACGTACCCTGAATTATATGGTGCAATGAACAACTTATCCTTCTCTTTATTTCCTAATAGTATATCTACAACGTATTTCTTTACATTCACCGGATTGTGTTTAAGCATCAAAATCTTATGCGGAGACAATAATGAACACCTATTTGACAATCTGCGCGTGCACACGAACTTCTCATACAAAAACCTTAAATGAAAATTTCAAATTAGATTAATTACCAATAAATTAAATTAATTACAAATAAATGCAATTAAAAGTAATTTTTACCTCATGTATAAGCTGATGACAGTAGCACTCAGCTCCTTATGGTCGAGAAGTTCGTAAATGTGCTCTTTTTCAAAAAAAAATTCATACTCATCTCCGAATATAGCTTTATCCATGCTTATTATTCGTGAATCGTTGTCGCTGCCCATATTTTTTTTTGCCAGTGTGTCAAGACACGACCCATATCGAGCAAGTCGTGGCTGACTTATTTTAGGAGCAACAACTGATTTTACACGATCTAGTTTTTGAGCACCAACTTTGGCCACTTTATTACCCTCTAGCTTTTGCAGTTTGCCAGCTTTATTACCTTCCAATTTTTGAAGTTTGCCGGCTTTATTTTTAACACGAACATCAAGTCGTGGTGCGGCAGCTGGCTTGCTGTGCGGGTGGTTTATTGGATTGAATCTGAAAAAATGAGGTTAATCAATTTGTTAGTTTATTGAATCTGAAAAAATGACAAACCTTACAGAATAAATGTGACAAACCTTTTCGGGCGATGTGACTGTTTCGTTTCTGGGAATCTTCTTATCATTCCCTTTAGGCTTTGTTTGAATCTAAATAAATGTGAAATTAAAGTTAACATCGGAAAAAATTAAGCAATTAAATATAATCAATTAAACATACATTTCAATTAATTAAACATACCTTATCAAGGGCAACAAGATGTTTGGGCCATGCCACGTAACTTCCAATTGCTTCGCCCAAATAATTCAGATCTGCATCGTTGTCCGGTACCGACAACGGTGCATTTTGTTCCAAAGCAATAACTGGTGATACTCTGACATGGCCCGCAGGGATCGGTGTGTTGTGCAATACTTCGCCCAAAGTATTGCACAATGTTCCTTTTCCGACCTTCCGATGAGTAGGGGAGGATAAGTATAGCACGCATGTAGTGACACCCTAAATCAATGGTTAATACATAAGTATGTGAAACAATTAGTGAATGAATTTCTTATTTTATTAAGTAATTAATTACCTCAGGAAGACTTTTGAGACCAACGTTGCAACTCGCGTTTTCACTCTCCATTTGATTTTCACGTTGGAGCTGATCCGCAAGTTGCTTGTCTTTATTCGTCTTCACCAAGAATGCCACTTGCTCCGTTAATACTTTGATCTTCTCTAATACTTCCTCGTTAGATGGATTTTGGCGCTTTTCTTGTGAAAAATAGCTTCTAGGAGTTACGCCAAATCCTTTCCCCTTCACGCGGCCGGAATATTCAGGAACATTAAACACTTTACCTAGTATGTTCCTGCAACTAGCCTTGTTGTCCTCTTGATTTTCCGAACTTTGTTCGAGATTCGCCTAAAATATATACACGTAGGATTAAAAAGATTAGTTCAATATCAATTTTAAAATACAATATTAAAAAATATTAAAGTGATAAATATACTTACACAAAGTTCTATTACTTTTTGAACATTTTCGTTATCAACCACTCCGTCTTTATTTACGCGAGCTTCCTTCCACAATATATGACGACCCAACAGTTGATCGGATTGGGTGTCTTGTAGCTATTCTCGTTAATATCATAAACAAAATATTAGTTAGAAAGTATAGTTTATAATGTACCACATTATATAAAAGTGATGTTTAATTACTTACAAGTTTTTGCTCTAGACGTGCATATCCCATACGAGATTTCTTGTATGGGTGGGGAATAATTTTTGCCCTCTCACGATTTGCCTTACTAATATTCTATATAAAAAAATAAGAATCTTGTAAAAATTTAAAATACGCTATGAATATGAATAATAAAACACAAATGTTAATAAATTAATCACTTACAACAAACGCAGGGTCCGAACGTTTTGCTATGAATGCGCTCCATTCCTCATTTGATATATAATGTTTATATATTTTTGGAGATTCCGCATTCATATTGCCATCTCGGTCTCTTAGATAGCAATTTGAGAGGTGAGATCTAAAGCCCTGGTGTATTTTCCCGACAACTCTTAGCACGTAACTCTTTCTCACCTCGTCAACATCAAAAGCTGTCTGCAAACCACATAAAGATATAGTTTGAGTAAAGTACTTCAAAGCAGTTTGTAAAAAATTATAAGTAAAAAAGTTGAGTAAAAAATTACTTGTATATCAGCCCACAATACATCTTTTGCAGCCTTCAATGCCTGATTTCTCCAATGATCTATTGTGTGGGGATATTCTGACGAACAACAGCTCCAATATAACTTACAAACATTGAACTGTTGGCGTCAATTGGCTGACCACTCTCATTCCATCTCACCTAATAAACTCATATAGTAAGTACCTCAAATTATAAACAGCAAACAAACTATAGTATAAACAACAAACAAAGAAAATAGTAAACATAGTATACCTCAAATTTTTGCCCAGTACTTCTTGCTTTTATAACATTTTGCATTATGGTTGCACCACATTTGACTTCATTTTCGTAAGTCTTGGTGTTGCCAACTTCTTCATTTTGACATTCTAAATCTTTGTTGGTATCCATTTATCTACAACAAGTTCAACATGCAGTTCAGTATAACTTCAACAAGTTCAACATGCAGAGTCTAAGTACGTAGCAGTATAAGTTCAACATGCATTTTAGTGAAACAAAAAACTAATAAATACAATACCTGAAATAGCGCTTTTTAGGGTTACAGGTTCGCAGACGAACAGCGCAGAAGACGATGAAGACGAAACGAAGACGAAATGATCGTAGGGTTACGTTCGCAGACGAAACGAAGAAGAACGAAGACTAAAAATATATGGTTACGTGAGAAGGAGGATGAAAATGATGAGGAAACAGGTGTATGATGTTTACGTAATGAGGGTAAGTAATGAGGAGGAAACAAGGGAAACTGAAACACTCGTAGGGTTCACAATGAGAAGGAGAACGAAACTGAAAACACTCGTATGAAGTTTACGTATTGAAGATGAAACTGAAGAGGTTTACTGTTATATATAAAACCCTATTACATCGTTTTTTTTTTTGAAAAAGCGCTGTAATAGGTCTCATTATCTTATTTTTTAAAAGCCTACTACAGCGCTTTTTTAGAAGCCTTTTAAAGCGCTTGTAAAAAAGCGCTGTAAAAGACCTCTTATTTTTATTTTTTTAAAAGCCATTTACAGCGCTTTCATACAAAGCGCTTTAAAAGGCTTCTTTGTTTTATTATATGCAAACGCTATGTGACCCTTTTACAGCGCTTGTGCAGAAAGCGCTGTAAAAGACCTCCTTATTTTATTTTTTAAAAACCCTATTACAACGCTTTTTCAAAATAGTGCTGTAAAAGGGTTTTATATATAAAATGTCTCTTTGTTTTATTATGGCCAAGGGCTGTGTGACCCTATTACAGCGCTTTTTCAAAATAGCGCTGTAATAGGGTTTTATATATAAAATGCCTCTTTGTTTTATTTCGTCCAAGGGTTGTGTAACCCTTTTACAGCGCTTATGAAGAAAGCGCTTTAAAAGACCCTTATTTTATTTTTTTAAAACCCTATTACAACGCTTTTTCAAAAGAGCGCTGTAATAGGGTTTTATATATGAAATAACTCTTTGTTTTATTTTTTTAAAACCCTATTACAGCGCTTTTTCAAAAGAGCGTTGTAGTAGGACTATGTGACTTCATTATTTTGGGATGACCAGTTATGTTCAAGAAAATTTCCAAATAATTTTGTTTTCTTCCAAATAATAATTTTTTTCTTCCAAATTAGTTAACATATTTTTTCTTCCAAATTTTGTTTAATTTTTTTTTTCTTCCAAATAATAATTTTTTCTTACAAAATAATAATTTTTTCTTCCAAATAATACCTATATATATATATCAATGCTAAATTACATGATCAGCTCATATTGGGATGATCAGTTCAAGTTCAAGAAAAATTCCAAGTATATGCAGAAAATCAATATACAATTACATACAGTATAAGCAGAAAATTACATACAGTTCAAGCTATATACCAAAATGCTCAATTATGGCAGATCAAACAATTAAATTACATGAACTCAGTTTAGATTACATGGCTTAAAAACAATTAAACACATTAAGATGCCCTTCTTCTTTTCTTGGTGGGATTCACATTTGTTTGTCCATTAATGATACGAAACGATGAATTAATTCAAATTCCCTCATCATGATCATCTATAAGATATAAACCATCATGAGTTGAATCAATTTTATGTGGTTGTGATGTTGCAAAGAAAAGATCATTACCAACATCTTCATCATTATTGTTATCATCACTTATTTTATTGGTCGATAGGACAACATACCATTTACCATCAGCAGGATCAGTGACATAAAACACTTGTTGAGCTTGCGACGCTAAAATAAAAGGCTCATCTTTGTATCCCACCCTATTAAAATCGACAAGCAAGAACCCTGACTCTTGAATCCGAATGCCATTATTATTATCGACCCACTTGCAACCAAATATGGGAACATGAAACATTGTGTAGTCTAGCTCCCATATGCGTTCGATAACCCCAAAATATGATAGATTTGCATATATTGGGTTCTTGTCTTTTGCACTTGAGCTATGCATCGCTTCAGCTACGAGAGTGACTCCGCTATTTTGCATAGTGGTTTGATCATCTTGTTCTTTGGTATAAAATGTGTAGCCGTTAATTACATAATCGGTGTAAGAAAAGACATGTAAACTCGGACCATTTGATAGCCACCTCAATCTCTGTGAAATTGATCCGGGGTCTACATCAAACTTTGACTTTATGTGATTTTTTAACCATGTTATGAAACTTCGATTGTGCTCTCGAGTTATCCAATTTTGATTCCTATTCATGTTCAAACTAGATAACTGATCCATGTGTATTGTAACATACGGTTGAACCTCATCATCATTGTGCAGAACATACAATTGTGCCTGCTCCCATTCTGTCCTTGATATAGTCAATAGTGTCTTTCCAATTATCCTTTCTCCTGATAATCTTCCCGAATGACGAGACATGGGAAGCCCTATGGATTCAACATTTGACAGATATTCAGTACAAAATTCAACAGTTTCTTCGACAATGTACCGTTCAGTAATACAACCTTCTGGTTGACTTCTACTTTTTACGTACCCTTTTAATATTTTCATATATCGTTCTATCGGGTACATCCATCTCATATAAGCTGGCCCACAAAGTTGTGTCTCCTTAACAAGATGAACAGTAAGGTGAACCATTATATACAAAAACGAGGGTGGGAAATACATTTCAAGCTCACACAAAGTAACAACAATTTCCCTCTGCAATGTTGGTAATTTCTGAGGATCGATCACTTTACTACAAATTTCCCTGAAGAAGAAACATAATTTAGTTATGGCTCGGCGAACTTTTTCAGGTAAAATTGAACGTATACCTATTGGTAGCAAATGCTCCATTAGAATATGAGCATCATGGGTCTTCAAACCTTTTAACTTGAGGTCTTTCATACAAACTAAAGTTTTAATGTTTGAAGAGTATCCTTCTGGAACTTTAACTTCGTGTAGAAATTTACACAAAACAATTTTTTCCTTTCTAGATAGAGTATGAGCGGCTGGAGGTAGATATGTGCGATTTCCTTTCTTTACGGGACCCAATTCATTTCTTATTCCCATATCGACCAAGTCCAATCTTGCATTGATGCCATCCTTAGACTTTCGTGGTACATTGAGTAACGTACCAATAACATTGTCAAATACATTTTTCTCAATATGCATCACATCGAGAAAATGTCTTACATACAATGACTTCCAATATGGCAATTCAAAGAAAATTGACTTTTTTTTCCACCCAGTTTTGACCAGCTCTCCCGCAAAAGGTTTGCCAAATTTATTGGTCAAACCTTGTACTTTCTCAAGTATTTGATATCCAGTCGATGCTACAGGAGCTCTATCTTCCTCTGATTTTCCATTGAATGCATTTCTCCACCCACGATATTGATGACTATAAGGTAAAAATCTACGATGTCCAAGAAATACATTCTTCTTACAATGTTTCAACCGCATCTAATTTGTACTCTCTTCACATATAGGACATGCACACTGACCTTTAATGCTATATCCTGATAAATTACCATATGCTGGAAAATCATTAATTGTGCCGAACAACATAGCCCTCAAATTGAAACATTCTTTCTTATACCCGTCATAAACTTCCACACCTGTCTCCCACATAATTTTTAAATCTTTAATTAAAGGAGCCAAGTATACGTTGATATCATTCCCCAGTTGTTTGGGTCCTGAAATTAACAGAGACAACATCATAAACTTACGCTTCATATATAACCATGGAGGTAGGTTATAAATCAACAAAATCACAGGCCACGTGCTGTGTGAGATGCTTTGAAGACCATGTGGATTCATTCCATCAGTAGAAAGTGCAAGGCGTAGATTTCTTGACTCTATCCCAAATTCAGGATACTTGTGATCAATTTTTGCCCATTGCAGAGAATCTGCAGGGTGTCGAAACTTTCCATCTCTAATTCTTTCATCTGCATGCCATGTCAAGTGTTTTGAATCTTCTTCACTGCGATACATGCGCCTAAATCTTGGTATTATAGGAAAATACCACACGACTTTTGCTGGAGTAGATTCTTTCTTCTTATAGCGAGAGACATTGCATTTCGGACACGCCTTTAGTAATTCATATTCATTTCGAAATAAAATGCAATCGTTAGGACACGCATGAATCCTTTCGTAACTCATATCAATAGAGCACAAAATTCGTTTAGCCTCGTAGGTTCGACTGGGAAGTTCATTATCATCTGACAACATATCTTTTAAGAGTGTTAGTAATTCTGTGAAGCTTTTATCAGACCATCCATTACTCGCTTTTAGGTTGTACAACTTTAATATCGCCGAAAGTCTTGTGAATTTAGTACAACCATTATATAATGGTTTCTCTGCATCACTCAACAAGCTCTCAAACATTTTAGGACAATCATGAAGATCTTCTTAAACTGCTTTTGCAATCTCCTCAACTCGGTCCGGCTCATATGTATCTGTGTCCATACCATACTAAATGTCCTTCCAATTCATCTGCTCTAACGCGTTTTCCAAAACAACATTTTAAACAAGGACAAACGACTCTATTTGGATCTTTTGCATTCATCACTGGAAACTCAATAAACTCCTTCACTCCATTTTCATACTCTTTTGTAAATCGATTGGCAAACATCCATTTCCCGTCCATTTTATATGACCTATATATATAAATGCAGTTACACAAATAATAAGCGTGATTTCAAGTCTGATATATATGACCTATATATAATACACATATCTAATATTGGTCCAAGATTGATTTCAAAACAGAACATATATATCATGAGAACATATCTAATATCATGTAACAATTTCAAAACAGAACATATCTAATATGTAACAATTTATCAGTTTTAATTAGTGACAACAAATAAATAAAATACAGTACCTAAGACAACGTTGATCAATTTGTTTTAAAGGAGGAGCAGCGTAAATCAATTTGTAGATGGGCGCACAGTAGATGAGAGGAGGGTTCGCAGGGTAGAGGATGAGAGTTCGTAGGGTTAGGACAACGTATTAAATTTGTTTAAAATTTGTTTTTATTTATTTAAAGTGAATGTTTTTTATTTAAAATGAATGATTTTACAGCACTTGGACAAAAAGCGCTCTAATAGGTCCATTAAAAATGTGAAAGCGCAAGCCTATTACAGCACTTGTATAAAAAACACTGTAATAGGTCATTTGATTATGTGGAAGCGCAAGGTCTTTACAGCGCTTTAACAAGAAGCGCTTTAAAAGCTATGTAACATAAGGTGGGAGCGCTACATTTTACAGCGCTTGTGCTTAAAGCGCTCAAAAAGCGCTGTAAAAGGCTATGTGAGAGCACTTCAATTTACAACGCTCTTTTAAAAAGCGCTGTAAAAGAGTTGTAAACATTATGTGCAAGCGTATGTGACCCTATATGACCCTACAACAGTGCTTTTTTTTACAGCGCTTGTCAAAAAAGCGCTGTTGTATCCTCCGTTATTTTTAAAAAATTCTACAACAACGCTTGTATTTGATAAGCGCTGTAAAAGACGCGCTATAAAATGTCATTTTTGGCGTAGTGATTTTAAAAAACTTATACATTGATTTGTATTTATTTAATGAAGTATCAAATAATTTTAAAAGTCATTTTTGAATTAAAATGCACTTTTGGTATCCTATTTAACATAATCACGATTTTTTGTTTCCCATTGGTTCCCTCAACTGAAGGTATTCGAGTTGTATCCGACATTAAATGTGGATACTTCTTCTAGTAAGGGTTCGATCTCAAATTCACCAAGTTCGAGTTGTATCGGACATTAAATGTGGACAACCTAGCCTCTTCCACTTCACACAATCCTTGTCGATACTGAATCACAATTTTGGTTTCCATAATTTCAAATGGGAATTAAAATCTTGTTTCTCAATTTTTAGGATTTTTGTCCACCAACCACATTTGAGCTCAATTTTATTGACATGTCCACTTAACTAATGATTTGCAATTATATTTTATTACTCCAAATTAGCATTGAGAGGTTATAAAGTAAAATCCCACACCATTAGTTAAGAGAACATGTTAGCAACATTGAGGTCAAATGTGGTAGGGAAAAATCCTGAAAATTGTGAAATAAAGGAACTAAATCCCATATTTTAAAATTGAGCGATTAAAATATTGATTTGGTTAAAATAGGGGGAAAATGTGCATTTAAGCCTAAATTTTAATTGCGTACTTGATCTAGTGAATAAGAAATTTTGATTTGACGATTGAATTAATGAAACTTGATGTTTGTAATTGTTGAAATTAAAAGTTAGTCGAAGAATCGACTAATAACTCTCAACTGACAATTCACTTTACTTCAAACGATTATGTAAGACCCGTAACATATTTATAACAATAATTAGGATTTACTGTCTAATTATGTCTTTTGTTGTTTATTATTTTGTCTGCTTACTGTTTTCATTATCTATTGTTGGAAAAATTGTTGTAAGTGTATCTTGCTTATAAATTAATTTAGGAAAAATTCTTCAGATGTTTCCTTGATATTAAATGACTATGTGAATGTTTTGGAATTGTTGAAATTTCAAAAGTAATTTTCTAATGATTTTTTTCAAAACGAGCAAGATATACCCGCTGTTTAAATTTTGATGGACTCCGAATAGCACCAAAATTTAATCGGAAGTTATATATATCGACTATAATGAGAATTTGATCTCATGATATTTTTTCTAAGCTAAATAACAAAAATTTCGTCAGATAAAAAGGTATTCGTGAAGTTTTGAAAAGCTTTAATTTGTAGATTTGTTATAAAAAAATTCATTTACCGAAAAATTTATCCATGAGCGAAATGCGACTCGTTTAAGAACGAAATCGGAGACTAAATGAGATTATGTGACTTAAAGTCACAAAATAACTAAATATTTTATAGGATATTAATATTTTATTTAGGGGTTAGCGAAAATATCTAGATATTTTCTTATTATGTAGTAAGACTTTGTAAGGATCAAAATGAGCCACCTCACTATCCTTTTTGTGTGTGGACTAGAATGACTTATGTAAGAAGGATTAGATGGGAAGTGATGGGTTAGTAAGATATTTTGAAAATATTTTCGGAGACCCGGTTAAAATTATTCGTCGAAGAATAGTTTAATTGAATTACAGAGGATTATTATCGAAAAATATTTTACGATGCTCATTACTGTTAAATTTATCTATCAATTGGACTACAACGAGAATAGATCTTTTTACTAAAATAGATCTAGAAGTGAGTGATGTGATGTGATTATAACTAAATTTCATAAATGATAATTGTGAGATTTTATGATTAAATTTATGTGATTAATTTTTGTGGTTAGAAATCTTTGGAGATTAATTTGTAATTGAGACCACATGAGTTGTTGGCCTTGATTATTTAAGATGTTTTAAACTAGATGTGGATTTGGAATTTTTTTGAAAGACTTTGATTAGTAAAATGAGTTTTAGCCTAGTTGTATATATATAGAAAGAGAGTTCAAAATTTTGTTTAAATGTTGATTTTAAGTTGATTTTGTGATTAAGATGTTAAAAGTTATATCTCTGGGGTTTTGGTGAAAACAATGTTTCCATATTTATAGTTAGAACCAAAAAGTTTTAGTCTTTAAAATTAATTTTCTAATTTTTATGAAGAGATTTAACTTTGAGAAATAAAGTTTCAAACTTTATGACTTTGAGAATAGTTTATATTTAAAAAATTAAATTTTCTCTAACCTTCATCATGTCTATAAAAGGAACATCAAGGTGAAGACAATAGCAAGAGTTTTAAGTACAATCAATTCATCACTAAAACAATCATACTTGAGCAAACAAAACTATTCAATCAAGAAAAAGCTCCAAATTTGTTATACTATATTCAAGGATCTCTTTATTGAGTTATTGCTGATAATCATTCTCAAACAAGTGTTGAGTAGATTCTGATCCTACAACTTTCTATCACAATTTGAAACTCAAATTTATTTCTTAAGATAATTTGTGTGTATTGTAAAAATCCTTTTTGTTTAAAAAGGTAACTTGCAAAAGTTATTTCTGGACTAAAAGTTAACTGTAAAAATCCTCTCAAGGTTGAAAGGTAAGTGTTGTAACTGATCAAGAGTGATCAATGAAGATTGTGTGAATGCAAGATCGTACTTGTGTGAAGCACATTAGTGGAAAAACTCACAAATTGTGTGGACTCAACGTAACTCACCTTGGGTGAACCATGATACATCGTTGAGTGATTCTCTTATCCCTTTCCTTTATTATTTCTCACTCACTACTACTAATCACGTAAAAATAATCTGTTTCATTTATTTTTAACTAACCAAGAACGTTCTGGATTTTTATGAGTAACCTAGATTGATCTTGAGTTAGTATAAATGAAAATCACGAATTAATATTTTAAAAAAGGAATCACAATTCAAACTCTCCTTCCTTGTGATTGATATTGCTACTTCAAAAGTACCTTAACCAAAATCTTTTTGAGGTTAGGGAACCTAAGAGAAAGCCAAGCCCTAATTGATTTGGATAGTGGTCAAACCTAGGGTTCATTTGGGGGTTCTTTTAGAAACTAGTATTAATTTAGTCAATTGACTGGTTTAAGGTACAAGGAAATTGAGAGGTGTCGTTGGAATCATCGGATAGTTTACGCTCGCGTAGCATAAGTTGTTTGTGTAATAAAGCGTCGTCGAGGTAAGGGAACTTTCTAATAAAGCGTCGTCTGTATACATGTTCTTTGTGGTAGTGGGTAATAAATGTGCACACAATTGTTTATGTATTAGATGTGATTACGTATTCATAACTGATAACATATTTATGCTCTATGGAAAAAGTGTTTAATGGGAATTAAAAGTAGAGTCTTTTAATAGTCGCATTTACATGATAATTGATGTGAAGGAGTCAGAGTATGCTCATGCATGTCATAGTTAATGGTGATCGTGATAGGCCATGTGGTTGTTTCAATTGTTGATGGTCTATGAGAGGCTATACATTTATGATTTACTCCCCTCGATGAGGGTTTTGAAATTCTCGAATCATGTGCACTGATATATAAGCATTGCATTATGGTGTTTTGCAACACAAGTCATGTTTGTTATATGATGATATATTTATATGCATGCTTGTTTATTACTTGATATGTTGTTTTTAGATTATGACCCTCTACTATTATTGTGGACTGGGCTTATGCCCCAGGTTCTTAGAGTTTTGAGTCGTGCAGGAATTGCATGGACATCGAAGATGTGAGAGAACAATGATTTGTATTGGCGAACGGAAGCGGTGAGGCTTGATGCCACCCGTGGATTCTCATTACCCAGTCATCCTCAGTTAGAGTTCAAGATCAACTTATGGTTTTATTTATTTTTCTTTCCTTATTGCAATGTTGTTGTCGCAATGGTATGATTCTAAAACAGTTGTGACTTTTTTTGTCGATGTGAATTGTTCGGTGGTAAGTAAGTCAATTGTGTCGAAATTATTTTATATAATGCAACAATAGTTCTAATCATCATTTTTGGAAAAAAAATTTACAATTAAATATTTTACTCTGATTTAAATTAAAGGACGATTATGAATATTTTATCCAAAAGTGTTTATTTTTTTAAAAAAATTACTCTCTCGCTGTTAAAAATCTGAGTGTTACAGATTACGTCAAATAAAGAACCTTGTCTCTGGATAGTGTGTTTCTTAACTACTCCAAATAATTTTAACTACTACCAAGCATTATTTTCCTTATTGAAATGTTGGTCCATTCTAATAAAATCAGTGATATTTACTTTTTGGTTGGCTATGATTACTCTTTTAGTGTTGATAGAAGCGGTGGCTTAGCAGTGTTGTGGAAATCTAATTTCAATTGCAACATCATTAACTACAACAAATTTTATAAATATTCATAATAGCAATAACCCAGAATCGGTAAACTTAATTTAAACTTAATTCCTACTATTCAAAACAAATTGTATTGTGTTTTGTTGCAGGATGACATATATTGAAAACAAAGAGCAAAAATATTATGGCTTAAGGATGGTGACACTAATAGTATATTATTTCATGCATCTGCCAGTGCACGAAAAAAGTAAAACTGCATCAAAATACTTCATAATGAGGAAAATAACATTGTTGATGATCATGTTGGATTATGTAATCTAACCAAGACTTACATTCAAAAGCTCTATACGTCTATCAATAAGGAGCACTCGTAGGTCAGGTTAGTAGTGCTTCACTGTATTTTTTACGATGACAATGCATATTTCAATGAACCATTTGCTGAAGAGATTAGTAATTTACCACTTTTTAGACTTGAATATTTAAATCATAGAAGATATATTTTTATTTAATTAGTAACTTTTTTTGAATTTTTAATATAATATTGATTAAATGTCCTTTTCATTATATTAGGCAAGTTAATGTTGGATTATGTTGTTTGGTGTTGATTTTGTGTAGGATATAATTAATTGACCAAGTTTGGGTAAAATACTACAACATTCCTGCGAGACAACAACAAGTTGTGGGTTCAGAATGTGGTAACCTTATATTATGGGCACAAGGGACACCTGACTAATTGAAGGACAAGCCAAAAGAATATTCCAGTTGTTTCAAAACTTTATTCCATTCAGTCAAAGTTGGTTTATGCATAAAGGACAAAAAAAGCCCAAAAAGAAGAGAGAACAGTGGTCCAAAATTGTCCTGTATAAAGGACAATAGCTGCATACCTAAAGAGTGGTAGAGGAAACCCAATTTTTAGAGTCTCTCAATAGACCTAGCAGCCACCATCACTCCATCATCACAATCCTTCATTTCCACCCCATTTGGAAACCATTGGAACTTGTTTTGAAGTTTGAACTTGAAGAAGGAGAGCTAGAATTGATTGCTACAGCGAACCTTGTGGCAACTGCTGTTGTAATTTGTATTTCTACTCTCTCATTTGATTCTTGTTGTAACACTATTTTTGTAGTGACTTCATCATCGTTCCATTTAAGAGCTCATTATGAGCTAAACCTTCATTAGTTAAGGAACCATGCTTTTGTAAGTAAGGTTTATGAGTTAATATGTTTATGGAATGTGTTAGGATTTATTTAATCAAGCTGATTTATTGTTGTCTTTAAATCTAAATATGACCACCAATTAGATTTAATGCTAGTTTCGAACTTGGAAAAAGGGAAAAAATGGATTTTCTTGTTGAATGTGGATTAAGTCAAGATACTTGGACAAGTGGTTCACATTAAATAACTAGGAATAGAATTTTAAGTCCATAGAACAAAAGAGGAACTATAAACTGTAGCATGGTTGCACATGAGCATGAATCCATGAATGGCATTAGTGCATTTGAAAGCCATGATGACTGAGTTGAAAAACCTCTGAGGTCACTCTGTTCATAATGCTATAACATGTTTGTAGCATATTGCATACCCATAAACTAAACTTGCAATAGAGTTGGTTCCTTAACTATTCATTAAACTCTGAATTTAAATTATCTTCCATCATAATATTTACTTGTTTTAAACTTGAAATTACTTTTATTTGCATGAAACAAAATATTTGTGTTACTTGAGATTTTAACTGAATAAACTAATCCATTTGAGAACATATCCACATCAATCCTCGTGGGATTGATATTCTACTTTCACTATATTACTTGTCACGATTGTGTATACTTGCACACTTGCATTTTATCACAACAAGTTTTTAGCGTTGTTGCGGGAGATTGAAAATGGTATATTCTATTTTATTTTCATACTTGTTAATTTTGTTTAGTTGAGATCCTAACTTTTTAGTTTGTTTTTGTTTTAAAAAAGAAAATTGTTATATTATGTTTTTTTTAGTGTTTTATGTTTGTTGTTATTGTTATTACTTATTTGTTTGTTGTTTTGTGAAAAAGAAAGTCCACTTCCATTATGGAACAATGTTATTTTGACTCTGTGCAAACATGGAATATTTAGCCACAATATTTCAACTATGGTTGTTATGGGGTATCCAATGAGAGCTTTTAACCTTGAAGATATTTTAGTTCAATATATTGAAGATATCAAGATGATTAGTAAAGATTTTTATGAGTTCACAAAGAGACATACCAAAGACTTTCAAGCCTCATGCCAAAACGTAGGGGTTCATATTAAGTCATTCATGGATTATCAAAAGGAAGAGAGCTCTGTGGAAAAAGTGGTTGAACAAGAAGAGGTGAGTGTAGAGTTAGAATTTGAACAAGGTTTTGTTGAAGGAGTGGAAGAAAAAGAAAAAGATTTTGATGTTGAAGAAATACCAAGGGTGAAGCATGGAGAGATTCATGTGACAATTGAGACTAAACCTTGGCATTTCAAGAGATATGTTTGTGCTTCAAAAGAAAGAGAAACCGTGTCTCAAAGATGTGGTGAGAAAGGAAGTAAGGGATGATGTGGTGGGAGAAGGTAGGAGTTGTTCATATGGTGTGAAGGGAGAAGGAAGGGGTGTTTCTAAAATTAGGGTTTCTGATGATTTTTCAGAGGGAGAAGGACGAAGATGATAGTTTTGATAAATTAGAGTTTTTGAAATTGATTTACTACTTTTTTTTAAAATTAAAAAAATAAATTATTAATTTATGTGGTTGTGTCAGCGCATCAAATTTGTCCACATGTCACTATTAGGTGATGATTCGTTAGTCAAACTGCGTTGAGTTCACAGTGGAGATCAAAAGATGACAAAGAATTTTTCCAGAGACTAAAAAGTGGGAAAAAAGTTTATAGAGACTAAAAGTAAAATATAGATATTTTATAAGGACCGTAAACTTATTTAACAAAAAAAAACAAATAATAATAAAATTCATAATTTCAATCCCTAAATATATGTAGTTTTATATTTTCTGTACGTAGAAATGTGAGTTAGATACAATAATTAAAAAAAAAAAGTAGATATAAAATATATTGAAGTGATAATATAAGATGTGTTTGGTGGTTGAGTGACAAAGTTAACAAGTAAAATGGCAGATGATTAAGCGCTAACTTTATTAATATTGGTTATTCTGGAGAAAAATATAAAACTTAGGTAACCATTACTTTAAGAAAATATTTCTTATTTTTATTTTTTTAAATTTGTTTTAATTTTACTCGTTAATAAAAAGATAAAAAATATTTAAAGTGAACAATTGTCTACGTTTCTAGAAACAATGAAAATGTCAAAAAAATTATTTTTATTATTTCCAAAAATATATCTACATTATCTTTGTGACAATAATTTACCTCAAGAGTTTTTTATTAAGTTAAAATAAACATATAATTTAAAGGATTGTCTAATATAGACCTGGTCTAAAGGTGGATCTCACTTTTGCTAGTAAATTTTAATAAAATATTATGTTTTTTCTATTGTTTTATTATTATAAAATTTATCTTTTACTAAAAATAATAAAAGTCTACTATTAAACTATTTTTTGAGAAGTCTATATTAGACATAACCCACTTTAAATATTAAAAATCGAAAGTATTTTCATAAAATAAATGATTATTATTATTATTAATTTTTTTTTTTGAGCAAGTGAGCCAAGTAGAATAAAAGTAGTCCATAATAAGGTTTAAACGGTTAATAAACGTTCAAATGGTCCTTCGAAGAATTAGAAACGAAAAGAAGAAAAAGTATTGATTTGGTCACTGCTTTAAACCTTGAAATTTCTCCAACTTGTGTCCAATGAAATAAACGGTTGCAATGGGGCATGAGGGGTCTCCTCCAAGACCAAAACAAAAAATTAAAGGAAATGACATTTTGAAAGTTTTCACAAAGGCTCATTGACCAAAAGACGAAGTCGTTGCTTCCACACCCAACAATTAAGTTCACATTCCATTTCCACCTTTCTGTTTTAACTTCTTTTTCTCCACCTGTGTATTTCCTCAGTCACTGTCATCAAAAATTGTGGTATCTTTTATTATTATTAAAAAAAATAATTCATTTTAAAATACATTTATTATTAGAAATCTTTTTACACACTTATTTAGTGTAAGATATATCTTTACATCTAACTTAATTGATAAATATTGATGTTGTTAAATTGTATATAAATGTTTTCAGTTTGAACTTGGAAACTCATAATTATATACAAATTTATTTATATTTTATTTATTGACAAAAAAAAAACTACATCACAAATATTTTTATTGTATTTGTTAAAGAATTAGATATAAAAATATTGTATTAAAAATTATATATTCAACTTTTTATAAAATTAATTTGATTCTTTTAAAAATATTCTTAGTTAAACTTAACAAGTTGTAATGTGATTGCATATCAATTGACTTAAAAGAAAGTTGTGATTTCAGTTAAACATTTTTGCATAAATAGACACGTAATTGCTTCCTCTAATAGTAGTTTATGTCTCACAAAACATAGACAGAACCAACCTAGAAGCTTACAAAGAAACTTTGCACTTTCTCAACAACCTCTTTATATATATTTTCAAACATTGTGTTTAAATTTATACTAAACAAAGACAAAGTTGAATCTTCCTAAAACCATGGAAGAGATCTTGAACTTCATCATGCATGCTATTGAATTGTCAAAAAAACTTGAACTTGAACTACCCAACACAATCAACCACCCTGAAATTCTATTCTCATCCATTGATGAAGTAGAAAAATCATTTGGTGATGCAAAAGAAAGGGTCATGATGTTGTTGTCATCACAACATGACATAACAAAAACAACACCTTCTAATCCATTTCCTTCAATGATGTCTCATGATGTTTTCATGAACAAAACTCAACATGCTCAAATGGATCATTTGCTTGATTTAATGCAAAACCCTTTTGATATGAGTCATGTTTTGCTTGAGAATAAGATGGTAAGTGGTGGTGATGTTCAAATGTTAAGGTCAAAGGGAACATTGAAGATTGGTGAAATGGTTGGGAGGGATGTGGAAGGTTTAGAAAAATCAAAAGGGTTAGAAGGAGAAATGCAAGGAATACAAGCACCACCCTCAAGGCCAAAAAAAAGGTATGTGTATCAAATTTTTTTTATTAGTTGATTAATTAATGAAAATATTATGGAGAGAGAGAAAATATTGTGTATATTATGCATTTTTCTAACATTCATGCATATACGTGATTGAAAATAGTACTAGCAAACTTAGGAGTAATTAACTAGTTTATACAAATGCAAAAGAGTTTGTTCTGTTTTAATATATATGGTTTCAATTAATGTGCAATTATTAGCATATCTTCTCTAGACCCAATTAATGAAGAAAAAAAATTGAGTCATCTATAAAAATGGTGCTTGAATGAGCTTAAGAAAGGGTCAACAATATGTGTGATTGAATTGAAATATTTGGATTTTAGTATATGATTATAGGTGCCTTGCTAATTGGGTAACTAGCAAGTTTATGAAAATGTTGAAGAGTTTGTTCTGTTTATTTAGAATTGTAGATTGCTTACACTTCAGCCGCCCCTACAATAATTGAAAAAGAAAGAAAACAAAATAGTACAATACAATGATTTTTTGGGATACTTTTGTTTATGATCCGTACATTACTATTGGTATGTAACAGAAAGAGAAAGAAAACTGACTCAAAAGTGGAACAGAATTTTCTAAGGTCTTTCTTAGTAATTGATGCAACAAGTCACATGGAATGATATTTCCTATTAGGTTAATTCTTTTTTTTTTTTTTTTTAAATATTTATGGACTACACTTACACATTTTAAATATGAAAAATAAAAAATTTCATCATCGAATTCATATCTCTATATATTAATATGTTTGCAACTATAAATTGATTTGTATTTAGAGATAAAGTAATACAATTTCTATCAAATGTCTTTTAATAAAAATTCTAATTATCTATTGAAATTCTAAATCTTGGGTCTCATATAAATTGGACATGATTCATTTAAATTTTAATCAATAAAAAAAGTATTTTAAAAAACATATATTAAAGAACGTGTTTAAAATATTTTTATTCTACTACTTTTGTAATAAATATTATGCTATTTAAAAATACAACTAAATCTGCTAATATATCAATTAATATTTGAGTTATCTAAAATTTATTATACGATTAAAGGTGAGGTTAAAGTTGTCTATAAAAAATCGTGGATAATTTACCTATAACTAATAAAAATCAGTCACGTATATTTCACGAAATCAAACTTAAATTTCTAAAACAAAAAAGTTAATGGAATACGTGTGACTAACAATTTTATAAAGGAACTTAAAATTTATCTTAATGAAACAGTATCACATAATTCAATAGTTTGATATGTTAATTTCATTGTGAATATGTATGTATGAAATTGAACTAAATGTGTGGTTATATTAACTAACTTGCAGCAGGAAGATTGATTTGGAGAAGAGAACAGTGATGGTTCCAGCACCACAGGTCGGAAATACAGACATGCCACCAGAAGATGGCTTCACTTGGAGAAAATATGGCCAAAAAGAGATACTTGGCCGCAAGTACCCAAGGTAATTAATTAACACTAATTAATTAATTATGAATCATTACTTAATCAACTCAATTCGTTTAATGGACCCATATATGCATCAAATGTGGGGATGGTAAAGCGGTTCGATCCATCCCACGATTAACCCATCAAAAGTAGAGCGGACGGACTAACTTAAGTAGTTGAGTAGAAAGTATCACTCTACTCCAATTCTGTGGTGAGGTTGGGGTCGGTCTCTGAAAAAAACTTTTTTTTTTTATAAAAAATTTCACAAAAAATAATGGCAATGAGATAATTAGTGTATTACAATTGTTCTTATGTTTATGTCGATAATATTAAAAAAACATTAATTTTAATATTTAAAGTGACAAATATTAATCTCAAGTATATTTTTTTTATAATCAATTATAATTAGTATATTTTAATTATTCTCTTTTTATTTAGAAGATATGAAAAAGTATTAAATTTAACTAATGATTAATGAAAAATATTTATCTGTGCATAAATTATATGCGTCAACTGCTTCTTTAGTGACTCATTTTCAATAATAAAAAATATTTAATTAAACTTATCAACAATAATTAAATTTTTATAATAAATAAATTTATATTATGTAATTTGAAAAGAAAGAAAAATTACATAGGTAACAAACTATCAATAAATAAATTTATCAACAAAAAAATATAAGTAAATTATCTATAGATTTATAGCAATATTCCAAAATTGAACGCTTCATACATTAGTCTCTTAATTTGGATTGGATACGTTAATGGTCAATTTTTTTAGTTTGGTTGAGTTAATAAAAAAAATTGAAAAGAAACCAATTAAAGTCACTTTTTTTTAATAAAAAAAATACAGATTTTTTACTTTGGTTCGACAGGTCAATCTACTTCATCTGGTAACCATCCCACTTTTTTAGCGGATTAAATAAGACAGATCAACTTAATAGACGAGTTCAAACCTTCGGTCCAAACTGATCTAAAATAGTGAGCTAAACTAAATGGATCTAAAATAGTGAGCTAAACCAAATGGCCACCCAATGACTTTAATGGTTCGTTAGAAGCATGAATAATCTAAATTGAGATTAGTGGTCCCAATTAAAATATATTTGCATAAACTTCCAAATCTTTTATGATTTAAAAGTATATAATATAGTACTATTTCCGTCGTACAACAAAGGTCACTTTTATCAAAAAAATTTGTCTTAAAAAATTTGTCTTAAAAGTATATAATATAATACTTCTTCCGTCTTAAGAGTTTGAAATTCAAACTCATCATCGTCTTCCATTTTGCACCATCCAGAAAACCTTATACCTTTCTTCTAAAAATTCAGAATATGTCAAAAAAGAAGTTGAAAGTTCAGTAAGACAATTCAAGTGTACGTACCCCATGAACTGACTCATAATCACATTCACACACCATATAAGAAGTTGACATAATATGTCCCTTCACATTCATTCGTGATTGGTTGAGAGTTGAGACTACTTGTGTTGTCGCATTGATTGATTAAGAGATTACTAGCCCCTTTTAATCACAAATAGCATTAAAAAAAAACTACTAAAAGGAATAAATTCACCACGTTTAATATTCCTTGACTAATTTTTTTTTAAAGTATTTTTTAAATTATTATTAATAATAGTGGAACAAATAGTCATCTATTTTACAATTATCTCATAATAGATTTAAATTATATCTTTTGAGATTTTAATGTTATTAATAATTTTATTATGGAGAGAGTAGAGATCATACTATTGATCTTTCTTATCACTGTATTTTTTTATTTTTCGACTATTTTATTTTAACTACGTAACCAATCTTACATATTTTTAATTAATTTTACTACTCTTTCCATCCAACAATTACATTTAAAGAAAAGAGTTGTCCAAAAATAAATATCTTTTTTAGTTTTTAATTGATATTAATTAATTTTTCTATTTATATATTATATATATCTCTTAAATCATTATATTTTATTTTTAATTTATAATAACGATAAATAGACCGTCAATAAAATTATTATAAAAAAAGTGACACTCATTATCATTTTATTTTTTTTTTGCTTTCCTTAGCTAATTTAAAATGTTTGTTTATTTTTTAGGAGTTACTATAGGTGCACACATCAAAAATTATATTTGTGCCCTGCAAAAAAGCAAGTACAAAGAGTTGATGAGAATCCTAACATAGTTGAAGTAACATATAGAGGTGACCATATTTGTCACAAATCCTTAACAGCACCATTATCATATCCACCACCACAACAACTACTTGTGAACATTAACAATACTCAAACCACTATTTCTCCCCAATTGTCTCCATCATCAAATTCAGGGTGGCCTCAAGCGGTGAACCTCGGCCTCAGGGCCGGCGATGCCAGCGGTAGTGGTGGACCAACTACTTCAAGATATGGCATTGATTATCCGGTTACCGATATGGCGGATACAATGTTCAACTCAGGTAGTAGCAGTGGTAATAGTATGGAATCACTCTTTGCTCCAATGGAAGATAAATGGGAACTTGATGAGAATAAAAGTTGAATGATAGAGTAATTGATTTCTTGTTGGGTTCATTCATTTTCTTAGGTATATGCATTTTAGTCTTTTGAAATTATAAGAGTCGGTCAATTTATTTTTTCAAATTTACGAAATAGCAATATAGTCTAGTAAATTAAAGAATATCAATTAATTTAATTAGTAAATTTTCATCAAAACAAGCAAATTAGTCTTTTGGTGCATAATCTTTAGAATTATGGTGTAAAATTTGAAAAAGAAAAGACTAATTGATATTTTTTAATTTAAAAAACTAAATTGCTATTTCGTATATTTGATGGACTAAATTGATTGATATTTACAATTTCAAATACTAAAGTTATACACTATTAATGGATTTCATTTTGCAATATAGTACTTGTTTGTTTGAATTTGTACTGAGTTTGGCATCATTATTGTAAATCACCGTGATTTTAGCAAAAACTATATTTTAGAGATTCAAAAAATAACAGTGCCACCAAAATTTTGTCGAATTCACGGTGATCCCAAACAATCATAACTAGCTAGTAGATATATGAGAGACTTATAACAATATACTCTTAAACACATTTTTCAACACATTCTTTTTATTGGTTAAAATTCATGTGAGTCCCTATAACTTTAAATAGGACTCACACAATTTTGTATGATTCATGTGAATTTCAACCAATAGAAGATAATGTATTAAAATGTTAGTGTGTTACTAATACTTGTTAAGTATATAATACAAATTTAACTTTTGGTTGATAATTAATTAGTTTAGATAAATTATGTAAGATGGAATAATTCACAATTGTTTCCCTCATGTAATAATTGCAATTTAGCTGAATAAAACTAAGTCGTAGAAGTTGAATGCCAAATTAAATGAATGCATACAAGCAAGTTGGCTTGTTGTTTTGTAGATATTATGTGGTTATGGATTGTTCTATTTTTTTTTTTTTTTTAATCTTCTGATTTCTAATCAAATGAGGTTAAGAATAATTTTAGATGCCTCCCTCAATTCAGTTGACGAATAAGACAATATTTTATTTTGAAAGCGATATTTTATCTAATTAAAATCATAAATATTTCTTTTAATAAAAAAAAATTGTTTTTGTATCCTGGTTTTGCTTTTCATTTGTGGGCTTCATACTTAGTAGAAGTGGTTTTGGGATTGTGGGTTTGTTTTTTGGTTTGTCATTGTAACTAGTTTGCTTCCCCCACTAGCATCTTTTATAATTGGAAGCTTCTTCTCTATCCATGATTTTAAACAATTTTTTCTTTTTAAATCATCCTCTATGAATTGGCTCTTTCAGATGTTATTAATACATTAACTATGCATTTTTATTAATAAATGTGAAAAATGCGTAATGTGTTTATTAAGTAGTATTGATTAAAAAAAATGAGATAATCAATTTTCCAATGTCAACAATGACTCAAGTTTAATTAGACACTAATCAAATAATTTTCCAATGTGAATAATAAGCTTAATGCATAGTGGCTTAGTTAGTAAGTCTGCAACTTGATCTTTGGTGCCACAGTAAGTCATGTTGATGGTGCCTGCCTTGACCAGCTCTCTAAGGTAATGATATCTAACATCGATGTGCTTATTTCTTCCATGGAGAATAGGATTCTTTGACAAATTTATTGTGGAACTATTGTCACACAATATAGTAATGAAGTTCTCTTGATTTTGTCCCAGTTCCTTTAGAATTTTTCTCATCCATATAGCTTGACATACTGCTGCTCCAGCAGCCACAAACTCGGCTTCAGTGTTTGACAAGGTGACAATGGGCTGCTTTTTAAAGGAGCGTGTCACTGCACCACTGCTCAACAAAAATACATAACCAAATGTGTTTTTCCTATCTTTCAAGTCACCCGCATAATCATTATCCGTGTACCCCAGCAAATCAACATTTCCTCCTTTTTTATACATGATTCACATATTGACAGTGCCTTGTAGGTATCTTAGAATTCTCTTTGAGGCTTGTAGATGAATTTGTGTAGGATTGCTCATATATCTACTAATAAGGCTGAATGCATACATCGTATTAGGCATTGTAGTTGTCACGTAAATGAGGCACCCAACCAGTTGCTTGTAACTAGTGATGTCCACTTTGTTTCCCTGCTCATCCTTGCCAATCTTTGAACCAAGAACTATAGGAACCTTTACTGCATTACTGTTGGATATATCAAATCTGTCTAGTATCTCCATTGCATACTTTCTTTGACCAATGTATACACCTTCATCTTTCCTTGAATTACTTCAATTCCAAGAAAATACTTAATCTTTCCTAAATCAGTCGTAGCAAATTCCTTTTTCATAGAGTTTATGAATCTAATCCCCATCTTTTCATCATTTTCAGTGTAGATCAAGTCATCTACATAGATACTCACAATTAGTATCCCTCAATTACTGTCATGCTTTAGAAACAAATTTTGCTCACTTTTGCTAGCTTGGAAACCTTCTTGAATAAAATAGGCTTCAATTATACTAAATCAAACCCTTGGAACTTGCTTCAAACCATATAAGACTTTATGCAACTTGTACACCTTGTCTTCACTTCCTCTCTTTATGTATCGTTTTGGTTGTTCCACATACACTTCTTCTACTAAATGTCCATAAAGAAATGTAGATTTGACATCCAGTTGATAAAGACTTCATCCCTTTTGAGTTGCCAATGCAATAATCATCCTTATAGTATCCAATCTGCTGACATGAGCAAAAATTTCTGTATAGTTAATTCCCTTCTGTTGAGCAAACCCTTTTTCCACCAATCTTGCCTTATATTTGTCCACTTGACCAAGCTCATTCAGTTCGGTCTTATAGATCCATTTAACCCTTATCTTCTTAGAGCCTTTTGGTAAATCTGTCAGCTCCCATGTCTTATTGTTTTCAATTGCTGCTATTTCAACATCCATGGCTTGTCTCCACTTGGTATTCTTTGTTAAGACAAACTCTCAAATTAAGTTTTGATGAAAATAAACAAAGGTTAATTAAGAATGTTAATTATGATTCTAAATGTTATGTTAACTTAATCAATGCTCTTGAGTGTTTTTATTAAAGATAGGAACCAAGCAAAGCAAAGAAATCAGATGAAAAACTAAACAGAACATTCTTGATCATAAGTTGTACAAAACAGAGAATGTTCTGCAGAATCATGATTGATTGTCGCAGCCACTTCACCAATCTTTCTCCATCACTTTAACAATGATTCTTCCTGAATTCTTTATACCAATTTCATCAGTACATGGAAAGGAACAAATAGGAATCATTATTACTTAAAACAGTTCTCGAATCACTAAGATAAATCATCATGAATCAAGGCATGTCAAAACGAATTGTAACTTTCTCCAGTCTGGAACTGTCAAGAAAGTTGAAACAAGACTAAACTTCAAGATTGATTATAAGTTCCCAGGTTGTCCAGAAGACTATCAGACCAGATTTATCATCAATCTCCACTTCTAATCAACATTCTCCGTTTCTACTCAAAGAACATCTCCGTTTTCTGCAGAAACAGACTTCTCAGTTCTGTAGAAATTGTTCACTCCTTTCCAATCAGTTTTGGATCAAATCAAGTGACCAGATCAAAGCCCAATTATCATCAAGTATTTTCGAAGCTTAATGGGTCATTAAGAGCGCAGGAAATCTGTTTGAAATTGAGGAAAATAGCCCAGTCAAGCAAGGCCCAAAACTGTCACATGAATGGATTATTTTTCAACATATATGTTGCTTTAGTCAGAAGTAAACAGAGCACTACCAACAACTCTTTCTGACCAGAATTAAATGCTCAAATCATCTATAAAAGGAAGGCAATTTCGCAAGCATAATTCAGAACTTCAAGCACCAAGTATTCTCATTAAATCATATTCACTTGCATTCTTGAAGCTATCTCATTCACAAAAGAAATCAGGCAGAAACAATCATATACTTCCAGCTTATCTTACTGAGTTCTTTTTATTCTGAATCTACTCTCAAACAAGAGTTGAGCATAATTAGATTCAACCAAACCTTTTAAATCATTATTGTGTAAACTCGTTACTATAAGGATTGTTTATAGTTTGAGTGTGAGTAAAAGAGTTAAATTGTAAAATCCTAGCAGATTAGTTAGGTGACTTGATTGAATCCTTTCTGGGTGGAAAGGAAGTGTAGTTACAGATCAAGGTTGATCTTTAACTGTGTAACCAAAAGATTGCTCTCCGTTCTTTGAACACTTAGTGAAAATCTCACAGTTGTGAGGACTAGACGTATCCCGAGTTGGGTGAACCAGGATATATCTTTGTGTGGTATCTCTTCCTTATCTCTATTTACATTCAGTTATTTTTATAATCAAGTTAAATAGAGAAACTAAAAACTGTGATTTTAACTAATCAAGAACGTTCTCCGTTTTCTGTTTCAGAACCAAGAACGTTCTCCGTTTCTATTTTCATAACCAAGATCATTCTTGAGTTGTTTTTCTTAAGTTTTTAGCAGGAAATTTTAAATAGGCAAGATTACAATTCAAACCCCCTTCCTTGTAACTTGACATTGCTACTTCATTCTTCACAGCTACTTCATAACAATCAGGATTTGCATTGTCTATGTATGCCATGTTAGCCTCTTCCTCTTCTGAAAGTCCTTGACCATTCTCATAATCATTTAGCCTTACTAAAGGTCTTTTGGTTCTGCTTGCATTCGCATTCAACTCATGATTTTCTTCAACATTGTTTTCATATAACTCTCCTTCACTTGTGTCACTATCATTTTTTGTTTCCAAGTCTGAGTCAGTGTGTCCCCAGTCCAGATCCACAATAATCTCTTTTTTGTATCTCTCATCCCATTTCCATTGTTCATTTTCTCCAAACAGCACATCCTTGCTTACAATAATCTTTTTTCAATTGGATCAAAAAGCTTGTACCTTTTTGATTCATCACTTACACCAAGTAAGATGCATTTGCAGCTTTTGCTTTCTTACTCTTTCCTTTTTACATTTGGAATATGCACATGGCCTATGCATCCAAATATTTCGAAATGTGACACTGAGGGTTTACAACCACTCTAAGCCTCTTCTGGGGTTTTGTTTTTCTCAGCCAATGTTGGAGATCTATTCAAAATATATATGCTCCAATTCACAACTTCTGGCCAAAAAATTTTAGGAACTCCTTTTCCACATAGTAATGATCTCACCATGTTCATGATTGTCCTATTTTTTCTTTATGCCACTCCATTTTGCTGAGGAGTATAGGCAGTGGTGAGTTGTCTCTTTATCCCAACCTCTTGACAAAACTGGTTGAAGCTGGTGGATGTAAACTCTCCACCTCTATCAGTTCTAAGATATTTAATTCTTAAATTTGTTTCTTTCTCAACTATATTCTTGAAACATTTAAATTGATAAAAAGTTTCTAATTTTTCAGCTAAGAAATAGGTCCATGCCTTTATAGAACTCATCTATGAGACATAAAAAATACCTCTTATTGTTGTTTGATGCAGGGGTAATTGACCCACATATATCAGCATGAACCAGCTCCAACTTTTCTTTTGCTCACCATTGACTTTTCTTGGGAATGGAATCCCTATGTTGCTTTCCTTTCATACAATCTATACATGCTTTGATTGTACTAGATAGATGTGGTAGTCCCTTCACCATTTCTTTATTCTCCAAGACCTTAAGTCCTTTGGGACTTAGATGTCCATATCTGCAATGCCACGGGTATGATTGATATTCACTCACAGTGTGAAAATATGCATCATCATCATGAGCGACCTTTGCAAGTAGTTTAAACATTCTATTTGGTGCCATATTAGTTTCAAGAATTAGCCCCTTGTAAGGATGATAGATCTTGCAACTTCCTACAACTTTCATATTTGAATTGTTACCAAGCTTGACTACTTGCTTGCAATTTTCATCAAGTTTAGTGAATCAAGTTTTGTTTCCACTCATGTGATTAGAACATCCATAATCCAAGAACCAAGCATCTCCTTTTACTTTTCTTGTGGATCAACATGTGTCATTAGTAACATAGTCTCATTTTCATTGAATTATGCATAATTGGCTTCTTTGTCCCATTCAGAGAATTCATTCTTGTAATGGTCAATCTTGTGAAAATTTAAACATTCAAATGTATCCTGATTATGTCTTCCTCTCCCTTTTCCTTTGAAGCCTCATTTGCCCCTTCCTCCAAACTCACCATTTTCTTGTGAGGTAACTTTTAAGCCTTGTTCCTCTCCACGAATTTTTGTTGAATTTTTGTTCATGACCTTTGAAGTTCATCAATAGACAAGGTATCAATATCATTGGACTCTTCAATTGAACATACAATATATATGAATTTCACAGTTAAAGACCTAAGAAGTTTTTCAACTATGGTGACATCTCGCATTTTTTCACCATGAATACGCATTTTATTTGCGACTGCCATAACTCTTGAGAAGTAATCATTAATTGTCTCGAATGATTTCATTTCCAATGTCTCAAAATCTTTCCTCAACGCCTGAAGAATAGCTCGTCTAACCCTCGCATTTCCTTGAGATTTCTTCTTCATGGAATCCCATATTTGCTTCGACGTATCTTTTTGCAAGATAGTCTCTAAGATTGCTCAATCAATTGCTTGAAATAAGTAATTTTTTGCCTTCAAATCCTTGAGCTTCGATTCATTAAGATGCTTCTGACGAGCTTCAGTTAGCGTTACACCTTCTGCTGGTTTTGTAACCCCCGTTTCAATCAAGGTCCAATATTCTTTTGAGTGAAAAAAAGTCTCCATCAACATCCTCCAGTGATCTTAGTGATCGTCGAACTTTGGTATGTATGCTTGCACAAACACTCATTCATTGTTGTTCGTATTCGCCATAGATTCTTGAAAAAGAAATTGCAATTCTTGTTCGTTCTGTTTACACGCCTTTTAACGAGGCTCTGATACCAATTGTTACAAAGAAAATAGAGCAAAAATGATCTCTTAGCTTTATTGATGGTACACAATGACTTATATAATCATGTGAGAATTCAGTTACAAAGTTTAAGTAATTCAACTAATGAAAACAGAAAAACTAAATTACTAAAAGTAATTAATGCTAAGTAACTAACTAACTTGACTTGAACTAATTACACTTAACAACAACTAATTAATTTTCATAAAAGGGAAAGTCAATGTCTCCAAATTCCTGTGCCAGACTTTGAAACACCGACAAAGTATCTGCATTATCATCATATTCCATAAACTCATGCTTTTGTGCTGTAACATTATTAGGAGTTTCTTCTTTGGGATATTCTTGATTTATAGTTTGGCTTGGTGAGGTAATGTGGTGATATTGTTCACTAATTGGTACTTTCAAGTCAGGAATACCAGAATTCACAAGACATGCTTTATAAGGAGGAATACTTGAAATATATTTGTTCAATTGTGTTGCCTTAGGAGTGGTGTTGCATGTGTGAATGCCAATGTATGTAATTTGATACATATTAGGATTGTCTTGTGTTTTTTGCACTTGTTTGGTTGCTGAACAACCTTCATCAGGCTTATGTTTGCACCTGAGGTAACTCCTATATATATAAAGTATTAATACAAGATGAGTTAGCCTACTTGATCTTTTTAAACAAAAGTTTTAAAAATCATATTAGAAATCAAACCGATAAAATATCTTGTCATATTTCAATTAGTTCAAAAATCAATCAATATCAAACAAAAAAAATATGATTAAATTACGGTTTAAAATCTCTGTTCAATTCGAGTTGAGATCTCCTTGAAAGTCTATTTATGAGAGAGAAAGAGAAAAATTATTAATAATTAAAATATTAAAATATTAAATATATCTTTTTGTTTTATCTCTCTTTTTCTCTTATAAATGGATACTCAAATACTTGAGTGGATTCAAACTCATTTGATTTAACTTGACCAAGACTACAATTTAAACAGAAATTGAACCAACCTAGGGATTTTCATTAAAGTCGATTCAATTTGATTTTTAAAACATCATCCAAAATGTAATTGATTGTTGTTGGATTTAGTAGGAGGGTTTGATTGTGCGTTTTTATATTGGTGTGTGAATCATGTGGATCATATTCTAGTGTGATTTCTTTTCTTTTACTTCCTAACTTTTTTGTACTACCTCTCCCTATATATAAGCTTGCTTTGAAGAAAAAAAATTGCTCATAAATATAAATTGATTTTCAAATTATTACTATATATATTAATTATTATTTTTTACATACATCTCTTATTAAAACTATTTAAGAGTATGTTTGGCAAAATAAACTGATCTGTAACTTATAACTTATAAGTTCATATGGCAAAAAAAAGTTTTGTTTAATAACAACTATTTTGTTACAAATCTATAGTTTTTTTCCTAATTTATAACACTTTTTTATAAGTTACTTCAAGTAACTTTGAAGTTTATAACTTTTTTATAATTTTACTCTTATTATTTTAACTAAAACCCCATTATATGTCATTCATAATTTATTTATTATAATTTTATTTATTTATTTATTGTAGTTTAAAATAAATAAAATAAGTATTTGTTATAATTGCAGGACCATGTTCAATGTATGAAAGAGAATGCTTAATAAATTGAGGATTGTTTTTATTTTATTTA
>JBBPBQ010000004.1:38446713-38482327 GCA_037974755.1 Cicer yamashitae
GATAAAACTATCATTAAATTTCACTAAAATTTTATTTTAAAATATATTCAACAAATATATATATTTGTTGAATATATTTTAAAATAAAATTTTAGTGAAAAAATTAATTTAATAATAATAAATAAAAAATATATTAGATTAATAAATTTTAAACTACTAAATTTATAATATTTTAAACATTAATTTATAAGTTTTATCATTAATTAAAAATGTCTTTTTATATTATTTTAAAATTTTAAATTAATTAAACCGCTAACTTTATCAAATATTTTAATTAACTTATCTTTTATTAGCTATAAACTATAAACTTTCAACTAGTTGATCCTCTATCAACTTTTTTTTAATAACTAAAATATATATTAACAATTCTTCAACATAAAAGTGCTATAGAGTGAGCAAGCAAGAGCACTATAGAACAATCTTTCTAACAACAAAAAGAACCGTCAACCTAAACAATTCAATGGTTATAAAGACCATTAGTTAAAGTCATAGCTAAGGACTTTCAAATTACATTTAAATCAAAATCAAATTAACTGCTTCACACTTTCAACAATTGAAAGAATATTTGCTTTATGCTGACGAAACATTTTATCATTTCTATTTTTTCAAATAGACTAAATTGCAGCAAGACCAAATTTCATCTTCTATCAACTATAAATTCATCAACTATCAATTAGGTTATCAGGTTATTTTAAAAGAGCCTAAAGATAAAAATTCAAAATTGAAAACATCTACATATAAAAGTAGTTTTTTTATAAAAAAAAAAATATGTATTTAACCAAAAAAAACAAAACAATTAGTTCATATATAGTTTTATGTAGAATTGATAAACATAAAATGAACTATTGTGATTTTATAAGAGTTTACACAGCGCAACATATACAACATTTACACAGCGCAACATATACAGAATTACACTGACTTACCATAATATTCACAAAAGAAACTAAAGATACACTTAATTACTTGTGAAGAGTGACTGATCAATCTTAGAATATATAAGAGATAAGGAAAAAACAATTACCTGGTGAATTTGGAATTCATGATTTCCTTCTGTCCATACTTTCTCCATGAATGAATATCAGTTGTTGTGCGGGAAACCATGGTCAATGTCTCTGCACTCTTCCTGAGGGAAACAACAAATATTTCCTATATATGCTTGTCACGATTTCATGTAAATTATAGAACATGCATTAATATCCAAAATCTATGAAATAATACTCCACATCTAGAACTACATATATATATTTATGAAAAAAAACCGCTTAGATCTTAAACTCATAAAAATCTCATGAGCAAATTAATTCATATTTAGATCCATTTTATTCTAATACGTGAAACTAACATAATTAATAAGTTACTAATATTTTTGACTAAAAAAAATTACTAATATTTTAGAGTTTTAGTAGCTGAATTGAATTTAGCTAAAGGTCAAAGGTATTGGATAAGAAAAATACTATATTTAAATTATATAGAACGAGAAAACCACAATTTTAGTCATTGAAAATATTGTATAAGTAAAGAAATTAGATTTAAATTATGGTCGAAGGTATTTAATTAAGGTAAATCACTATTTTAATCCCTGAAAGTATAAGTCACTGTTAATTTTAGTTATCGAATCATCAAAGTCATTTTAGTTTCTGACGTTATAACGGTCGTGAACTATTTTGACAGTAAATTATATCTTTCATGAATTTTTATGATAATAAGTTGTATTTTTCAAGAACTATTTTGATGATTCGAAGATTACTTTGACTTTTTTACTAAGTTGGAGATCGAAATAACATTATCTTAAGCCATAGCTCAATTGACAAATGCTGATGTTGTTAGGTTAAATATCTTGTCTCGAATTCGAACCCAAACCTTACATTTATGTGAGTTAATTATGGTAAAATTTACTCTCTTCTAAGATAAAAAAAAAATGGTTTACACAATTTTTAATTATCATCCAGACATTTTCTATTAAAAAAAACTAAGTTTATAACATTTTGGCTATGGAAAAAAATAGCCAACAATATATAACTATATAATTATGTCCGTACGTTCATGTTAAAACTATGTGTCCGTACGTCCGTACAGATCCCAAATCGCCAACATAAACATGGGTTTTTGTTTGTTGAGGAAATGAACTAAAAACATATTAGTTTATGTGTATGTGAAAAACACAATCTTTATCATAAAAAAGAAATTTGATATATGGAGATTAATGTTAATGTATAACCTTCTTTTGTAGCAACGTTTCCCACCCTTTCTAGACGGCGGATCATTGCCGGCGGCTACCACCACCGCCACCGGAGACCCATTTTCAGCGCCGTGTTGAGAGATTATAGAAAGAGCCTTTGTGAAAGAACTGAGCACATTTGCAGCTAGTTTGTCTGAAGAGAGATTTCCAAAGGGATTCTCATTTTGAAGAAGATACTTGAGTTTTGTTGCAGCTTCTTGGCCTTCAACAAGCTCTTTCATTATCACTCTCTCCTTCACACTTTGAAGGATACTACTATCTTCCATTTTCTCCAACTGTTCTTCTAACTAAGGTTCTGTTTGGCTTTTCTTGGAAACTTTGTTTATTAGTAAGAAAAGTATTGTTGTTGTTGTTGGGTGTGGTTTGGGGGAAAGGGTGAGAGAGAAGATAATAAGAGCCAAACAAATTAATGAATTCAAGATGATAGTGAGAGTGAGATATCCCTAGACTTTTTTTTTTTTTTTATATTTTTCATAATTTTAATTTAATTTTAGTTTATGAAATTTCTATGGAAAAAATAAAATTTCCATAGATAAAAAATGACATATTAGATTATAATGTGTTAGAGGAATAGTAAAACACATTTAATTTGTATTATTTTAATATCTATTAACATAAATTTAGAAAATAAAATAATTTCATACTCATAATAACAATCATATTTTTTTTAATCAAATAATAATAATAGCAATCACATACTACACCATGATTTTGTCTTATAATAAAAATAAAATGATATTTTTGTACTATTATTTATTTGTATCAAATTAAATATTTAAATTTTATTTTACTAAAAAACGATATTAATTTATTTAAATTGATAGAAATTACACTAATAGAAAACAATACTATTCAAAGCCGCTTAAATTAAAAAGGATAAGAATGTGAACACACTCACATTCGTTAATAGTATAAAACTATAAAATGTAATAAATTCTATAAATAAAACAAAATTTAAGTATTTGTAATACTTATACCTCATAAATTTTAACTTAAGTCATTAATTAAATTTACGTTAGATTGAAGTTGGTTTATTAATCTAAATCAAATGAACACTGCAACACTTTATTATATATAAAACATGAATATTACAATAAGATTGGAAATCAAAATAATGTCGCATCTAGACGGTGAACAAAACAACGTTGCACTGAAACGATAAAATAATTATAAATCATGTGTAATAAAAATTAAATATATATAAAAATTATTTATTTAAATAAAAGAAAAAAATACAATTTAAAAGATAATTTATAACAAAAAATTAATTTTAAACCACGGTATTCTAGCAAAAATAAATAAATATTTTATCAAAGTACTTTTTCTTAGCACATTTATTAATATACTAGTACTTTTTAATATTATTAGTCGATATTAAAATTATGTTGAATATGCACTGGTTCACTGTGCCTTTCAAAAGGCCACGATGACGTTCGACCGTGACGCTAAGGATGACAATAGTGGTGTCCACTTTTTTAAACCAAAATTCCAAATTTCGCAATATAAATATCTTTCTATTAATGTTTAATTGTATATTTATTATTATTTCTTTACGTCAAGTAAAACATTGCGATCTAAATAACATCAACAACATAATTATTGACAAACATTACGGATTTATTTGATGGACATAATAAAAGATTTGATATGGTAGAATTATCATTTCATATTTTAATTTAATATTTGATAAACTAACATAATATAATAACTTTTTCATAAACACTATTTTATCATGTATCTCTAGTTAAAATTTACTCAATAGTCATTAAAATATAAAACTTAAAATATAAAACTTTAAAATATAAAAAATTAAAACATATAAAATACATAAATTAAAAAAACAACATAATTTGCTATTAATTTTTTTAATAAAAAAAAAACATCACATAACTATCTAAACATCCAAAATACATTAACAAATTTGATATTAAATTTTAAAAAATAAAATGTTAATAATTAACTTCAAATGATATTTATGATTTTAAGACTAGTAGTTTTTTCTATATAATATATATATATATATATATATATTTTTCTTTAGTTTCACTTTTTTTTTTTTGTCTATTTATGGTTTCTCAGTTTTTTAAAAGTGAAAAAAATAAACACAATCTTGAGAAGTTGAATTATTGGTTAATTTGAATCAAACAATTATTTTAGTTTAACGGATAATTAATATTGTGCGTTGAAAACAAGTAAATAACAGATACAAGAATTATTTTAAAGTATACTTCACCACCAAATTGATAGGTGTACAAGGACTAGCCCGGCCATGTATAACATATTAGAGGTTAGAGCCCCCACTATGTTTTCATATTATTTATGTAATATTGTATATATAAATAATATAGATAATTTAACTAATTGAATATTATGGTTCAAACATTTAAAATCAAAATTCACGAATAAAAATGGAGAAAGTTGTTGATTTGCATCGTTTTCAACTTCAATTGTTCTATCAATTAATTGATCGACAATTTTAATAGTTGGGTACCTGTTTCATAGAAGTTAATATCTTGAGTTGTTTATTTGTATAATTTGTTTAAACCCAAGAGATTTTTGTTATGCCTTTGATAATAGAAGTGAATGATAAATAATTGTTAAATTAGGATTATTAAGAATTGGATATAAAATCACATGAGAGGTGAATGGTTAAATAATTTACTTATCGATATAGAGATAGAGAGATATTTTTATTGACTTTTAAAATGATAAAATCATTCAATATTTTTAGAAAATCAAAAACGGCATAGAACAATTATGATGTATATTTATGTAGAATAAATGGTAAATATCACTATAAACTCACACACACAACTGCGAGTTTGTAAATTCAAACTTCAGACAAGACACTCAACCTAATTGTATTGATATTTTTCAGTTGAAATATAACTTAAAGAACCTATATATTTATGCTTAAAGAACTCCCGTACTCAAAATTTTAGACTCTGTGTCTTTGTAGGTGTATATAATCTCTTCTACCCTAGAAAGAATTTTCCATTAATCAACAACTAATTATAAACTTGTAAGTATTTCCTTGCTATTGAGTCTTTACAATAAAACTACTTAATAAATGATAAATACTCGTGTCAGGATACATTTTCATAGACAATACAATAATTTTCAAGTAAAAGATTTGTGCTTTTGCAAAGCTTAAAAACTCTCATATGAGCGAAAAATACGTTTAAAAATCATCACAAATAAACACATACCTTTCTTCTGATAAAAGAATAAAATTTTCAAAAAATTAAATAAAGAAATTTCAACTGAGTAATAACTTGAAATTTTTGTACAGCTTGTTCTCATTGAATCTATATCTTCGGCGAGTCTTAAATATATTCAAATCCATGCAACATAAGTTCTAAGAGGTTGGGTTCTTAACTGTTTGAGTTGCAATTTTGGGAGGAAGAAAAGTTGTTGTGCATACAATGGATGAAGTGGATCTAGTGCGGCTCGTGAATGAAGCTAATGAATTTTTTAGTTATATTTTGAATCTTTGGAGGCATGGATCTCTTATTTTTTAGCTTGGGAAAGATATAATGGATCTGTATATGTGGGGTGCCAATCTATGCATGGTGTATAGATTTTTTCAAAATGATATCTAGTCTTTTAGGGTTATGTTGAGATGGGTATTTGCATAGAAGAAAAAAATTCGCTTTGACTTCGCACGAATATAGTTAAAAACTTCAGTTATGAAATCATCATTAGAGTGAAAAGGTAAATGTTGATGATGAAGTATATACACTTTGTATTGTAGAAGAGCCATTCTCAAGTTCTTTGTATGCAGATAGGGAGGTGGAGGAAAGGTGGGAGGATGAAGATGATTCACATTACGATACTAATTTTGATGAAGAATCTTTAGCATCTATTGATATAGGTGAAGAGAAATGCAAAAAGTAGAAAGGTTTATACAGTTTCATAGAAATGACATTATAATCATGTATGTTCTTTATCATCTGATGGTGGTTGTTCTTTGAGTAGTGGAGATTGGCGTAGTTTAATTTTTTTATGCGATGATAATAGTATGATGGTTGAGAGTATTAAAGATATTGGTGATATTATTGGTTTAAAATTAAAGGGAGATGATACACTAATAGTTAATGTGTTATCTTACTTTGAAAAAAGAGATAGAACTAATGTAGATAGGAATGACCTATAAAGGTAGGAGTTGAGGAGTGTTGGGTATTGTAAATTAATAATGAAGATGATTATTTAGAATGTGAAATGATTGGATGTTTTGGCTAAGAGGCAAGAAGTGAGTTCGTTGATTTCATTAAACAAAAATGATATATAGTTAGGAGAAAAAAATGGAAGTGGTGGATACTTTGTTTTGTGAAAAATTATGGGACGGTAAGGAGATGAAATTCTCATACAAGGCGTCAGTTTGTAATTTAGGAGATTTGCTTACTATGTGGGATAAAAAGGTGTGGGAAGCGAAGTACATAGCGAGTTATAATCATGCTTTGAATAGTTCATAGGAGATGGAGCGAAAGTAATGAAAGTGGGTATGTGGTTAATGTGTATGCACTGTGTGATTTAAGAGGCAAACAAAAGTTTTGGGAGAGGTTGAGTTATATATTGGATAGACAAAATAGATAAATGTGGTGTGTTTGTGGAGATTTTAATTATATTCGATCAATAGAAGAAAAGAAATGTAGAAGAGAGGTTGTGAGGACTCAAGATATTCCATGTTTTAACTCTTTTATTGAAAGAGCTATGCTTGTGGATATTCCACTTCATGGGTGTAGATTTACTTGGTCAAGACTTGATGGGTCATCAATGAGTAGATTGAATAGATTTTTGCTCTTAGAGGAATGGTATAGGGTATGGCCGAATTTCACACAAAAAGCTCATTAAAGGGGGCTTTCTGATCACTATCCTATTTTGATTGAGGATCGGGTGATTAATTGGGGTCCATGCTTGTTTTGGATGCTGAAATGTTGGACATAGCTTAATGGGTATCGTGACTTTGTTAAAGAAAAATGGTCTCTTCTTGATGTGAATAAATGGGGCGACTTTGTACTTAAAGAGAAATTTAAAGGGAAAAAAAAAACTTTTGTCAATGGCACAAAATACATAGCGGTAATTTAGATGGTCAACTTGTTGACGCAAATGAGCGTCTAAATTTGTTGGATGTTCGAGGGAAATATGATATTTAGTCGAATAATGAGGTTACAAAAAGATGTTTTTTATTTATCATCTTAGATACATTTTTTATCACGTTTGAACTGTAGCATATAGTGGCAAAAGTCTCGGGTTTTATGGTTAAAAGAGGGTGATGCAAATTCTAAATGCATTCATGGCTTTATGGCACAAATAAGAAAATTCAATGAGATTTTGAATACTAATGTTAACAATGCTCAAGTTGAAGAGGTTCATGGTATTCAGTACACAGTTCTTAATCGCTTCGCTAATCACTTCAAACAGTTCACCTTAACAGACTAGAGATTGCAAATCTTAATTTTCAATCTATAGGAACTTTGGAGGCAATCATGTGAAATATTGTTCTCTCTTAAGGAAGTGAAATAAGCAGTATGGGATTGTGACTGTTTTAAAAGTCAGAGATCTTATGGTGTTAAGTTTTTTATTTATAAAATATTATTGGGAGGATTTGAAAAGCGAGTTTATGATATTCATGACAAAGTTTCATGTGAACGGAAAACTAGTTAAAGGAAAAAATTATGCGTTCATTGTTCTAATACCAAAGAAGGAAAATTCACAAAGCTTATCAAATTTTAGTCCAATTGCATAGGTGTATTGTATTTACAAGGTGGTGGCAAATGTTCTAGCTAACAAGTTAAAAAAGGTTATTGAAATGGTGTATTTAGAGTGTTAATCTGCTTTTGTACAAGGTAGAAAAATCGTATATGGTATTTTTATTACGAATGAAGTGGTGGATGACGCATGAAAAAGGAAAAGAAAACTTATCATGTTCAAGGTTGATTTCGAAAAAACACTTATGATTCAGTTGAGTGGGGTTACTTAGAAGAGATGATGGTGAAAATGAATTTTCTGGCAAGGTGGAGGAAATGGATCAAGGAATGCATTTCAACAACAACTTCATCGATTCTTGTGAATGACATCTCGACTAAAGAATTTCCTCTTGAGCGAGGATTAAGACAAGGGGATCATTTATCTCCTTTCTTGTTCTTGATTACGGAAAAATGATTAAATTCTATGTTGAATGCTTCAAAAAATGCAGGTTTGTTTAGAGGTTATCAGGTTGGAGATGATGAACAATTCATGTTATGATACTTGTAATTTGAAGATGATACTTTAATTTTGGGTAACAAAGTTGGTCAAATGTTAGAACTATAAAAGCTACCCTAATACTGTTGAATCAGTTTCAAGGTTAAAGGTAAATTTCCATAAAAGCTTATTGGTCGGTGTGAATGTTAGTCCAACTTGGTTGGAGGAAGCAGTTTTTGTTCTCAATTGTAACATTGGTCAAACAACTTTTAAATATGTGGGACTATCGATTGGTGGCAAGTCTTGAAGTTTGTCTTTTTGGTTACTATTGATTGATAAGATTAGACAAAAATTGTCGGGTTGGAAGAGCCATGATTTATTTGTAGGTGGGCGCCTTTTCCTTCTTAAAGGTGTGATAGCGCCATTATCAGTCTACTTTCTTTCCTTCTTCAAGGCTATATCAAGTGTCATTTCTCTCATCAAAACTATATTTAAATCATTTTTACGGTAGGGGATGTGAGGAGGCCCATAAGATTCATTGGGTTAAATGGGATAAGGTTTGCACTCCATGGGAGAAAAGGGTTTATAGGTTGAGAGATTTTAATTATGCTCTTTTAGGAAAATAGGGGTGACGCTTGTAAACTGAACATTGTGGGTTGTTGTTTAAAGTGTTGCAAAAAAAGTATGGGGTTGATAGGTTCAATGTTATTTGTTTGTCGAATACAATTTCAAATTGGTGGAAAGATTTGTCTTCGGTGTGTGAGGGTGTAGGTATTGGAAAACCGAGGTGGTTTTAGGATAGTCTGTATAAGAAGGTGGGGGATGGTTGTGATACTTCTTTTTGGTGTGATAATTGTTTTGAGGGTGGAGTTTTTTGTGAGCGTTTTAATAGGTTATTTATTTTAGCGGAAGATAAATCAATTTTAGTAGCTACTATGTGTAGACTTGGATGAGGAGTAGATGAGTTAGGATGGAAATGGAGAAAAAATCTTTTTGTTTGGGAGGAAAATCTTGTTTTGGAATATACAACTTTGTTGGAAACCTTTGCTTTGCAGGTAAGTATTTTTGATAAGGGGATATGGAAACATAATCATGGAGATATTTATTCGATCAAAGCGGCGTATCATTTATTGTTGGATGAATCAAACATGGTTGGATTATCTTTTATATGACACCATTTGAAATAAAGTGGCACCGCTCAAAGTATCTATTTTTTCGTGGATACTTTTGAACAATAGATTTGTTATTAAATATAATTTGGTTAATAGTGAAAATATTAGAGCTAACACTCAATTATGTGTTGGAGGATGTGATCAGATAGAATCGGTCCAACACTTATTCTTTGAATGTTTTATTTTCAGTCGGGTTTGAACATATAGTTTGGTATCGCTTCGGATTAAAAGTGCATTTTATTTGGTGGCTTCTCAACATATTAGAAAATTCGATGTAAGTTTTAAATTATTTGGTTTGCGGGTATTTGGGCCATATGGAATGCTCATAATGATGTGGTGTTTAAACAAAGTAACATTGCATCGATGAATTTATTGGAATGTGTCAAATTGATTTCTTGGTGGTGGATCAAAACTAGGATAAAAATTTTTAATTATGATTTTAGAGTTTGATGGAAAAATCTGGTGGAATGTCTTGGGGCTAATTTGTAATTTTTCTTTAATCCATTTTGTCTTGTGTTTGTGCATTGTAGTGTTCTTAAGTTTTAAGCGTCGTTGAATATTTTATGTAAATTTTTGATTTAATCTTAGTATGTCTTGTGCTTTGAATAACCTTTATATATTATTCTAGTCTTTTCAAAAAAAATTCTTCAGTGACTCTATATGGTTATTCTTCAGTGAAAATTGAGTTTTTGAAATTTCAGGTATGTAAAATTTTTCTCGATTTTTTTACATGCCATAAATTTCGAGTTTTTGGAATTTCCAGTATGAGAAATTTTTTGTCATTTTTTTTAATGTACGTGAAATTTCGGTTTTCGAAATTTTTAATTTGAAAATTTTGTCTCAATTTGTGTATATGCCAAATTTTTCTCAATTTGTTTGTAAGCCAAATTTATGTAAAATATTTTTCTCTTTTTTTTTGACATACCAGAAATTTTAAATTTGAAATTTTCGGTATGTTAACTTTTAAATTAGATTTTTGGAAAACAAAATTCCTTACCGGATATTTCATATTTGTGTGGCGTAAAAAACAGGTCCAAAAATTTTCAATGAAAATAATATGGGTAAAATTATATTTTTCAAGAATTGTGGGGTAGGGTCAAATTGTAAGGGTATGAAATCCAATTTTCTTAAATTAGTATTTAAAGTATCCAATTTCTCCAACTCAGCATCTTAAATAATTTTTACTAAATAAGTCCATCAATAATTCTTTATCATTACATTTACAATTCATTTACTTTAATACAATTTATTATGACATGTTTGGATATTATTAAATAATATTTATTTTGTCTCTAGAATTGGTTTTAAATTAAACTTAAGTTTTGTAGCTTTTGAATTCGAATATGATCTTTACACAAAAATTTATTGTTCAACTCATTTTTACTTAAATATATTCAAGCATAAATCACTTTACACTAAACTTACTTTTAGCTAAACTCAATTTAAAGATAAGTTATTCAAAATCAATTTTAATCGCCGCAGAACCAAACAGGTTTGCTTGTGTTGGTTAGTGACTAATGGCTCCTTAAGGCTCTATTTTTTGTGTGACTAAAATGCGCCATTCATTCAAATTGGTAGCAATTACATCAAATCGAGAACAATAGAATTCAAAATTGCCAAAACAGAAAATGGTGAATCTGCGGACAAATTCACAACATTTAGGTTAATAGTATAATGACATAATGCCTACAATTGTGACAAATCCTATAAATATGATAAAATTATAATGTCCAAAATACACATGTTTTTCGAGTTACAACATTAACGACGCTAAAGTTATCAATTGATTATTAATTTATATTTGATCGAAGTTAATATGTTATTTTGAACTAAACAAACATCACATCAAGACAGTTAATCAAACACTCCACCAAGACGTAAACAACTAAATATATGTGAAAAACACTTATTTAATTAAAAGAAAAAGAAAACAACGTATAAGATGGATGATTTTAGACCAAAAGATGACCTTAAACCACCATTCTCCATTGGATAAATGAAAAAGAGTTAAGAACAAAAAGGCAAAGTTTTACGTGGTGGCTAGGTTTTTTCTATGCTCCCTTAAGGCTCTGTTCGGAAGTTTGAGCTTTTTGGAGAAACAAAAAATAGAGAAAATTTTTATCTTTTTTGAGAAAATGATTTTATAGAAAATGATGAATAACTATTTAAGATTAATATATATTTAATAGTGAAAATATTATAACAACATAAATTCAATTTGAACAAATTATTAAAACACTTCAAATCCTGCTTCAAAATAATTTTTGATTTTTCCAAATTAAAAAAAAAATTATATTATGAAGAAAAAAAAAACTCTCCAAAATCCTCCATTTCCAAAACCCTTCTTTCATTTTCTTTTTTTCTAAAACCATCTTCTTTCATCCTTCTTAATTCCCAACCACATCCTAAGAATACACTGTATTAAGAGGACATTGTATTGTATTAATATTACGATTGACAAGTTGCAAAATGAGACTGACTGACTGGCATGGCCATGAGTCCCATTCCAAGTCGATATCATCTTCAATTGACTTTTCTATGCGAATCCCTCCAATTAATCAACTATGAGTTGTACCATCTTGTGGTCTACTAGTATTAATATCCTTATTGCTGCAAATTGGAATGTGCGAATATATCTTCGTATCTTTGTTGGCATCTTCCTTTCAAAATTCTTCATTACTTTTTTCTTGTCAGAGTAATTAATAAATTACAATGAGTATGACATTAAGGCTTAAGATTCGAAAATGAAAAATGTTTGGTCGATGTATACACTTTGCAAGAAAAAGAGTGATGTTATACATTTGATAGATTCACGATAGAAAAAAAAAGGATAAAAATAAAATAAAATATTGAATGAATGAATGAAAATTAGGGATATATAAAAGTTATTGTTGTTAGAGAATGGATCCTTAAAATTATGATTTGATATATGGGCGGATGCATAATCTTTTGACGGTGTATTAATTAAGAACATAAACCTCCTAACCATAATTTTTTTCTCAATTAGTCATAATTTTTTATGAGAATGTTGTATTTGTAAGCTTCTTGTAGCCTCTAAGAAAAATACTTATAAATATATTAAACATTTGCTCTAGCACAAAATCTTACCACTCCAACTTAAATATAAATAAAAATAGAGTTAAAAGAAAATTGACGTACTTGGATTAAATATATTTATTTTTTTCAATTTTTTTATTTATATTTAAAATCGAAAAGAATAAATAAACAGGGTCAAATATGCTTTCTTCTTTACAATTATATTAAATTTTTATTATTGGTACCTATTATCAAACTTTTGTTCCACATATTTTTGTTATTAATTTTAATCACCATATTTTAACTGGAACAAAAGTTTATGTAACTTCTTTTAGACCTTTAAATATCATTTACTTGATAATTTGTTTATTTAATATTTAATTTGGGATTGTATAAATTAATAAATTAATAAAAATTAAATATTAATTTTTTAAAAAAGCTAAATATTAAATATTAATTAAAAAATAAATAATATGTAACTATGTTTTTTCGAAGAAGGCAAAATAAATATATTAAATAAAAGATTAATATTCCAATCACAAGGTTTGCCATGAAAGCCAAAGAGTTACAACAAATAAACACAAAAGCTCACAAAATTTAACCACACTCCCAACAATCCATCCTATAAAAGTGCTAAAATGATAGAGAATTTAGCCAAGACAAGTCATTGGATCTAGCCACCAATGATTAAAATCAAACATAAAATCTTTGGCCTATGGCCTAATATTTAATCTACTACGAAGATAAAATTTTCACGTCGTCAACCAATTGTCTAGAAGTAGCGTTTACTTGATTAAACAAAAACTCGTTCCGAACCTTTCAAATTGACTAATGACAGGTGATCCATAATCTGATTATTTTGATGCTTTTTCTTGCCTCTACCAAATATACCTTAAAATTGTCTAACATGTTGAAGAGCAGCGTAGGGAAGAACACTTTGAAACCCCATCCATGCCAAAACATCAAACCACATACGACTAAACTGAGGACATTCCAAAAATAGGTGCTTCACTCATTCTACCTATTCACAGTTACCAATGCACAAAAGCGATTGTTGTGCTAGCAAGCCACAACTAGCCAAATTATTTTAGTGGACACCCTATTATTCAATAACCTCCAAATAAACAACGATGCTTTGAGAAGAACTAATTTGTTCCAAATAGTTTCACACCTAGCTAGGATCGTTGTCTAATTTTACTACATCCACAAACTGAGAACAAACAGCTTTAACAGGATTTTCCTTGCCTTGATTATGTTTCTAAATCCACCTGTCCATTACATTTTCATGCACCACAAAAGATTCCAACAAAGCAATACATTCTAGCACCAAATGTACTTCCCATACAAACAAGTTTCTTCTCTATATCAATTTGTCCCCCACTAGCACATACAACCTATTAAAACGCTCACACAAAACACCCCTCTAACCACATATCATGCCAAAAAGAAAATTAATAATAGATTTAATTACTTTGCAGATACCTGAACTATTTGAAAATTTTTAAATAGATCCCTTAACTAAAACAATTTGTAATAGGAAAAAAAATTACTTTCAACTTTTAAAATTCATATCATGTTTAAATTTCAGAACTCAAAATCCAAATCATGCGTAAATTTCATTATTAAAAAATTATACAAAACATAAATTAAAAAAAAAAAAAGAATTTATTTTCAGATATATTTACTTGATTGCCACGGAGACAAAGGTAAAACGGGGTGCATAAAGCAATTATCGTATAAATAATTAAATGGGCCTCCGCATTTTGCCCGGGCCTCTTTGGGTTGAAAAGGCTACGATTAAAAAAAATAACAAAACGAAAATGAAATGGAAACACATCCAAACGCGGCCTCCATGCTAAGAAGCAGAAGCATACCTTATTCTTCTTCTCGTCTTCCTAAACCATTGCTAGCTCTCAGTACGAGGATGCTGTCTCCTTCTTCTTCTTCTTCTTCAGCAACCGCTTCATCCGAAACAAGAAAAGGTTACTCTTCATTGAACCCTAAACCCTCATTCAAGAACCTTTCTCTATTCCCCCAAAATCCTCATCACACTCTTCAAACCATGACGATTTCTAAGTGTTTCTCTCATTCTGGGCCCACTAACCCCATTCCGATTTCTGAATTGCACGAAGCTGATTCGGTCGACTCTCTTGTTGTGGTTTCTTTTTACAAGTTCGCTGATTTTCATGATCATGCCCTTTTGCGTCAACCATTGAAGCAACTTTGTCAACAATTGGTATTCCATTCCTTTCTCTGTCCTCATTTCATATACTACTATTAGTCTAAGTGTGTTCCTAATCAAACTTTCAATTTTGTTCCCAAAATTATGATAAGAACAATTGATTTTATCATCTCACCATATAATTATAACTTGATAGTAAGAACAATTGATTCTATCGGTGTAAGACTGTTTACACTGTGCATGTCCATTAAACTCTACTTTTAAAATAGGAGATAGTGATAGTTTAGAGACTAGATAGATTTGATAGATTGACAATGATTTAAAAACTATTTAGGTCTTGTTTGGATAAATAGTTTAGTTAGGCCTAAGTGCCGCATATCATATACGTGCTAATGTTTACCCTATTTCTATAGCAAAACATAAAATAAAGTAAAGTTGTTTTTATATAAACTATATGCTGCTTTCATAGACTATCCTAGAGAGCTTATGGATATAAGCTGAAAACACATATCATAAACTGTTTCTATAAGCTCTACCAAAATTGTCTCACAAGTGTTTATTACAATAGGTAAGTTCAAATAAACCAATCTAAATAGACCCTAATTAAATTTCAATAGTTTTGACAATACTTTTATTTTTTATGAATATATTAATTTGGATTTGGATCTTCTAATGTAATCTAAGCTATTGATAATTTGACACATATATGATTTGTTATCCATGGGAGCTTTACATCAACAATTGATTTGTTCATTAACTGAGATTACTTATTTTATCCACTAAAGAGAATTGTTCACTATAGAGGAGTTAAGTGCATCTTTAGTATTAATGAAAATTATTGTTTTTTGTTTACCATTTACTTATATGAACTGACATCTTTCCTTTTGTCGTAAGTGAGTTGTTTAAACTATAGTATATAGCTAGCTTTTGTCATTGATCCCAATTCTGTAATCTCTAGTCTATTGCAAGTTTTTAAATTGTATAAATTGTGGTTATTGTGGGGCCATGTAGCCTAATGCAAGGATTATGATTCCCTGCATTTGGAAAGCACAAAGATATTCAATGCAAGGATTATGATTCCCTCCGGTTTCGATCTCGTAATTGCATTAGCTGCATGTTTTTCGGTTGCACAGAATACAGATATCCGTTGCTTCTGATACAGTAGGCAATTATGGTCTGACGTTGCAGCAGTTGGTCCTCAACTGAATTGTGGCGGTAGCATCACATGATTTAATTTGCATTTTAAAACTATGTAGCAGCAAAACATAACATTGAAGATGTGTCTGGTGTTTGACACAACACTGACACATTATTACATTCAATTTCTTCCATTTCTCAAATTATTATTGGTGTTAACGTGTTAGTGTAGTATCTGGTGTCTCTGTCTGTGTTTCATATTGAAACCTTGGTCTACAGACTACAGAGTACATGAAGAACTAATTAGATTTGCTTGTGACTTCATAATATGCTATTTCTTGCATCTCACTGATCTGATATTGCTCAGCGTGTTTCAGGCGGTATCATTCTTGCACCTGAAGGGATTAATGGCAGCATATGTGGCACACGGGAGTCAGTGGAGAAAGTCCTTGCATTTATTCAGAGTGATGATCGTCTAAAGGGGCTAAGACGTATTGAATCGCCTGTCACTCCCGAGGATGAGGCCATCCATCACGGTCAACATGGACACAGTGCCAGTTCTCCACTTGCTGCTGGTGAAGATGCTCCTTTCCGATGGGATCATGTGAGAGTCAAGTTGAAGAAAGAGGTAACATGTACAGATGCAAAAAGACAGAACTTTTTTGTTACAAGGATATTGATTTATGTACTAAGAACTTAACTAGGTTGAGCTTTTGGGGTGTTTGGCCTAACTTCCTTAATTCTTATGTTTTTTGTGTTCATTATATGTTGTGCAGATTGTCACTCTTGGGATGCCTACTATATCGCCTATTGAAAGGGTTGGAAAATATGTAGGCCCTAAGGAATGGAATTCTTTGATTAGCGATCCGGATACAGTGAGTAGCTAAATTCCCATTATCAGTGTTCTCTTATCTTCACTAGATGGGCGCTATACGTTAGTGTCTGTCTGTTCGCTTTTCTCGATAAAAAGAATAAAGTTACAAAATTTTATACGATTATTTGAGTAGTTATAAAATTTAGTTATTGTATTGTAAATACCAGGAATGCAAAATTTTTATTGCTAATATGCTACTGTCATCTTCATGTGCAGGTAGTAATTGATGTCCGGAATAACTACGAAACCAGAATAGGAAAGTTTAAAGGAGCAGTGGATCCTTGTACCACATCGTTTCGCGAATTCCCGTCTTGGGTGGAGGAACGTTTCCAGCTTACCAGAACAGATGCTGATCATCCAAAAGGTGATGTAAACCATTCAGACCAAAGTGTTGAAAAGGAAACAGAGAATCCAAAACATTTGCCTCGTGTTGCAATGTATTGCACTGGGGGTATTCGATGTGAGAAAGCTTCAAGCCTACTTCTTAGCCAAGGTTTCAAAGAGGTGATTGTGATTCTACCTTTAAATTTTATTTTGTTTTACATGAACAAAATTCATTTGGCTATTTCTTCTGTTTGTCTAAGATAATAATTCTGCTTTGGAACTTGATGCCAATGCCAAGACCTATCAAACACACAGGAAATAAAAGAATCCTTGTTTGGTTTATTTATTTTTGTATTGTTGTCAAATGTTTTCTGATAATACTAGTAAGTTTCTTGTATTATGAAGCACAAACACCTGGTTCTTTAATTTTATCCTTGCTTCAATGCGTTTTTTGTTCAAAATATCTGCCTTTGTATACAAAGATTCGTGTATATGTGATAAGCAATTGTTGTGTATCTGTTTGTATGCATAAGTTTTGCTAGTTTGTTAGTCACAAATTTTACTGCCATACAAAATGACTTTGTGATACTTCTATTTGTAATTTTGTCAGGTTTATCACTTGGAAGGTGGAATTCTGAAATATCTTGAGGAGGTTCCAGAGAGACAAAGCCTCTGGGAAGGAGAGTGTTTTGTTTTCGACAAGCGAGTCTCCGTCGAGCATGGTTTGGCACAAGGAAATTTCAAGCTGTGCTATGGTTGTAAGCAGCCTGTGAGTGATGCCGACATGGAATCTCCAGAATATGAATATGGAGTCTCCTGTCCTTACTGTTTTGCACAGAAGTCAGAAGAAGAGAAGGAGAGGGCTCGAGCTCGACAAAGACAGTTTGAGAGATGGGGGATTATAGGTGGTCCTGATAAGGGCCGCCGGCCGACGCATGAAGTCGGCCGGCCCTAGTAGAAATCAAAACCAACTTTCACAGTCTGTTTAACATAGTCAGGAATGGACAAATAAGAGAGCTTCTTTGTTATATACCTTTTCTTAAATGTGTTATATTAGTGCATGAAACTAGATATGTGATTTGAACTTTTATGAATGATTTATTGTCTCATAGAAACTATTTGGTGGTTAATCTCTTGAGAATGATCACCACTTTTTGATGGCATGCATCTTATTTAGATCATCCAACTTAATAATTATCTCAATCTTTCCAATAAAAAGAGACACAAGATACACACAATTAAGCTTTCAGATGAGTCTAAGTCTCATCTAGCTCAAACCAATTTAACTAACATTAAAACTCTTGTAATTCTACCTAATTCAAGGAATTAATCTTTGCAATGGCAATGAGTAAACCCTAAAATACACTACATACAAAAGAGGGATCTAGAGTAATACAACTTTATAAATACAATGTCATTGTTTCTAATACAATTATTAAAGACACTACATACAAAAGAGGGATCTAGAGTAATACAACTTTATAAATACAATGTCATTATTTCTAATACAATTTTTAAAGGAGTCAAAATCACGTGTAGATAAAAATTCTCACATTCATGTATTTGATGCATCGATAATTTAACATTTTAAATTATATAACTATCGATTATTCAAATGCATGAATGAGTGACCTAACTATAAAGGATCCAGATCCATAAAAGTCACTTGATTCAAACATGATCATTGAATTCCTTAAGGGCTTGGAATACTCTAGAGCTTCTATCAAATATCTGAGCCCTTCTATTGTAATCATTAGGCTCTTTCCCCACATCATCACCCATTATTGCTTCCTTTTCCAAACACTCCAACAACTCCACAACTCCTTTATTTTCTCCACACTTTTCTCTAAACCCTGTCATTCCACTTTTACCGTTTTCTACACTATCAATCTCATCTTCAAGTTCTCTTTCCAATTCTTTCACCAAACCCCAATTAGTACATTCCACTCCAAACCCACTTTTACCCTTTTGTTGTTTTTGAACAACACAAGTACCATGGTTTAGCCAAGAAACTTTCACCTTTGCCAATAATGGTTTCAATGTCACATGACTAGGAAAAATAGTTCTATGGTTACAACTTATCAAAGAGGGAGAAAAGGAGAAATTTTGGACATTAGCAACAAAAGAAGACCCTTTCATTTTTTTTGGAGACTTTGGTTAAATTTGTGAATATGTTTGACATATATGCATAAAATGTTGATTTGTGGGTATATGTATATGCATATGTGTGTTTAAATACAATGTTTGAATAAGAGGGTGGCAACAAAATAAGTACACGTGTCAATGCAATGGTCAAAGTAAACAAACGTGACATCTTTTGTAGGACGGTGATAGATTGTTCGAGATATTAGAGGATGTCCATCCTCTCTCCACATAGCAATCAAGCAAAAAGAGTGACGGCACACAATTCTATTTTGTAAAAACGTGTATGAATTGGTTTCTATTCCTCCATCTCATTAAGTAAATACCTCTATTGTACCATAACTACCCTTTAAAATATACTTGGGCAATAAATATAATTGCCATTTTAAAATATTATTATTTAACTTTATTTATTTTCTTCAAAATGAATAGTAAAAAAGATAAATTATTCACATTAATCAAAGGAGAAAATAATTTTATTATTAATATGATTTAATAAGGGAAAAATCTTGCTCCTATATATCTTCAATGCAATAGAGAAATCAAAACGCACATAGTTCTAGAAAAAAAATAGGCTTAAATATACTTTTAATTCTTCTATTTTGTCCAAAATAAATTTTTAGTGTCCTCATTTCTAAAATCAAATATTTGGTCCCTATTAATCTCTTAGATAATATCTGTGAGTTGAATACACTTTTTTTCATGTCATTATTCTTGTAATTAATTTTATTTACATATGAAAATATTTAAAATCAATTTATTTTATTTATATATTAAATTATTTAAAATTTTAAAAATATTTATAAAATGGGTAAAATTAATTTATTTTAAATGATTTTTTTTAATAATTTACAACTTAAAATTAACAAGTTATATCAAGTTTTCCGAATATAATGTCAAGTTTTCAAATTAGTTAAAAGTACACAAATCAATTAAAAAATAACCGGATTTTAATTGATTTTAAAAAAAAAATCGATTGTAAAATTGGATTTGGTGAAACCGGTTATTTAACCATAACCGATTTTACAATCGATTTTATAATCGGTTTTAAACCAAAAAATTAATTTACTTATAAATCTTAATCCATATAATGGTTTTAAAATATAAATGGTTTGATTTTTTTTAAAAACCAACCATGCACAGCCCTACTTGCAGATGATAACTCCTGATGTATTCATGCACTTGCTAATGGCTTTAGAATTTAATCAGAATGTTTGCAAGATAAATTTCCACTTTGGTGCGGTGATTGCTCCATAGAATATAGAAATGCAGGAAATTTTGTGAAATAACTTTTTATTATTTCCCTAGCTACTCATGAATAAGTAGTTGGTTTGATTTCTTACGAACAAGCATGGCTTGACACCTTTAATTGATGCAGTTACATAGAGTAATTTGAAAATAATAACTGACAGAAGATGAAACACGTGTCTTGCAGTTACTAATTCCATTAACTTGGGCTAAGACATAATCTTTCATCCACAATGCTTTCTTATTGTTTTTATTAGGCTTATCCTTTCTTATTCGAATTTAACAATCATCTATTTCCTCTTGCTGGTTCTTTTTTTTTTGAAGTGTATCATTACTCCTCTATTGGAGATCAGCCTTGTCATCAAGGGTGTATGTGGGATGCGTCGCAGCAAAAGTATCCATCTGCTCCCAAGTAGCTTTAGATTTGGGTAAGCCTTCCAATGGACCACAATTTGACGTTGTTGTCTTTGGTTTGTAAAGAGTGTTCGTGACCCAAGAATGCAATGGAGTTGGACTTCCAAATTTGTGCTTGTAATTGTGGCAGATAGAGGTGGAATTTGAGAAGGAGGTGGGCCATTGAATGGCTTGAGTTTGGAAACATGGAATACAGGGTGAATTCATGTTTCAGGAAGAAGATGAAGTTGAGAGTTTTTCAGAAAACAATCTTAATATTTTTTGTAACTTGGCCAAGTAGTGGCCGCTGCCTTCAATAGATTGACTTCACTAAGCTAGTAGATTGAAATGACTTGAACACAATTTGTGTTGACTAGAAGGTGTTCAAGGTATGTATGATACTTTTGGTGATTTGTGAATTAAATTCTTTAAAGTGAAGTGACTGGACGTAGCTACCGTGTTGAGGATGAACCATGATACATTGGCTTGTGTTTTTCTTTATCACATTTATTGTTTTAACATTCGTTTTCAAAGTTTTTAAAACCTTAAAAACTCAATTCAAACTCTCATTTCTTGTGTTTTTCTCTCTTCACCTGTATTGGTGACAATTTTATTGTTGTGAGAAAATCGAATTAGTGGTGCTATATAGTCAAACGGAAAACAACTGAGTGCTTGTAACCATTGCACACCCAATACAACATCTGCTCCATGTATTAGTAGAACAAAGAAAGGAATTGGGAACATTTCACCTTCCATTGTGATATTTCGTTTCCATTGTGTTGGTTCTGTTGGTTCAACAAGTCCATAATCTGTTGGTTTTGATTCATGAGTTTAATTTGGTACTTCTTCATATGCAAATTTATTTGTCATAAGAATCATGAATTGTTTTGCCTTACGGCGGTGGTCAGGTCCAAAATTTTCATCATAATTAAAACAAAGGCCAGAAGAGTGGCGTTCTTGCATCACAAAAGGTGATAATTTGTGGATATGAGGATTGGAGCAGGCAAGGCTGGTCTTAGTATTGAAGGAGTAGAAGTTGTTATAGGCTTTAGAGGTCGAGGAAATTTAGTGAATATTAACTTAGATGCTGCCAATTTCGTTTCCACCAAATTATTAAAACCAATGTCATCGGCTAAATTTTAGGGTTTCTAAATTGTTAATTCACTTTGAATGTCATTGCGTAGACCAGAAAGGAAACAATTGATGAGTGCATTCGGTGGTAAACCAATGACTCAATTGGATAAACTTTCAAATTGAGTTTGGTAATCAACGATTGTTTTAATTTGACGTAATTTTAAGAAGGCTGTTTGGTTATTCTTATAGGAAGATGAGCCGAAGCGCATTTCTAGTGCGTGAGTGAATGCATCCCAAACAGATAATTGGTGGTTAGAGTGCATATATTTAAACCAAGCAAGGGCTTTTCCTTGCATGAAAAATGGAACATAAGTAAGTTGTTGTACTGGTGTGATTTGAGATAAATCAAAATATTGCTCGATCTGAAAAATCCAATCAAGGGTATTTGATCCATCAAATAGTAATGTTGAATTTTTGGAATTAGATTTAATTGATTGGAATTGCCATATGACTCAGAAATAAATTTTTGTGCATGAGTTTTGACTATATTAAAGCCACCAATTCTTTCATTTGGCTCATGTAAGCATCAATAATGTCTTCTGTTTTTGTTTCAAAATTGGGAGACTTATGGACAAGATGAAAGCACCAAATGATGCACTTGATAAAGGTTGTAGAATTTAATCAAAATGTTTGTAAGATACTACTTTTGAGCAGTGATTGCTCCATATAATATAAGAAGACGAGAAATTTTATGAAATAACTTCTTATTATTTCCCTAACTACTCATGAATAAGTAGTATGTTTGATTTCTTACAAACAAGCATGGCTTGACACGTGTAATTGGTTCATTTACTAATTTGAAAACAATAACTCACAGAAGATGAAACTAAAGTGTCTTGCAGTTACTAATTCCACTAACTTGGGCTAAGACATAATCTTTCACCCACACTGGTTTCTTACTATTTCTATTGGGTTTATCCTTTAATCGCCCAATTAAACCATCATCTATTTTCTTTTGCTGGTTCTATTTTTGAAGTGTATCATGTGTCCATCTGGACCGTCATCTCTAGTATACCGACGCTCTTCCGTACTCTCCAGCAAGTGGTATCAAAGTCATGGTTTAGCTTGGTGGGGGAGCAGGAATGAGATCCTAGTGTGGATCAAATCTATTGATGTGGATGACTCACACATAAGGGGGAGATTGTTAGAATTCAAGTGTGAATGATTAGTTTCACATCGACCAGGAATGGAAGAATTGTTGGATCAATAAGAGAGGTGACCCATATATAATATCTTAAATTTTTTGGTTGGAATGTGGTGTCAAGATCTCTCAGAGATCTTGAACGTTTAGTTCATTGCTGCTCTGACGCTCCACCAGAGTCCCCAACAAGGGAAACATGAATCTATGGTAGTGGGTGTGAACAGAACAGGGAAACGGGACATCGATTGTGACAGTTGTTTTACAACTACCATATTTATCGCAGCGGCCAAAATAAGATCTACAATTGAGATATTTCAACTTATTTTTTTATAAGACATTTTTTTAGTGACTACTGGGATGTTCACATAAGAAAAGAAGTTTTAAAAGATTTCACATACTAATTCACAGTTGTCGAGAGAATGAGCATAATAATGACAAAAAAATTGGACTAATATTCTACAAAGATCATAACCAAAAGACAATCCATTACGTGTAATATACTGAATAAAAAAAAGCTACAATGAATAAAAAAATGCTACGATTAATATAGACAATACCTAAAAGTTTATATGTAGGTAGTTGTGTACCGATTTCATTTCCAATTTCAAGTAACAGAAAAGATTGTGTTAGAATGGTGCACATTGTTGGGCATATTCATACACAATAATATTTTTCTTTCATGTTTTTATGAGTGAGTAGTTAGCGAGAAAATCGTGTAATGACATAACGGAGAATTAATGATAGTTCATTAAATGGCATATTCCGCAATTCTCCATTTTATCCTTTTTCTTTGGTGGATTCCGTTTTTAATATGAGTCGTGGTTATGGAAAAATTGTGCAAGAATGCTACGACGGAGAACCAATTATGGTTCATTTGCAGGTAGAGTTGTGAGTTGTCAATTTGTCATGCCCCCTATATTTTGGCCCCAACTCACATGCTAGATGGGGCCAAAAAAATGTTATGACAAAAAGGCCCTTAAAAAGAATTCCCCCAATGCGAAAAAGCCCACAAAATTCCATAGGCTTAGAGGGCCCAAAGTCCCATTTTCAAAAAAAGAATCAACAAATTTTTTCTAGTTTTTTTATTCAATTTTTATGGTACCCTCATCTAAAGTTAACAACTATTTCATACAAGTTTATGAGTTTTGACTAGACAAAATAGTAGATTTTAGTGTTTACAAGGGGAATGATACAAACACAATCTATAAAACTACATCATAAAAATCGAATGACCACAGAGCAATAGACAACAAACAGTTTTAAATATAAACACAATTGCGTTAGGTCTTGAGCATATGTTGAACACTAAAAAATAGTTTGATAAGAATTTGCATCTGATAATCAAGCCAAGTCTGTTGTAGACTTGTAGTCAATGCCTATCAACCAATGCTTCAAATATATTTGCACACCGATTGTAACACCCTGGCCCCCTATCCACCCAGTGGAAATAGCGAGTTTTTGCCTTTCGTGGCATTCGAGCCTAGTACCTGGGGGATAAGTACCGCCTCCACACAGTCTCACTACCAATTGAGTTATGTAACACCCCGACCATCGTGAAAGAGTGTTCCAAATGTAACCTTCACAATGCAACACATATTTTACTTAGACAAGTTCATCTTATGTTTATAAGTGAACTACTACAAATTGCACATTGACAAGCAAATAAATTCACCATCACTAGTTGATTCATAGATTCTCATACCATAATACTATGTTAGCAAAGTAATGAATAAAAACAAAATAAACATTCAAAGGTATCTGCAAACAAACAGCTTCAAATATAACAAGTAATCATGCAAATATCTATTACAAAGAGCAAGAGTCAATAGGCTTTGTAGACACAACTAACAAGTAAAACCAATTGGAACAGAGCAATGTCTTTCCATCCAAAAGCCTCATGAGTCAATGATAGTAGTATTAGATTCATCCTCACAAATAGAAGCATTGTATCCATGCTTATCTTGAAAACAAAACCAATAGAAACAATTAGATAATCAATAATGAGACAATTTTGCTAGATTAAAAAATTAGAATACTAAATATTACCATTCAAATTTTCAAAAAATCTATGTAACCAGTTTCGAGTACCAATCAACATTTGGATGTGATCAGGAAGAGTGAAACTTCTGTATTTGGTGAGACTATGTCCACTAATACTATAAGAAGACTCTGATGCCACTATGGTGATAGGAATATTTAGCACATCTCGTGTCATTAAGGAGTGTACAAGATACTTTTCCTCATTAACCTTCCAGTAAAGAAGTACCTCAAAATCTTCATAGTGTTCCTCATCAACTTCAATTGACTTTTCTTCAAGATATACATCTACTCCACTCTTCCTATTGTTAGATGTAGGCTGATTCTGAAAAGTTTTAAAATCCTATAATGTATAATAAATCAACATCATTATCAGTAATCTAAAACAAGAAGGATTGAAATGAAATAAAGTTAATTACTGTTTTAGCATAAAAAACCTCACATTTATGATTTTACATTTCTTATCTTACTTCCCTCTTTGGATGGCTTCGACAATGAGATGGAATCTTGGGATGATTAAGGGAGGATAACACTTTGATTATTGAAAATGCTTACATATTCTTGAAAAAGCACTCAAAATTTGTCCTTCATATTCTTAAGCTTAATGTTGCAGGTTGAAACATCAAAGGTAGTGTAACAATACTTCAAAAAGGGAACCTTCAAACGTGGGTCAAGAATAACTGCAAAGGCTAGTACTACACTATAATATTTCCAATATTTGTCAATATTTTTTTCTTCATATATGTAGGCATCTTCTTTATAACATCATCAACTTTATCTTGGTTTTCTTATAAAATGCACGATCAAATTTTTGATTTCATAAAATGGTTCTAAGAACTCACATATGTTCCCCCCCCCCATTCCTCGTTAGATGGACAATGTTTATAATTTCTATCTACCACCTGGAAAAACTCAAATGCTTTTCTATATTTTAAGGCACTTTCAAGCATTAAATAGTATCTATTCCACCTTGTAGACACATTTAATCTTAAACCACTGCTAATTCTTATTCCTGCATCATTGACACAATCTTAAACTTGACCTTCCTTCCATCAGAATCTTTAATATACTTGATCATCGAGTACTTCATTGGCCACTTTTAAAACCTCTTGAACTATTAAGTTAAGTATATAGGTTGAACATCGAATATGGAAATACTCGCCATCACATAGCAAATTGCTTTGTACATATAGATGCGTTTTCAAATGGTCTTGCATGTTATCATTGGAAGAGACATTATGCAAAGTAATAGAAAATACTTTCTTATCCATTCCCCATTGCTTTAAGCAATCAAACAAAATGGCTTCCAATACACCACCATTGTGTGGGGGGTTTCATTCGAAAAAGTTGAGAACACGGCTGATTAACTTCCAATGTTCATCAACAAAATGAGTGCTTAAACAAATATAACCGTCATTAGTAGATGTTGTCTAAACATCTGAAGTAAGACAAATTCTATTTAGAATCCTACCTATGATATCCTTAAGCTTAGTCTTCTATTTGTTATATATTTTCTCAATGTCCAACATAATGGTATTCCTAGAGACCATTTCAGCATATGGATTCAAATAATGCACTCAAAATTTTCTCATACTCAACAAAGCTAAAAGGAAGATAATGTGAAATAATAGCTTCTGCAAGCAAATCATGATGAGTTTTTTGGTTGAGTCTAATCATGTTAGACGGTTGGTTCATCTTGATTAAAAAGGTTCAACAAGATACTCTTACAAAGAGAAACATGATGGATTAGATGTGAAGTCCCATAATTGCGCCAAAATTATAGTTTTTTCGAATACTAAATTCATTAATATTTATATCCATAGTGGACATTGTTAGGGTTTTTCCCATAATTGTGCCCAAAATTAGGGTTTTTCCCATAATTATGTCCATCTGCATCTTTACCAATTTTTGTAAAAAATTTCCAAATAGTGGACATTGTTTTCTTACGTGTATCGGTATTTCCAAATACTACAAAAGGAGCTTCATCAACCACTTCATCTTCTACATTGATATTTATATCCATAGACCCCATATTATAATCTAAAAGGAAGTTCTTATGCATTTAAACAAATAACATACAATTAAACAACCTCATAGATGATCAGTTTCAAGAGCCAGGATTACAACGGTATCAAGAAATAAAAGATATTTAGGCAGACAAATAAACAAGTTCTAGAGTAACTTAAAAGGCTTCTTTATCAAATTGCAACATTAAAAAGGAAAGAAATACATATTCCTGCAGAATTCAGTAAGTAATGTTTTTGATAGCTGGTCTTAGAAAGACTTAAATAGGAAACCCACAAGATTTAAAGTCTATTCCCATGCTATTTCCTCCATATGCCAAATACTATATCAATCTCAATCCCATAATAAATATTGCTAATGTTGGTTTTCTTCATTCAAGAAGCTCAACTTAAACATTTTGGCAATTACCTGGGCATTTACTTGTTTGAGTATATGAGCAAGAGGAACTTCTCAACAAGTTCTGGTTAGTTGTGATATGATTCAATGGTATCTCTAATGTCGAAGGGTGTTCTTTAGTCTTTATCTTCTTATTCTTCTACAAAATCCAATTGATACACTCATAGATGCATTTGCATTTTCAATCATTCAAGGTTTCATTCTCTTTTACTCTTTCCCAATTCCTCAACTGCATTTCTTTCTTCAACTACTATTTTCATCAGCATGCACTTAAATTTAAATCCATAACATTAGCATGTTAATGTTATATTTTCAGTGTTGATCTTAGATAATTTGGATCCAATTGTTGTTGTTGTTGTTGCATTCATGATTTGATTTTCAGTCTCAAATTTGTGATTTTCATTCTCTCATGTTTTAAATAAAACAACAGGGGCAAGCTATAAAACATGTTCTAATGATATGCATATATAATCTCAGCTCTTAAACTGAAACAATCTTATGTATTAATTTATCAAAATGTTATACCAAGCATGCAATTAGTCATAAATAATTTCATAACTAAGCTTCATACTACTGAGAAAATAATTGTACATAGAATTTCTAAAACAATTTCAACTTATTCTTCCACACGATAAATCATTCTGTATGCACTAAATAGAATTGAATCTCAACAACAAAAGAGTAGAACTCAAAAATAGAAGGAAGAACGATACCTCAACAAAACAAAATAAAATTGAGGAGAACAGCGACAGGAGAAGGCCGAGCCGATGAATGTGAACAGCGACAAAAAAAGTCCAGATTTTTTGACAAAAAAATAGAATCAGATTTTCAATGTTATTGATATTATTTACAATTTAAATAAAGAATGGTTCTTTTTGAGTTTTTAGCGATTTTTTATTAGAGACCCAATCTTTAAAATTAGAACAAAGCCTCCAAAATGTTTTAGATGTTCAATTGTAGACAGATTCAAGCACAATTATAATTCAACTATTCTACCTTTTTTTTATTAATGCCTCTCCTCTCTCTTTTACTTTTGACTTAAATGTAGCTTTGGTCCATCTATTTTGGCAAAAATGAATTTTTAGTCATATCATTTCTAAAATTGGTTTTTTGGTCCCTCTATTATCTAATTCTTAGGATTCTTTTGGTCCCACCATTTTTTATTATATGACATTCTCATTAATGACGTGACAGTTAGGTGAAATTTGTTATTTGGATAAAATAATTTCTATATATATTGTTGTAATTTATTTTATTTATATTTTAAAAATTAAATATTTTATTTAAATATTTTAAAATTTTGAAAGATTGTTGGGTAAAATAAATAAGTTTGAAATATTTTATTTAAATATTTTAATTTATAAATAGAATAAATTTATTTTTAAAAAGAAAAATATATAAATAAAATAAATATTAAATAACATTTAAAATGTAATAAATTTAAATATTAAAATAAATAAATAAAATTTAAATATTTTATATAAACATTTTAAAAATGAAAAAAAGTTAAATAAAATAAAAAGTTTAAATATTTTATTTTAATAGTTTAAAATTTAAAATTTAAATTTAGATATTTTAATATATAAATAAAATTAATAACAATAATTAAATATCACATTATTAATAAAAGTGTCACATCATCAAAAATGAGAGATCACTAAAATTCCAAACATTAATTAATATATGATAAAAAAATCAATTTTCTAAAAATGAAGGAATTAAGTTAGTTTTAATAAAATAAAGACCAGAAATGAGGTTAATTTTTCTTTTGTACACTAAAGCAATTAAGAGACACTCAGACACGATATACAAGAAAAAAACCGTAACTTGTAATATGTATAAAGGACACGAATACATGTGTTTTACAGCATTTCGGTTATATATAAAAATAATTTAGAAAAAGACAGAGAATGCATTGTTTCTTTCTTTTTTCCTGTCTTTGTTTTAATACAAATTTGAACTAGTTGACTACTGAGAAGATTGTGTTGCAGGGATGAACTAAATGTGGTAGAAGAATTCAAGGACCAATTTTGCAACTATTAAAACAAGAGAATAAAGATAAAAAACAAAACAAAAATATATATAAAGATAAAAGTTAAATAAATTTTTTTTGACAAAAACTATAATTAAAAAATGTATATTTGTAAGGATCAATCATATATTTAAACATAACTTTTATCATAAAAATATTGTATTATTAATATAAATAAATTTAATATTTTTTCCACTGAAAAATGTAACTCCACTCCATATCAAAAAAAAGTAAATGATATAAAACATATTTTAATTTTTATCGAATTTTGAATTGGTTTGAAAATTAAATTGCATACTTTACTACCATATTCTAACACCAAATTAGTCATAATACATTTAGCGTAATTTCAATTAATCCCAAAACTGAAACTCCAGTGGACTTGGAGACCATCGACACGTTTTTAAAATTATCCAGTTTAATGTTTTACACTTGAAAAAATTACAAACTTATTCCACAAAAATCACAAAACAAACTAAGAAGTCACATATAAAATGTTATTAAAATTGGAGTTCATATCGAATATGATCATCGATTAAAATTTATTCAATCGCCCAAAACATAATTTTGTTTTAAATTTTCGACGAAAACCACATAAAAATTAAACACAATCTTGAAAGTACAAAAAACCCAATTTTATTTCCACTTTTTGGCCTCATCTTTTGTTGGTACCCTTGATTTTGTTTTTCTCTATAAATTAATGTTATAAAGCAGCCTTATGATTGGTTAATTTCTATCTAAGAAAGCCATTAATTGTAATAGAAGAGAGTAATATCTAGAAAATAATGATCTAATCATAGTTATCATCATACATAATCAAGAGAAACAACAACAAAGGTTTCATAGAAATGAGTTTCTACCATGTCGTCCATGTCTCATCGACAATTAAATACAATTATTTTTAATAAGTAAAAAACATGCAAAAGCTTAAGGGAATATCAATCATATGAAGTATGAAGTTCTTGCTTCAGCCACACTTTTCATCATTATTCCAAATATAACCCCATTCGATTGCAAAGGGGACATTTATTCTTTACTAGAAGCCAATCTTTGATGCATTTCATGTGAAATTTATGTGCACAATCTAGTCTTCCAATTTCTTCACCAATGTTATAGTTCACCTAATAGATAGATCAAAGTTATTAGAAAAAAAAGCTAATATATATATTAAATTTACATCAAAACTTACATATAGTCTCCAATCTCCATGCATGAAAGAAAGTATAACGAAATAGATATTGCATATGAATATAAAGTGTCATGCATCTGTTGAGTTAACCTCCCAAAAATCATTTTTCCGTCTACACTAACAAACTAACCACTAACATTTGTAATTAAAAAAAACCTTGCTTACCAGACAAATGCTACATAGTTCTGTGTTTTCTGCATTCTCTTTATTGATAGGCTCAAAATTTTCACGTCCAAGATTATGCATAATTTCTGCTTCTCTCCATATTCGACAATTTTTCAGGCTTCGTCTTTGTTGTTGTTGTCGTCGTCTTCGCCGTTCTTGTTGTTCTTGTTGCCGTCGTCGTTGTTGTTGGAGATGGAGTTGGAGTTCGATATCGAATTGTGTTGGTTGTCGTTGTTGTTGCTGTTGTTGTTGTTGCTGCTGCTGTTGTCGTTGTCTCTGTTGGTGCATATCATTATTTGTAGAGAAATATTAAAGTAAAATTAAGTAATTTACTCTAACAATAATGTGTACTTTAAACACAACCATAAAAAATTTAAGTTGATATTTAAAGTGTATGAGTTCAACATAAAGGTTAATGATTTTTTTAATTGTTTTTTCATTTTATCATTTGATTAGTTATGCATACAACTCGACGATTGTATTCTTGTTCTAAACTAAGAACTTCTTAAAATTTTCTCACACAAGAAAATAAGTGAAAATGCAATGCTTCCTTCAATGAAGAATTTTTAAAAAGGATAAAGATTACCTCTAAGGTTTGAGAATGTATAGAAGAAAGATAAAAAAAATAAAATAAAAAAATTAAAGAAAAAAAAGTATTATTGCTAGAAAGGAAGAGAGATCAAAGGGAGAAGAGAAGATTAGAGTTGTTCATGAGAAAATGTCAAATATTTATTAGTTTTATTACTATTTAAAAGATACACACCATGTTGAATACCTCGTTTTGGGTGTGATTTTGTTGATTAAGATGACGTAACGCATCTTCATAATCGAGTGCCATGACATCCTGATAAAACACATTTGCAAATACCAAATAATTATTTATTAAAATGTTAATTATGACTAAGCAAACTAAATAATATTATGTAGAGATAACATAGAAATCAATTAAGTACTAATTAATAATTTATTCTAGCTTCGAAAGAATGACAAAAATTGTCTATTAATGATAAAAATTATTAACAAAAATTATAAAATCAATAAAAGAAATAAAATATGACAAAAAAAAGTTCTATAAAATTATAAAGGCAACTCTTAATTTTGTTCTGACATTTTCTGGAACAAGTTTATCGTGAACAGTCAAGTTTTTTCAAATTTAATTAAATTTAATCAAACATCATAATTATAAGAACTCTTTAACAACCCTATCTTTTCAAAATTAAAATTTTAAAATATAATAACATGACTATTCGCCATAAAATATAGATAACATAGATATTATAAAAAATATTAAGAAATTAAAATAAAATACTATATCATCCTATGAAGGTAGATAGAGAATAGATAAAACAAATATAATTATGTGAAAACATACCTCAAAACGCAAAGGTTGACCAGATTGTTGACGTTCAAGGGCAATTTGAACCTGTTGTTATACATTTAAATTAATAAATATAAAAAAAATAAAGTCTTTAACCTATCCCATTAACTAATAGTATAACTCTAAGTCTCAACCACAAGTTAACATAAAAATTACATTTTTCTCATATTCAGATTCCATTTTTACTATTATATATTCTAGTTGATTGCAACCGATATTTCATTTATAAGCTAAACATATTAACGACGAATATAAGGAATACTCTAATCTATTACAATAAAATGTTAATTAGTTTGAAAATACACAAGGATTAGAGCACCAATTTGTAAATCTTATGACATGTTTTAGTTACATTGAAGATGTTATTAGCATGATATTGTAGGTGTATGTTCTATCAAAAGCTTTCTTTGTTTGGTGTTATATTTTTTCACTTTTCACTTCTTGTGCAAGTTGACTTTCACTTATGATAATAAATTAACATTTGGCTTTGCAAAAAAAAAAAAAAAAACAAAAACCACGTACATGTAATTGCTTTGACATTAGCCAAAACAACACCAACATTACCCACCTCATCAATATATAAAATAAATTCCATTTTCCAATATTTTTGCTTCTATTAATTATAGGGTTTAGTAAAAATATAATCCACCACATTAAATCATCAAAATCTATACAAAGAAATGCATGTCAATAATAAAGGTAAATATTATTAATTACAAGTGTACCCGAGTTTCTATCACTGATCTTAGTTCTGGATTAGGAGCATAAATTGTTGGTCCAGCAGGAGGGGATTGTTGTTCAACATCTTGTGTGTTTGCATGGTTGTTACTAGTTCCTTCATTTTGACCTATTCACATCATATAGTTAAACAACTCATGCATACATGTATACCACACATTTCTAAATTGCATAATTGCAATTGTGATTGTATTTGGCTCATATTTTTAATATTAGAGTGTGAAGTATAATCACAACTACAATTTAATTTAATTGAAACCATAAGCTATTTACATACCACGAAATAGATAGATGGTAAATATAAAATATAATAGAGAAATTAATATGTACGAAATCTCACCTTGGTTATTCATTGTTGTCAAATTTGCTTTCTTGGAGATCTAAAGAAACAAACCCAAAGCACTCAATGAAGTCAAAAATTGTAAATGAGAATCAAAAGAAAATATTATTTATGATCATTTGAAATTAACTAATATTTAATTTTACTAGCATTACTTTTCTAACAAAAACAGTTGTGTGATACGACATACATGAATTCATTCTTAACTATCTATCTATATATATATATATATAAATAAATAAATGTGTATAGTTTAGTTGTGTATTTTTATCAAAGTATTTTGCCATAAAAAAAAAGTATGGTTTAGTTTTGACGAAAAGAATTAAAAAAGAAAAAGAATCTAGAGAATATGTGGTCAAACTCATTCCAATTCCTCATCAACGACAATAAATAAATAAATTTTTATTCGTTATAAAACTTTATTTTAATAGTCTATAAAATAATTTTCAATTTTTTAATCTCTAATAAAAATTTATTCACTTTTAGTCCCTATTTAAAAAAAATTTTATAAAAAATTGATACTTTAAGTGCCAATAAAATCTAAATAAGGACTACAAGTGAATTTATTTTTTTAAAAGATTAAACTTAAAAGTCATAATTTTGTAAAGAATACAAATATATTTAACCCAACAAATTATAATAATCAAGTCATATGGGATTAATCATTATTTCATAAAATATTATTGAATTAGTGTAATTCTTAGAGTAACATCACTCTCACTCTTAATTTTTTTCTTCTCCCATTTTTGTGTAATTTAAGAACTACATGGAAGCATGGGAAATTGAATTTAAAGATCTAATTATATGATAGTCTTGGAATTGAGATTTTGAATGGGAAGAAAAAGTTGACTTGCTCAAAACTCCCATCATCTACTTATATATTTCATATATATGTATAAATAATTAAATACATAAATATAAACAATGCAAAGAGATCAATAAATATATACTCTTTGTTAGATATGAAAATATGTGAATTGGTGTTACTTACGCTTTTTCTTCTCTTTTGTTGTATACTTTTAGAGTATTTCACGAACAATAGTAAAAGATGAGAAATTTCGATTTATAAATTGAATAAAATGATAAAAATAAAGTCGAGAGATCAAGAAAAATATACCTCTTAGATATGTAAGAAAAAGAAAGTTAGTGTATTTTGCTTTACAGATGCGCCGTCACTTTTTTGTGTGTGTGTGTGAAACATGAAAAAAAGTCTCAATTTATAGACTCTAAGATAGTGTTGTAATTTAAAATTGAATGCAAAAATTACAAATAAAATATTTCAAAATGCCGGTTCATTTTCCCCCTAGAAAGATGTACTATGTATGAATGACCAAAAAAGGAAAATATTAATTCACGTTCTTTTATGGGCATTTTTATATGAATTTAGAAAATGGTTTTTCCCTCTATTTGGGTGTAGTATTGATAGCATTGAAGTTATATCTATTTAAGCTATTTTGTCTATCTTTGCTTTTTCAATCGAGGGTTACGTTATATGTATTAAAATAAATGTCTTTTTGACTCACTAAATTAAATGTTTTCTGTCCACCAAAACAAGTGTTTTCTTTTCCATTTCTTTATAATAGTTCAGTTTTAAATGCATTTTTATCAAAAAGAGAAAAAAATTCACCATAAAAAAAAGAAAAGATTATAAATTGTACCAGCATTTATTTTGTTTACGATTCAACTCATATTTTTTGACTCATTTCCTTTTAACTCTTTTGTTGATCGATATATTTTTTTCAATGCATTTGATCTTTTTTATAAACAATTAAACATTCAATACATTTGAATGGATGTAATGTTTGTTATAAAAACACTATACGTCTTCGCATTGGTCCAAGATAGATAATAATTTTTTATGCACTTCACTTGAAAAAAAATAATATATTAATTTATATAAATTGTGACTATGCTTAAAAAATTAGAAGCAATAGAAGTTAACATTCTTGTAGAATATAAATATTTCATTTTATTATTTTTCTATTATATATCTAAATGAAAGTGAAACATATAAACAATAAACAAAATTACATATACAAAATTTATTAAATAATTAATCACAACAGTGACAATTTATTCCATGTATGATAGTGATTTTAAAAT
>JBBPBQ010000004.1:38490400-38500770 GCA_037974755.1 Cicer yamashitae
CTAACATTGTCATCCAATAAAAATTGATATTTTTGAATAGTCAACTTAATACATTTTAATTAAAAAAGTTGATAAAAAAATTAATGAAAATTAAAAAATATGAAGATAATAAAAATAAAATATTTTTAGTTTCTTAAATTAAAATATTTACTTTGACTGTTATGGAACAAATTTTATATATTTTTCTCTTTATTTTATTTTTATATTGTATGACTTTTTATTGATTGTAATAAAAAACTGATATTTTTAATTTTAATTTTATTTTTATTTTTTTATCATATCTAATGTTTGCCAAAAGATATTTGCGCCTTTTTATATTATTACACATATTTCTTTCATATAAACAATTTTTTTTCTTTAATACCAAACTACTTTTTCTTGGTTTTATCTACTTTTCACCTTTTCTTATATCAATCAAACATCCAAATTTTTTTTTTTTATTTCCCAACCTAAATACAATTTTTGAACAGCCAACATGTTTTAATTTATTATTTGGTTTACATCAAAACTCATTCGGCAAACACAATTTTACCTCAAAATTACATTTAAACAAAAGTATCACTTATAATATTTGATATTCGAAGATAAACGCACTAGAGAACCTAGCTGACGCTCCAATCATATATCTTTTCTTCTTGTTCATCTACTTAAGAGGAGTGGTTTAAGGCCAAATTTTGGTATGAAATTACCTCTCTAAATCGTTTTTTCATTTCTTTTCATCTAAATAAGTGATTTACACATATATCTACTTATTATTTCTTGATTTTGTCGTCTTAATGCGGCGTTATTTGTCATCTTGGTGCGGTGTTATTTTGGTTTATCGTCTTTGTGCAAGTTTGTTTGAAACATATTAGCAGATTAGCTCCTATCTAGTACATATTCAATCAATGAACTTAATGTTATCAATGTTACAGATATAGTGGCATGAATACTCCCGATACTTCATCTTAATTATATTTGTAAGTTTTGTCTTATTTGTAACTATTTTACCGTTTTATGTTATTAGTTTAGTGTTGTGAGTTTGTTCGTAGATTTATCTTTATTGATTTTAGTAAATTTTTATTTGTATTGTCAATGATGCATTCTACTTATTTGAATGAATGAATGTAGTTTAAGTAAAAAAAAGAAGAATATCAATCATGTTGCTTTTAGATTTCTCATTTTCCGTTTAGATATTTTAGTGTAGTGCACACCTGGACACGTTACAAAATACAAACGCAGGAAAAAGTATCCAAAAAAAGACCAATAAGCATCGTACATCAATTGTACTAAAAGTAGTGTATTGCAAAAAGATTTTACTCAAAAGTATATTTCCAACCTTAATCCAAACACATACATTGTATAACGAAGCTTGAGATTAAGCAGTCTCGATTTAATTATTTTAGATTAAAATTTACCTTTATTTTTCATTAAAAATTAAATTATGTCTTATGATTATTTTCAACAACTAAAATAGATTTTTTCTCTAAAATAAATATTTCTATATACCAAAAAGAAATGCTTTCTTTTTTTCTTTACGCAAAAGAAAAATTTGATACTATATATTAGATTATCTTTACTTCCCTTTATCATATGTATCTTGCCACAGTAGTTTTTTTTTTATTATTATAAAAATAATATATACAGAATAAATGTTTGTCAATAAAAGAATTATCAATATAAAAATTAGAACAATTATAACATATTAGTTATAAGCATGACAAACAAGTAATTGCCTTTGCTTTTGATAAGCATGACAAGTAAGTAACTACCTCTGCCTATGATGATCACATAAAACGTCTGATTGTCTGACTTTGAGTTATTATGTATCATTTCAAAAAGTCAACACTATGAAAAAGTTAACGCTTCAAAGTAGACAAAGCAATTGCAAATCCTCTTATGAATATCATGAATTTGCTACTTTTTTGAAGATCTTAAGACATGCTCTGACAATTGTATCCTCTGCTTCCGAACTATTTTAAACAAGATGCGCTAAATCATTACAAGACCAGTTTTGGAAAGTTTCTATGGCAAATCAATCTTGTCAGAAACCCTAATTGGTCTCTATAAAAAGATGTGCATCCCTCAAAGACAAGAAAGACACAAAAGTGATAAGCCCATATGCACTCTTGTTCAATATCACTCTATTTTTCTAAAGTAACAAATTTGTAAATACTCTCTACGAGAGTTAATTCAGAAAAACTCAAAACCCTGTTGTTTGTAATCTAACCCAATAATGGTTGCCTTCCTCAAGAGCTTGACTGTACTAAGCTAGAATGTTGAGAAGATTGAACACAATCAATGTGACTAGTAGGTATTCAAGTGTAAGTCTGATTATGTGGTGAACTAGTGGATTAAATCTTTCAGGTTAAAGGGACTTGACGTAGCTACCATGTTGGTGGTGAACCAAGATAAATCGTTGTGTCTCTTGGCTCTATTATTTTTTTCACTTTCTCTGCTTTCTTTACTTTAGTATAGCCACACGAAAATGTTTTTTAATTAGAAAACACAATTTCAACCCTGTTTTCTTGTGTTTTTCGTTCTACAATTTACTTTAGTATAGTCACATAAATTTTCTTTTTTTAAACTCTTATGATCACTAAAGACATCAAAATACACCCCATACAAGTAATGTCTCCAGATTTTAAGGGCAAAAACTATTGCAGCAAGCTCTAAGTCATCGGTAGGATAATTTCCTTCATCTGGTTTCAGCTGACGTGAGGCATAACCAACTACTTGTTTATTTTACATTAATACACAATCTAAACCTTTCAATGATGCATCACAAAAGACTTCAAAACCTAAGAATGGGTCTAGAATGGTCAGTACAAGGGTTATGTTCAATCTTGTCTTTAGAGTTTGAAAACTCTTCTCACATTCATGGTCCAACACAAAAGGATGATTCTTACGTGTTAACCTTGTTAGAGGCAAGGCTATTTGAGAGAATTTTCTAATAAACCCACGATAATATTCTGCCAAGCCTTGGAAACTCTTAACTTCAATTAGATTTTTAGGCTGTTCTCATTCTAACACTGCCTCTACTTTGGAGAGATCTAATGCTACCCCTCCTTTGGAAATTACATGGCCTAAAAATTTCACCTCTGACATCTAGAACTCATACCTACTAGGTTTAACAAACAACCTCATATCTCTTAGTATTTGCAACATAGTTTTGAGGTGTTCTACATGTTCTGTTGGGGTCTTGTAATAAAAATAGATGTCATCAATAAACACTACAACAAATTTATCAAGATGATGATTGTAGGAGAGAGAGGGAGAGGGAGGGAGGGAGGGAGAGAAAGTGAGAGAGATGATGGTTTGGTTGCAGACGCATTGAACGCATTTAACTCATCTTTCTTTGCTTTCTAATTCATTCATTCTTTGGTTTTGATGGATAGTTAATGTTCTCTCTTGATATACAAATTTCATGTTCTATTAAACCAATTTATATTTGCCTAGTAATTGAATTTAGATTAAATCCTTTAAAATTTATGACAATTCATTGACTCATCAAAGGATTAAATCTAGTCTCCTAATTATAGTCTTAAGTTCAATTCTTATAATCTAGGTCTAACTCTCGGTCTTTCCCTAATTAATGCCTATGATTTGGAAAATAAGGGTTCTAACTAATTCACATACAATGAATTCTAATTAAAAATTAAATAAAAAATAATAGAATAAATAATAAAATTGAAAAAACAATCAATCCACCAGCACCGATGTATCAAAGGCGAAAGAAATCTTCTCAAACATACTAGAAGAAGATTCCATCTGAATCAAATTAAAAACATCCAAATTAACCATAATTTATAGGAGAAAAGAAAAGGAGAAGAAAAACAGTTTGATCCTGACCTCCAAAACAAATTGCCTTTTTAAAAGTTTAGTGTGACACCCTTAACCTAAATAGTATGAAAAATAACTGTAAAACTAAAATATGGGTTTCAATTTTTGTTTTTGTCATATTTAAATAGGCTAAATTACATTCGTGATTCTTTAACTTAATTTCAGTTAATGTTTTAGTTCTTTATTTTTTTTTTTTTCCGTTTTGGTCCTTTATTTTTATTTTAAGTGACAATTTGATCTTTTATGTTTTAAAATGTCGACAATGTTATCCTTGTTTTGTGCAAAAATTCATCAAAAATTTCAAACAAAACCCATAAAATTAATTATAAGCCTCAATATAATGCAAATTTCACCAAATTCATAACTTAAATATTTAAATAAACTCATATTTTCATCTCTATCAAATAAAGAATAAATGACCAAATCGGGAGAAAAAAAAAGATAAAAGACTAAAACGTTAACTGAAATTAAGTTAAGGGACCACAAATGTAATTTAGCCCATTTAAATATATCATATATAAACTACATCTCATACAACCAACTTCATGAAAGTGAATAAAATAAGCTAATCTTACAAATAACTTTACAAATATTTTTTAAGCTTAGTTCCATATTTGATCCCTTATATTTATTATATTTATTTTAAGTTTCATTTTGATCCTTTACATTTTAAAAGTTTTAAGTTGGTCATTTACACTAATAATGTTATCTTAAGTTGGTTATTTCTGTTATGTTTTGACGTAATATCGTAAAAACTTGTGACGTGTCAACCGGTAATGTGATGTGACAATTAATATGTTGACTTAATTTCATATTTTACCCCTTACATTGTTTTTAAGTTTCAATTTGGTCTTCTATATTTTAAAAGTTTAAAGCTGATCCCTTACGTTATATAACACTAGAATTTGTTGGTCCCTTCTGTTAGGTTATAAAATTCCTTATTTTGCGGCATAAATGTCACCAATAAATGTAATTACGTCCTTAATTAATAACAACAACAACGACAATAATCATAATAATAATAATCGATAAAGTGTTCTATTTATTCATTTTTTAAAGATTTATATGTATTCCTAAACTAGAATATTGTTAGTAATGTAGTGGATAATATTCAAACAATCAAATAACTATGGATTTAATAAACTTATTATAAAAGAAGAAGAAAAATGGATGGTAGTAATTAGAAGATGAACCAAAATGAATAAAATTTGTTAATTAAGACTCATTAAAGAGTACGGTTTATGTTTTTACGTTAACTAAATTATAAAAACAGTAGATAAGTGTCAACATACTTTTAAATTAATACATGTGTATTTATATGTATAATATATTCAATATATATATATATATATATATATTTTACTTTAATATGAGTATATGGTTATAAACCAACACAAAGTGTTTTATTCTTGATGAAAAGATTTTAAAATTGAAGAAGGGACCAACTTGAAATTTTTAAAACATAAGGGACTAAAATGAAACCAACAATACAATATTAATTACCACATCACAAAATTTTCAGTGTTAAGTAAAAATTTAACAGAAAGAATTAACTTAACTTAATGTATTAACCTAAGATATTAACTTGAAATTTTTAAAACATAAATAACTAAAATAAAATATAAAATAAACCTAAGGGGTCAAATATAGAATTAAACCTATTTTTTAAAAACATATTATGAACTTAAATTTGAAGCTCAATACAAAATAAGGTAATATAATAATATTTTGACTCTAATGTAACTATAGTGTATGTCATGCTAAAGCATAAATACGTCCAATTGACTATCTAGCAAATTCATAAACATAAGGTGAGGTGTAAGCCTCTATTCCATCCTCATAGATGAAACCCAAAGATCTCTTGATCGAATCCCAATGATACTTATATCTAAATGGCATAAAAATACAAGAAGAGGATATGTAAAACAAAAGGAGTGAGATATGTTTCGCATCATGCACTACCAAAATTAAGGGAATTGTGGTGGTTAAAAAGGGTCTATTGTGATAGTTTCGACAACCATATTTGACAAAAATGGCGTTTCTTGTTACATTGTAATTTCTCCTGCTGCAATATATATATAAGATGTAAGTTGTACATTAACCACCACAACATATATAGTATAAAATCAAATTCTTTTCCCGTAAATAACGACGATTTAAACTACACAAGTTTCACTATTTTATTAAAAAAAAAGAGTAAATTATGGTGATTATAGATATTGATGCAACATTTATGATCGTCAAGACTTGAGCACTACCATTTTTACTTTACTAAACAAATTCACACCCACCTAAAACAAAGGAACACAACATAAAACTATCTTTACATCCAAAAATAATCTAAGACGTTAGTTGAGAGTGGTTAATAGTCAAATTATTTAATCAATTTTCAAGTAGTTGAATGAAGATTAAGAGAAGTAAGAGATTTCAAATATGAGTTAGGTGAATCTTTCTCAAGTTCAAGAAGTCTCAAAAAGTTTCTGGGAATGTCATAATTAGTGCATGGAACTTGATAATTAAGTTAAAAGACTCATGTTCTATGTTTTAGCTCCCATCAACTAAAGCGACTATTTTGATGGAGTATGAACATTAGTGAAAACATATGTGTAGATAAGGGAATGGTCACTCCGCAAATTGAAGGAAACGAAAGCCTAACGTGGGGCATCAGATATACGTCTAGTAACAGGAATGTGAACTATTTTGTAGGCTAGCTTTTGTAGGCTACTGTGTCTTAACAACGCAACATATGATATGATAATATTAAATGATTAATATCCATGAAATTGCAACAACAACAAAATTAAAAAATGTTCCAACGAAATGGCTTCCTATCATGCCGTCCATGTCTCATCGACAATGAAATACATTTATTTTAAGTAATATATGTAAAAAACATGCAAAAGCTCAAAGAAATATAAATCATACGAAGTACTTGATTTAGCCACACTTTTCATCATTTAATCCAAATATAATCCCATTCGATTGCAAAGGGGGCATCTGTTCTGTCTTAGGATCCATTCTGTGATACACCTCATGTGATATTTATGTGCACAGTCTAATCTTCCAATTTCGTCACCAATGTCAAAGTTCACCTAATGGATACATCAAATTTGTTAGAAAAAGATAAGAACATATTCATAACAATTACATAAAAACTTACATATAGTCTTCAATATTAATGAAAGAGAGTATAACAAAATAGAAATTGCATGTGAATATAAAGTATCATGCATGTGTTGAGTTAACCTTTCAAAATCATTTTCACGTCTACACTAACAAATTAACCACTAACACATGGCTATAAAATAACGCCAAAATCATCGTTGGGTTATCCTCAATTAATTTATGAAAACGTATTAGACCATACCTGACAAATACAACATAATTCCGTATTTTGTACACTCTCAGTATTGATAGGCTCAAAATTTTCCCGTCCAATATTGTTAATAATTTCTTCCTCTCTCAATCTCTGATCGTTTATCTGTTGTTCTTCTTGTTGTTGTTGATCAAATTCTCTTAGTTGTTGTTGTGGTTGTGGTTGCTGCCGCTTAAAATCAATATTTGTAGAGAAATATACAAATTAAATTAAGCAATTTACTCAAACAATAATTCTATTTGTATTTTAACACAACCATCAAAAGTTTAAGTTGATATAAAGTGTGTGACTTCAACGTAAAGGTTAACAACTATATTAATTTTTTTATCTTACCATTTGATTAGTTATACATATAGATCATCAACAATTTTATTTTTGTTCTAAACTGAAAACTCTACAAAATTTGCTCATATAAGAAATTAAGTGAAAATGCAATGCTTCCTTGAAAGAAGAAGTGGTACAAAGAAAAAGATTACCTCTTAGATGTGAGAAGTGTATGAATGCAAGATAAAAATAATAAAGAAAATTAAATAAAATGAAAAAGTGATATTATAAGAAAGGAATAGAGATAAAAGAGAGAAAAGAAATACAAATAAAAACAAAAAAAATTAGAGTTGTTGATGAGAAAATGTCAAATTTTTATTTGCCTCATTACTATTTCAAAGATAAATCATGTTAAATACCTCGTCTTGGTTTTGATTTTGTTGGTTAAGATGACGTAATGCATCTTCATAATCGAGGGCCATGACATCCTGTTAAAACACGTATACAAATATCAAATATATTATTAAAATGTTGATGACTAAGTAAACTAAATATTATTATTTAGAGATAACATAGAAATCAATTAGGTACTAATTAATTAGTTTATTCTAGCTTTGAAAGAACGACTCCGTTAGTACATTCTATAAATCACACACGATTTATAAAATCACAAAAAAGATAGAAAATATGATAAAAATAAACAAATCTATAATATTTTAAAAGCAACTCTTAATTTTGGTGGATATTTTTCTGAACAAGTTTACTCTTAAGAGTTAAATTTTTTTCAAATCAACACCGTAATTATATAAACTCTTTAACAACCCTATTTTTTGAAAATAAAAATTTTAAAACATATAACATGAATATAATCTAATATAATAATGTGAAAGTATACCTCAAATCTTAAAGGTAGTCCCAATCGTTGACGTTCTAGAGCAATTTGAACCTATTGTTATGCATGAAAATTAATCAATATAAAAATAAAGTCTTCAATGTATCCCATTAACTAATACTAAAATTATAGTCTCAACCACAAATGAACAATAAATTAGCATTTATAAGTATATTATGAATGAAGTGTACCCGAGCCTCTATGACTGCTCTTAGTTCTGGATCAGGAACATAAACTGTTGGCTCTGCAGGAGGGGGTTGTTCTTCAAAATCTTCAGAGTTTGCATGGTTGTTACTAGCTCCTTCATTTGGACCTAATTAAGGACATCATATAGTTACATTGTTGTTGCAATATAAATGTTTTAACTAAATTCTCTGTAATAGCATATTACAACTATATATAATTGTGGCTGCATTTTACACATTTTATACTATCAAGATTTACATAACATGAAATATGAATATGGTAAATCTAAAGAGAAAAATTAACACCTTGGCTATTCATTGTTGTCAAAATCGCTCTCTTAAAGATCCAAGGAAATAACCAAAACCAATTAATGAACCCAAAAATTGTAGCTTTCTTATAGATCTAGTAAACCTGCATAGATTCAAAAAAAATATTATTCAAGATATAATATCATTTGGAATTAATATTTAAATTTACTAGCATTACTTTCCAATCATAAACAGTTGTGATATATACCTGAATAAAAAGGATTTAGTTAATCTATCTGACATTCATGGATTCATTCTTAACTACCTATCTAGGGTTTTTTTTATTTTAATAACCCAATTTTTTTAAAAATTACATTATATTCCCTTTTAAAAATTTTATATCAAACTATCTATTTTATTGACTTAGTTAGAAGTCGTCATTTGCAATTGCGACTTTCTTAAAGATTTGTATACTAATTAATATGTATATTAATTTAACATTGAGAAAAATAATAATTCATAATCTAGAGAATACAGGGTCGAACTCATTCCAATTCTTCATCAATGACAATGAGACCAATCCAGAATTTTATTAATATATAGCTTAAAACAAAAAATAAATAAGAACAACAATGGAGAAAATATCAAATAATTTGTGTAATGTCCTCATTATCACATATATCATGAAAAATTGAGAGTGATATATAAAATTAACTTGGCAAAAGGATGGAAGTCCCTTTCTTATTCGTTTTAGTGTGCTTTTACTTGTTTCTTCGATAAAATTTTATGATAATTACATTTTTGAAACAATCATATTTTCTCCCAAACAAGTTGAAAATTTCTAATCCCATTCTCTGTCCCTCCCATGCCTTATTAATTTGATCTATATCATATAATTAACTTTTAATCAAATGGTTGATTTTAATAAAAAAAAATTATTCTATATGATGTTACTGAATGGGTGTAACTTTTGGAGTAATTTCAATCACACTTTTTTTTTCTTCTTCTCCTTTTTAGTGTATTTTTAGTGAATTTAAGAACTACAATGAAGCATGATAAAATTTAATTTAAAGATCTAATTATATGATAGTCTTGAAATCGAGATTTTGAATTGGAAGAAAAATTTACATACTCAAAACACCCATCATCTCCTAAATTATGTATTTCATATATGTATGAAAAATTAAATCAATAAGTAAATATAAACAAGGAAGAGAGGTCAAGAAATATATACCTTTTGAATATGCAAATATGTGAATCTGCGTTACTCAATCACAAGCTTCATAGAATCATTGTCACCATTCTTCTCTTATTTTTTGTGTATTCATGAACTTCCGTGAAACATTTAGTTTTAATTTATAGACTGCAAGATAGGGTAGATGTAAAAATATAGAAATGCCCTTTTATTTAGATTTGAAATTTTTTTAATCCGCTCAATTTTTCCCTCTAAAAATATATGAAAGAAAGGCGAAAAAAAGGAAAACATTAATTCACGTTTTTGTCTCTATTATTATATGAAATTAAAAAAAATGTTTCTTTGTATTTTTTATAGCATTGAAGTTGTATCCATTTAAGTTTTTTT
>JBBPBQ010000004.1:38500970-38653210 GCA_037974755.1 Cicer yamashitae
CGTACTAAAATAAATGTTTTCCTTTTCATTTATCTGTCCTATTTCAATTTTAAAACCATATATATTATTTTGGCTTTAACAAAAAAAGAAGAAAAAATAATCCGTCGTATATAAAGTAAAGAATAAAAATAGTATCAGCATTTATCTTGTTTTCTATTTAACTCTTTTGTCTATATATTTTTTCTAATAATTTAATTTATATAAATTTTTAATATAAAAAGTTTTTACATAGTCAATCAATTGTAAATATTAAATTATTAAAAAAAATTCTATAATTTCTTTTAAAGTCACATACACAATTGTGATATGTTGACTCATGACACAAATATTTAAAGTTTGTTTATTTAAACTTTCATTTTAATAACTTATGACTTCGCTTAAAAAAAAAAAATCAAAACTACATTCGAGATTTTATAGGCTGTGTTTGATGCGAATGATATGATAGAGATAAGATATGATAAAAAAATAAATTAAATCTTATGTTTCATTTATATACGATAACAAATATGATAATATTATTTTATTTAGTCATGTGTTAGATATACTCCACGTAATAACATGATATAATATACGTGATATTTAAATGAAAAAATTATCATTATGAAACAATTGTATATTATTTTTCTTAATTAACTTACGATACTATTAAATTTTATAAATTAACAAAAAATACTATATAAATAAATAAGTAATTAAATAATTTAATATTTTAAAATATCTATAGAAGCTTCTAAATAAATGTTCAATTTCAATTTTTAAAAATAACCATGAGTAACCAAATGATCTATTTTGTTTGTTAGACTAAATAATGATTTGTTATATATTATATGTGAATGGAAATTATATCATGGTAAACAAATTATTTATTTTAAAAAATTTAGTCAATATTCATATATTTATTTTAAATTTGAATAATAATTTATTGGATTATATAAATTGACAAAACTCCCATAGTCATAAAATCATACATATTTTTTAAATTTAATTATTTAATATTTTATTTTTCAAATCAATATCAAATTCTATTTTCTTTTAATTTATATTTGATTATATTTTAATTTTGTATATTTTAAATTATATTTCATAATGATGACTGAGTAAATTATAGTTCTTATTTTATCCTACTGATGTCTAAGTCAGTTCAAATCAAGATAAGAATATTAACTAAAGACATGATAGGATAGTGTTTAGGAATAACTTATTACATCATATTGGTTTATCAAACACTGAAATCAGACAACATATGAAAATTATATCTTATTTTGCCTCTTATCATGTCTATCTAACGAACCCTTATCACTAGGATTATATGAAGACATACTGTTAAGACAAAATCTCAATTTAATGTTTTGATGAAAACAAACAAAAAGTTAATTAAGAATGTTAATTGTGATTCTAAATGTTATGTTAATTTAACTTGTGCTTTTGAGTGTATTAATTTAAAGATAGGATTTAAACAAAACAAAGAAATCAGCATAAAAAGGCAAGAAACTGAACAGACAAGAATGAAGAACATTCTTAACAAAATCTGGAAAACGAAGAATGTTCTCTAGTTTCAAGAATGATCATCATAGCTCCAAAATCAATCAATCTCCACTAGTTAAAAGAAGTTTTAGCCTCTGAATTTTACATCTATATCATTAGCACTTGACAAGGAACAAACTGAGATGATCAAATTCAAAGAAACTACTCGAATCACAAAGAGAAAAGATCACGAATTAGCAAGACCAAACAGATCTGAACGTTCTTGACAAAAGTCTGGAAAACGGAGAACGTTCTCTACAGTTCTGAAATTTCAAGAACAAATGATATCCTCTGTTAAAGAAGAATTTGCTCACGGATTTCACAATCATTGCTTCTGGATTTCACAATCATATAATCAGTACTCTTCAAGGAATATAAAGGATTCATCTCAGCAAAGAATCAATTCAAAATACAAAGTAGAAAAGCTATGGAATATGATGAATCAAGCAAGATTATCCTCCAAGTTCAAGAATGATCATTCTCCAGCATGTTAAAATGAATCAAGATCATTCTCCAGCATGTTAAACATGAATCAAGATCATTCTTTAGCATGTTAACATCATTCTCCAGCATGTTAAACATCAATATGCAGAAAGTTCTCATCAGTCTCTAGAAAGATCATCATTCTCCAGAATTTTCAACATTAGATTGACATTATTCTCTAGTCTATTTTGCACAAATCAAAACACTGCCTTGAACTGATCTCATCAATCATATATCTAAAGATTAAAGGATCATTAAACAAGATCATAGCTATCCAAGAATGAAGAAATCCAGACTAGTCAAACAGAACTCAAAAATGTTCAAAGACTTGAATATTTTTATTCATATAAATTGGTCTTTGGTCAAAACTAACAGAGCACTACCAACAGCCATTTTGACCATTATTAAATACTCTAAAACACTTATAAGAGGAAGGCCAAGCTCAAGGAAAAATCAGAGCTTCAAGTACTAAGAAAATCCATTACTCATTTCAATCATACTTGAATTTCTCTCACTCACATACATTGAATCAGTTCTGATTTTTTCCATTCGATTCTTAGAATCATTCTCGTGTATTTTTATGTCAAAGAATCAGAACTCAAACAAGTGTTGAGCCTTCTCAGATTCTAACAAAACAATCTCATCATTATTGTAAAACTCGAACTATAAGAGTTTAGTATAGTTTGGGTAGATTGTAAGAAATCCTATCGAGGTTGATAGGTGACCTGATTGAACTCCTTTCTGGGTGGAAAGGCTTTAACTTTGTAAAAGATCAAGGTTGATATGAGCTAGGTGCTGTAAAATCAAGAAGGTTCTTTGTTTTGAACACTTAGTGGAAAATCTCACAGTTGTGATGACTGGATGTAGCCCGAGTTGGGTGAACCAGGATATATCTTTGTGTGGTATCTTTTCCTTTATCTATTTACTTTCAGTCTGATTGATTATCAAGTTAAATACATAAACTGAATTACTGATTTTAACTAACCAAGAACGTTCTCCGTTTTTTGGTTAAAACCAAAAATGTTCTCTGTTTTCTGTTTTCACAACCAACTGGTGAATATTTCAGCCCATTGGTGTTTTGTGTTTATAAATTGGATATTTAGTACACCTTTCTGAACAAAGTCCCTAATGAAGCGATGTTTAATTTCTATGTGTTCATCCCTAGAATGCAAGATTAAGTTCTTTGTTAGGAAAATAGTAGAAGTATTATCACAGAATATTGGAATGTTACTCTCAAGGATTTTGAAATCTTCTAGTTGGTGTTTCATCCATAGCAATTAAGAGCTGCAGCCAACTGCTGAAATTTACTCAGCCTCTGATGTTGACATTGCAATTGTGTTTTGTCTCTTACTTGACCTGGAGATTAAGGTTTCACCAAGAAATGTGAAAATTCCATTAGTGCTTTTCTTTCAAGTTTGTCTCCAACATAACCAGCATCACAATAGCAACTTAACTTGTACAGTAGACTTCTTATAGAACAAGCCAAAGTTGGAAGTACATTTTAGATATCTAAGGATCCACTTAACAACAGTTAAGTGGGATTCCCTTGGATTAGCCTGAAATCTAGCACATACACACACTAAATAAAATATCAGGTCCGGAAGCAGTAAGATATAAAAGTAAGGCTATCATTCCTTTGTATGTTTTCAGGTCAACCTTTTGGCCTGATTCATCTTTTTCAAGTGAGAAAGTATGGTGCATTGGTGTAGCCATAGGTTTGCAATCATTCATCTTAAACTTCTTGAGAAGCTCTTTTGTATACTTGGTTTGATGAATGTATATGTTCTAACTTTGTTGAATTTGTATCCCTAAGAAGAACTTAAGTTCTCCAATCATGCTCATTTGAAATTCATGCTTTATAACTTAGCAAATTCTTGACAAAGAGTTTCATTAGTAGATACAAAAATAATATCATCAACATAAATCTGAATAACAAGAAAGTCATTTTCAATAGTTTTTCTAAACAAGGTAGTGTTAACCTGCCCTCTTTCAAAATCATTTTTTAGGAGAAAAGTGATAAGTTTGTCACACCATGCTCTAGGGGCTTCTTTTAGTCTGTATAAAGACTTTTTAAGCTTAAAGACATGATCTGAAAACTCAACATTTTCAAAACCAAGAGGTTGTTTTACATACACTTCCTCATTTATGTAACCATTCAAAAAGACACTTTTTACATCCATTTGAAATAAAGTGATATATTATAAGCAACAAAATAGAGTAAGATACATATTGCCTTTAACTTGGCCACTGGAGAAAATGTCTCAGTGTAATCAATACCTTCTTGTTGATTATAACCTTGTGCAACCAATTTGGCCTTATTCTTGACAACTTCTCCTTTTTCATTTGATTTGTTCCTGAATACCCACTAGGTTCCAATTGGTCTCTTATCCTTCGGTCTAGATACTAAATCCCAAACATCATTTCTTTTAAATTCATTAAGCTCTTCTTGCATTGCAAGTATCCAACCATTATCTGTCAGTGTTTCATCGATAGAGATAGGCTCTATTAAGAAGAGCAGACCAAACATAAATGTATCTTTCAGTGATGATCTGATCTTCAAAGGATCGTTGTAATTTCCAATAATCAGAGTTTCAAGATGGGATGACTTGTACTTCCATCCAATGTTAGCTTTTGAATTAACTTGACTGGTTATGACTTGATCAGATTCATCTTCTGAGATTTTATCAAGTTCCTTTGATTTTTCTTTATCTTCTGGTTTGTCTGTGTCCTCTAATTTTTATGGTTCTTCTAGTTCCAGTAAACCTGCAATATCTTCAACTTGCTTTGTATTTTGAGAATCAAGCTTTTTGTCATATAACATAATATAAATCAGATAAGTAAGGAATGAAATAATATAGGCAAAACATCAGCTTTGTTTCTGGTGCTTTCTGCTTGTTTCTGAAAAAGAAACTTGTATTTTGCTTATGCTAAATTGTTTAGTTTCTGTGATTTTCCTAGTTCCTCTAAATTTTTTAGAACCTACAGAATCCTTATCTAAATTTGATTTTTTTTAAGATCAAGCTGCTTGTTATCACAGTAAACCTAATATCAGACAATACTTAAATTAAAGAAAAATATAACCTATATGTCAACAGTTTCAGTTTCACTCTGAAAACCCTCTTGGTCCTTCTCTTCTAGTTTTCAGATTATGAGCTGCATAACCTCTGATAAGAGGTTCTAGATGAAGGAATTTGTATTATCATCCAAGTTTGCAGTCTTGATGAACTTGATTAGAGTGCTAAGGGAAATCTTCTAATTCTGATTTATCATATAACACTTCTAGTATTGCTGATGTATTAGGTTCCTCTGGTAATTCTGGTTCATCAAATAGTTCTGATTCTTTTAATACTTCAGATTCTTCTAAAGGTTATGTTTCCAATTATCTGACCTTTTTGTTTTCCTCCAAAAGTTACTTAGCTTTTGTTTGTCAAGTTTAGGTCTTGGATCATAGACTTTTTTCCCTTCGTATGTTGCAAGCACCATGACTGGTGTTTCAACTTGGTTGCTTAGAACATCTGCAACATAAACAATTTTGTCTTTTGGTACCCAAATCTGGTTGGGCCCTAACTTGTTAGTTCTGAAAGGTTTCTTGTCTTTCCATGTTTTCAATATATGACAAGATATTTTAGAGTGATCTTTCTTGGAGAAAATAGTACATAAAATATTAGAGGGAGTGGACTTTGATTCAGTTATTGTTTCTTCAAAACCTATTCCTTTTTTGCCATTTCTACTAACACCATAAATTATAGATGCAAACTTATTTCTTTCTATACTATTAGAAATAAAATCTTGAAATGTTACTTCATATTTAAGACAATTACATGTCATATATCCAATTGGTGTTGAACTATGATTACTTTTTAGAGTTAGGCTTTCATTCTTAAGATCAGCAATATTACTTTCTAAAGTGTCACTTTTATCATTCAGATTTTTATTTATTTTCCTAACAGCTTTCAGCTTTAGAGTGATATTATGATTTTTGTTTAAGAAGTCATTTATAACTGTAATTAGTTCAGAACGAGTTAAATCAGAGAGTACCTCAATTTATTCATCTACAAATTCACTGTTAGAGTCAGAATCAGTGTTGGATCTAGAGTCATAGTTAGTATGCGCCATCAGAGCCAAATCAGCTTCCTCTTCAACATTAGAGGGTTCAACAGAGTCATCACATGTAGCCATCAGAACCTTCTTTCTGAACTTAGAATATTTCCTCTGAAATTTTCCTTTCTCCATATTATGATATTTTGACTTGACATGTTCAAGTTCATTGAATCCATAGTAGATAATGTTTTTCTTATCGTATTTTTCATCATTTCCTCTGTTGCACTGCTTGGAATCTTTATGAGGGAAAGATTTCCTCTTGCTGTGCCACATCCTCTGAATTATCCTCTGATTCAGCTGTTTCTTGTAAAGCTTTCTTCTACTTGGACTTTAGAGCCAGAATCTTCTGCTTCTTTATGGGCACATCTTCTGCGAGCCCAATCTCATGAGATCTGAGGGAGCTGATTAATTCCTCCAGTTTAAGAGTATTCAGATTCTATGTTTCCTGAATATCAGTGATCTTAGGTCTCCATTTTTTGGGCACACTTTTTAGGATCTTCTTGACATGATCAACAGCTGCATAGCTCTTTTCAAGTATTCTTAACCATAAGACCAAGGCTTGATATATGGAAAACATAGTCTCAATGTTTTCGTCTTCCTCCATTTGAAATAGTTCATATTTTCTGATTAGGAGGTTTGGCCTTTACTTCTTGAACTTGTTTGCTTCCTTTATAAGTCAGAATTAGATTATCATAAAAGCTTTTTGTTGTCTCCTTGTTGGTGCACTTGTCAAACTCCTTGAAAGTAATTACATTTATCAAGAATGTTCTGGACTTATGATGCATCTTGTATATCTTCGTCTGATCAGCATTCATCTTCTTTCTTGGAATTTCAGTACCATCTTCTTTTGTTGGAGCAATATAACCATCTTCCACCAAGTCCCAAAGTTCAGGATCTTGTGAAATAAAGAAACTCCTCAGCTTGTCCTTCCAGAACTCAAAACTTTCTCCGTCAAACAGAGGTGGTCTATTGATGTTTCCTCCAGTCTAATATATCGTTGTTAAATGAAAATTACGTAAAATTATATTCTCTAGATATTCTAGAGATTCATATCACTCTTCCAATTATGTTCATTATTCTCTATTTAAAGCAACATCTTTGTTCTCCTTTTTTGTATGTGGATGAGAAGATAAATAACACCAAAAATTCACACAGATAATTGTGATATCCCAAATTAAAATCAATGATATGATATTTAATCTAATAATATTTGCATGTTGTCAATTAAACAGGACATGTTTATTCTCCTAATTAACTAACTCATACTCTAACCGTCAATAGCAGTTACAAATGACAGTTATTATTAACAAAAATGGCCTACTAGTAACAAATATTGCCTACTAATGTCTACAAAAATAATATAGCCTATTAAGGCTTATATCTAACAAAAAATAAGACTTCGTTTTTACTTATATCTAGAAAATAATAAGTCGATAACAGTTATTATGATACATGATCAACAAAAGCAACAAGAAATTAAAAAAAGTTCCAAAGAAATGACTTCCTATCATGTCGTCCATGTCTCATCGACATTGAAATACATTTATTTTAAGTAATATAAAAAAAAACATGCAAAAGCTCAAGGAAATATAAATTATATGAAGTACTTGATTTAGCCACACTTTTCATCATTTAATTCAAATATAATCCCATTCGATTGCAAAAGGGGCATCTGTTCTGTCTTAGGATCCATTTTGTGATGCACCTCATGTGATATTTATGTACACAGTCTAATCTTCCAATTTCATCACCAATGTCAAAGTTCACCTAATGGATACATCAAATTTGTTAGAAAAAGATAACAACATATTCATAACAATTACATAAAAACTTACGTATAGTCTTCAATATTAATGAAAGAGAGTATATAACAAAATAGAAATTGCATATGAATATAAAGTATCATGCATGAGTTGAGTTAACCTTCCAAAATCATTTCCACGTCTACACTAACAAACTAACCACTAACACATGGCTATTAAATAACGCCAAAATCATCGTTGGGTTATCTTCAATTAATTTATGAAAACGTATTAGACTAAATACTATATAATTCCGTATTTTGTACACTCTCAGTATTGATAGGCTCAAAATTTTCCCGTCCAATATTGTTAATAATTTCTCCTCCTCTCCATCTCCGATCGTTCGCTTTTGTCGTCTTTGTTGTTGTTGTTATATATGTTGTTGGATAAGGAGATCCAATTGTGTTAGTTGTCGTTGTAGTGGTTGTTGTTGTTACGGTTGTCTCTGCTGTTAGAAAACCATTATTTGTATAGAAATAAACAAATAACATTCAGCAATTTACTCAAACAATAATTATATTTATATTTGTATTTGTATTTATACAGGACATCTATCAAAAGTTTAAAGTTGAACCATTACTATTTCAAAGATAAACCATGTTTAGTACCTCGTGTTGGCGCTGATTTTGTTGGTTAACATGACGTAAGGTATCTTCGTAATCGAGAGCCAGTAGATGACTAAGCAAACTAAATATTATTATTTAGAGATAACATAGAAATCAACGACGTATTAATTAGTTTATTTTAGCTTTAAACGAATGACTCAGTTAATACATTCTATAAGTAAGTGTCTCTAATTTCTCATAAAATCAATAAAAGATACAAAATATGATAAAAATAAATAAATCTATAATATTTTAAAAGCAACTCTTAATTTTTGGTGGATATTTTTCTCAACAAATTTATCGTTAAGAGTAAAACATTTTTCAAATCAACACCGTAATAATATAAACTCTTTATGAATCCTATCTTTTGAAAATTAAAATTTCAAAACATATAACATGAATATCTAGTCAAGAGATAGATAGAAAGAATAAAACTATATAATTATGTGAAAGTATACCTCAAATCTTAAAGGTTGTCCCAATTATTGACGTTTTAGAACAATTTAAACCTATTGCTATACATGAAAATTAATCAATATAAAAATAAAGTCTTCCATCTATCCCATTAACTAATACTAAAATTATAGTCTCAACCACAAATTAACATAAAAATTACATTTTCTCATATTAACATTCCATTTTTACCATTATATATTCTACTTTACTTGCAATTAATATTGTCTTACAAACCTATTCTAAGGAATGCAAATGAACAATTAATTAGCATTTATAAGAAGATAAGTATATTATGAATCAAGTGTATTGTTGTTCAACATCTTGTGTGTTTGCATGGTTGTTACTAGTTCCTTCATTTCGACCTAAGACATTTAAACAATTCATGCATACATCTATACCACATAGTTTTAAAATTGTGGTTGTGATCTCAACTATAATTGTTGTTGCAATATAAATGTTTTAACTAAATTATCTCATATAACAAATGCAATTGTGGCCGCATTTTATAATAACTACAGTCACAATTTAATTAAATTAACATGTATATGATCTCACCTTCGCTATTCATTGTTGTCAAAATCGCTCTCTTAAAGATGTAAGAAAATAACCAAAACCAATTAATGAACTCAAAAATTGTAGCTTTCTTATAGATCTAGTAAACCTGCATGAGATTCAAAAGAAAATATTATTAAAGATATATCATTTGAAATTAATATTTAAATTTACGAGCATTACTTTCCAATAATAAACATTTGGGGTATGTGAATAAAAAGGATTTATATATCCATGACATTCATGAATTCATTCTTAACTAGCTATCTAACTATTTATATACTAATTAATGTGTATATTAATTTAACATTGAGAAAAATAATAATTCATAAAAGAAATCTAGAGAATATATATGTGGTCGAACTCATTCCAAACCCTCATCATTACCACATATATCATGCAGAGTTTTTCCTTTTCAAATTAACATATTCATTGAAAAGTAAGAGTGATATGATATATAAAATTAACTTAGCAAAAAGATGGAAGTCCCTTTCTTATTCGTTTTAGTGTGCTTTTACATGTTTCTTCAATAAAATTTTATGATAATTACATTTTTGAAACAATCATATTTTCTCCCAAACAAGTTGAAAATTTATCATCCCATTCTCTTTCCCTCCCATGCCTTACTAATTTGATCTATATCATATAATTAACTTTTAATCAAATGGTTGATTTAAAAAAAAAAAGTTACTCTATATAATATTACTGAATCGGTGTAACTTGTAGAGTAACCTCAATTACACTTTTTTTTTTCTCCCTTCTTCTCCTTTTTGTGTATTTTTAGTGAATTTAAAGCAGCATGAGAAATTTAATTTAAAGACTTAGTTACATGATAGTTTTGAAATTGAAATTTTGAATTGGAAGAAAAATTTACATGCTCAAAACACCCATCATCTACTGAATTATGTAATTCATATATGTATGAACAATTAAATCAATAAGTAAACATAAATAAGGAAGAGAGGTCAAGAAATATATACTTTTTGAATACGCAAATATGTGAATTGGTGTTACTCAATCTCAAGTTTCATAGAATCATTGTCACCATTCTTCCCTTATTTTTTGTGTATTCATGAATTTCCGTGAAACATATAGCTTCAATTTATAGACCGCAAGATAGGGTGGATACAAAAATACAGAAATGCCCTTTTATTTAAGTTTGAAACTTTTTTAAAATCCCTCAATTTTTCCCTCTAAAAAGATATGAATGAAAGGCGGACAAAAAAAAAAAGAAAAACATTAATTTACATTTTTGTCACTATTATTTTATGAAATTAAAAAAAATGTTTGTTTCTCTCTTTTTCTTTTATTATTTATAGCATTGAAATTATATTCATTTAAGGTTTTTGTGTGTCTATTTTCTCTTTTTGAATTGTGGGTTACGTGTATATATAAACGTGCTAAAAATAAATGTTTTCCTTTTCATTTATCTATCCTATTTCAATTTTAAAACCATATATATTATTTTGGCTTTATCAAAAAAAAGAAGAAAAAATAATCCGTCGTATATATTTTTTATCTTGTTTTCTATTTAACTCTTTTGTATCAACATTTATCTTGTTTTCTATTTAAGGAAAGATTCAAAATAGTATCAACATTTATCTTGTTTTCTATTTAACTCTTTTGTTTATATATTTTTTTCAATAATTTAATTTATTTATTTATATTGTTAATATAAAAAGTTTTTACATAATTATTTAATTGTAAATGTTAGATTATTTGAAATTTTTCTATAATTATTTTTAAGGTTACGTATACAGTTAATTGTGATATATTGATTGTGTAAAATTATTTAGACTTTCAATGTATTTGAACTTGTTTATGAATATTGAGAATGTTTAAATGAATGAGATGTATCTTTCAGAAAAATAGATTCAATTGGTAAACATTAGGTCGGTGTAATAATTTATTGCAATTTCAATTTATAAGTATAATCGTCGTATCATTACACTTTTTTACTTTAACTGCAACAATATTGATGGTATTAGTTTGAGTTCAAACTTTGGATTCTCTATCAAATATTTGACAAAAAGTTATCTTAAAAGATCATTTTTTGGATCAAACAAATGTATTGTTTTCCATTTTTTGCTCAGTTTTTTTAAATGTGAATATTAAAGAAAATCTTTATTCAATATTTGTGCAATTTATTAACTTTCTCATTAGTTCATTTTACAATTTTTCAAAATTTCAGGGGGAGGTTATGTATTTACGTTATAATTTTTTTTTAATTTCAATTAGTGACTTAAAACTAGATTCTTTCTTTTACTTTTTTATTTTTGTCGATAAAACGAAAAGAAACTCATATATAACTACGACGTCTCGATTTCAAATCTAAGACATAAGATCTAACCTAACAATTTTGGTATTGATTAGTTGAGCTAGACTTTACATATCTTTCTCTTTACTTTTAAATGTTGTTTCAAAATAATGTCATACATATATTTTATTTGGACTCATGACACAAATATTAAAGTTTATTTTTCATTTTAATAACTGATGACTTCTCTTAAAAAAAAGCAAAATTACATTCGAGCTTTATAGTGTATGTTTGATACGAATGATATGATAAAGATAAAATATGATAAAAAGTTAGATCTTATGTTTCATTTACATACGACGAACATGATAATATTATTTTATTCAGTCATATATTTGATACACTTTCAATCATGACATGATATAATATACATCATATTTAAATGAAAAAATTATCATTGTGAAACAATTGCATATTATTTTTCTAAATTAACTTACGATACTATTAAATTTTATAAATTAGCAAAAAAATACTAAATAATTAAATAATTTAATATTAAGCTTCTAAATAAATGTACAATTTCAATTTTTAAAAATAACCACATTCTATTTTGTTTGTTAGATAAGCTAAATAATGATTTGATATATATTATATGTGAATGGGAATTACTATCATGGTAAACAAATTATTTATTTTTTAAAATTTAATTAATATTCATATATTTTTTAAATTTTAAATAATAATTTATTAGATTATATAAATTGACAAACCACCTTAGTCATGAAATCATACATATTTTTTAAATTTAATTATTAATATTTTATTTTTAAATTCAATATCAAATTCTATTTTTTTTAATTTATATTTTATTATATTTTAGTTTTATATATTATAAATTATATTTTATAACGATAACTGAATAAATTATAGTTCTTATTTTATCATATTGATTTCTAAGTCAGTTCAAATCAAAATAAAAATATTAACTAAAGACATGATAAGATAATGTTTATGAATTACTTATTACATCATATTAATTTATCAAACATTGAAATCAAACAAAATATAAAAATTATATGTTATTTTACATGTCTATCTAACGGACCCTTATCACTACGATTGTAGGAAGACATATGAGATGGCAGACTCAGACATTGGAGCTTATAAGGCCTTCATCAGAGGATCCAACTTGTGTGCGGTTACAAGCCAGTCCAGTTATGCAGTTGACAAACTTGAGGTTGGATGAACGATCTAGATTTCAACTTTAATTTTTTATATTAAATAAAAATAAAAATATTTTAAGATTTGAACTATCTAACTTATAGAGCAGGTGCACAAGATGGAAATAGATATTCTAACTTTGACGTCTAGTGTTTTTAGAGAACAAATTAACGATTAAAATAGATCAATAAAAATTATTTGAATGAGAAAATGATTAGTTATGAAATAGATAAAAATAAAATTATCAAAAATAAAGGATTAAAAGGTAGACCATCACATATATTAGATAAATTTACCTTTGCTGCCACCCTTTAACCATCAAGTAATAATCTTTAATAAAGAATAAACCATCGATTTGTTGTTTTTAAAGTATTAGTCACTTTCTAATTCAGACCCTAAAATATAAGAAAATAATTAGTCTCTAAATATTAACAACGTGTCACTTTAGTCCCTTCTGTTAAGATGTTGTTAAGATGCTAGAGACTAATGACAGATTTTCATATACTTAAGCAACTAAAATAACAAACTTCATATATACTTATTAAGTTTCATAAGTTAATGTCATTCACCGATTAAAAATGATCTATCCGAACTCAAGACATTACTTAAAACCATGTTACCCTCATTTCAGTACGAAATGAAAAATTTCTCATACAACTAGAGAGGGGGAGTAATAAAACATACTTACAGGTTTAACATTTATTTTACAGAACTTAGCTCAAAATTGAAAATAAGTTTTATATATAATTATGTACAAGAATAAATGAAATTCCAGATATTAGTAGACACAAAATGGTTAGAAGTTTGAAATGAAAAGAAAAACATAATCATGTTCTTTGCTCATTATGTCTCCTCTCAGCAGCTATAGCTGCAGCAATTGATGGTGGAAATTGTCTCAAGTTTGTATTTGTATTATTAGGACTTTCATCAATTTCTTGCATTGATAGTGGTGCTCTTGCCAACAAGGACTCCACATCCTTAAGTGTCAAAACAGGTTGATCTTGATTTTTTGTGTTTCCACTAATGAATGAATGGTTGCTCCTGCTTCTGTTTAATTTGTATATGCTCTCTTCAACAGTGTCTTTTACCTAACAAATGCAAGAACAAAAATATAACAATTTTTTCTTCATGTATGAATTTCTGAGACAAAACTTAGGTCAGACGCAAGAAAGTGCAAAGATAGGCAAGAACATAAATAAATCATGTTCTTTTCATCAGGGATGGCAGAAAATAGTGATTTTTTCAAATTTTCGCTACACAGTAGTGCTATTGCGCCGCTATAGCCCCTATTTGACAACATTTTAAATTGAATAGTGTATCGCAAAACAATAGCGATACGTTCAAATTCCGCTACACTATAGCCGTGATTGAACAACACTGCTTTTCATTCATTCAAATAGATCTTGAAATTTTCAATTCATCTACAAAAATGATATAGGAGGCATTTGGAAGAGTTTAAACAAACTTATCCTGTAAATAAACTCATCTCTGTGACATAAGCACAAGCATAAGTGTTAAGAAAAACTTATAAAAATAGCTTAGAATATGCCTGTGAACTATTTTGACTTTATTTTCATAAGATCCCGATAGTAGGTTATAGAAATAGTTTATACAAAGCTTGTACAAAAGCTTATCACATTCACTCTTCAATTGTAGAAACAGTTTATACATGATCTTGAACATTTGTATGACAAACATGTATTGAATCAAATAAACGCTCGCAAATATCATAAATATAGTAATTCAGAAGATATTTGGATATGATTTAAGGAGTGGAGCAATCAGGAACGAGAAGGTTCAATCTCCACCCCCATCAAAATATTAACTATACTAATATTTGTCATTTCGGAAAAGAAAAAAAGGTAATGAAGAACATCTATTGATATGAATTAAGCAACAAACGATGGGTAGAAGACAATGACGCAACTAAAATCCAAACATTCTAAGGGTAGAAGACAATGACGCAACTAAAATCCAAACATTCTAAGCAAAAGAACTACGACACCATGTCGACACCAATACTAGAAAATGCTCTATAGTTAACTCAATTGAAGATCACATTCAAAGACAACAAGAATAATTAAATTGGAGCGCATGAGAAAGCAAAAGAGAGAGATACTTACTAAGAATCGATGGATGAGGGTCTTATTCTTCTGTCCAATCCGATGTACGCGACTGATTGCTTGTGCTTCAGCAGCTGGATTGAGTAATGGCTCAACAAGGACCACATGTTGTGCTTCCAAAAGATTGAGGCCATTGGCTCCATGTTGGATTAAAAGCAATAACACCTGAATAGATTTTGGTTCAGACCCTTCACATCCTTTTGTGCCATTCTGTTTTCCTCTAAATTGACTGATGGCACTGTGTGCTTTCCTGAACTCACAAATTCATAACAAAAATAACATTGAGAATAATAAAGTTGAAAACTGAAAGCAGCTGATTGTTTAACTAAGACATAAATAAATTAGATAATCAATCATCCATATTAACTAACACAAAGGTCTACACTCTACATAGTTTCTTAAGAAAATAATCATGAGCGGATAATGTTGAAATAAGAAGAACTAGCAGATGAATTGCCTTGATTAGGAATTAGGTATTCTCAAAAAGTCAAACAATTTAGGTTGTGTAAATTACAGCATATAGTTGAAGGGATAAAAAAAACCAATCCTTGGTTTATGGAACAAGTAATGCATGGACTAAGTAATATATGCTGTAATTTTCATGGAACAAGTGAATTTATGATTGGAAACATATAGACAGAGCCACAGAAGATCAAACTGATGTGAATTTATGAATATGAGGGACCAATGTGAGAAAGTTGAAATGTCACAGACACATCAAGAAAGAAATCGAATATTAGGAACCAAAATAGGGTTTGGATCATAATTTTTGTCTGCCTATTGTGTCTCTCTTTTTACACCTCCAATTGTCTTCTAGTCCAGCATAAATACTCGAATGAAATATGAAATAGCGATAGCATAGATTATTATACCTGCCTCCCTTCATCCGGATGAAGGTGATGTTATTGGTGGCAAAGGCATGTTCCAATACATCAAGTACATCATTCCAACTTGAAAATACAAGAACTTTTGATTTATGATTTGTAGCCTTTATCGACAAGATTCTTCTTGTGACTGCTTCAATCTGCAAAACATCCAAATCAATACATAGATGAGGAATACAAGAGTTAGAGGGGCATCATAACATATGGTATAAAAATATAATCCAATGCTGACTTATTTGCAGGAACATGAGAATTACAAATTGGAATGTGAGATGGAGTAAGAATATATTATTAACAATGCTATACACATTTATAATGGACATTTTAATTTTAAAAATAATCTAAAAATAATAACCAAGTCATCTTTTGCACATTGTCTTCAAATTTGATTGTTTTCACTTCAAAGACAGACTGTTTTCCTAAACCCTTGGCCATATATTAACAAATAAATAAATATAAACCCTTGCAATTGAAATTTTTTGTAATAACCACATCAATACAAAAAGTTCGAATTCAAATCAAATTCATTAGAATGATCATAAAACTCCATAAAATAGAACGATACAATACATCAGCCAAATTTATAAACATATAAGCTACTTTACTAACAAAGATTTAAAATTAAAGGAAACATACCACAAAATGCACAATTATGTTCATATCTTATTAAAAGATTAATAACTCCTTTCTGATGCGTTAATTTTTCTTAATTTGAAAAAAAATTGAAAGAACATTTCACATCATTTGGAAGACAAGCCAGTTTTGTGTGGCTCAGAAAGACCCAACCAAATTCTAAGATAGTATCACAGTCAAAGTTATACTAGTTAGGTCACCTGTTATCGAGCCACTTGGATCATGCTCCAGATATTCAGCACTGCGATGCTGATTTTGTGGGGTTGAGCTAGAACCTCACGCTCAAATTTTAAGCTGAATTCAAACTTAACGCTCTAGATATTCAGTCTTAGGCATGAACAGGTATTTAGTGTCCCACATTGGATACTCGTATCACCTAAATAGTGGTTATCTTTTTTTATGCAACCTAAATAGTGGTTATTTTTTTTATGCAACCTAAATAGTGGTTATAAGGGGTGGCCATCACACCTTGTACAAACCAATACTAGAGTTGTTCGTGGGCTTCAAGGGAGTGTGTTGAGAATCCCACATTGGATAGTGATATAGCCCAAAGAGTGAATGTAAGTGGTAGGTATCCTTCACCTTACAAGCCGGTTTTGTGAGGTTGACTAGAGTTCAACCCAAATTCTATGATGATATTATAGTTTATCCTATATCCATTGGACCACCAGTTATTGGGCCACTTGGATCACACTCCAAATGCCCAATCCTATATGTGAAGGGGTATTGAGAATCCCACATTAGACAACAATCTGACCATAATAGTGGTGTATGTGTTAGACATCCCTCACCTTACAAGCCAGTTTTGTGCAGTTGAGTTAGGTCCAATCCACACTCTAAGATGGCATCAAGAGTGTCATAGATCTGTTAGGCCACTGATTATTGGGCACCTATTTTCATGTTTCAGATGTCTAGCCCTATGTCTAGCCCTAAGCGTAAGGGAGTGTACTGAAAGTCCCACATTAGATAGTGATATGGTGTGAATAAAAGTTATCAGTGGTGGGGCATTCCTCAACTACCCACCCAACAGAAATTCTAAGAATTTATCTCACAAAAGTTACTTCTTTTTCTGTTTTTGGTACTCAATGTGTTATTTGTTCATTATGTTTAAGGCAAGTAGGCTCGGGCATATATTAAACGACAAAAGATATCAGACAAATATCCACATAGTTTGTAGACACCATGCAGAGTCGTGCAACTCATTTATACGAAAATCAAGCCAGTTAAGAATTAAGACATCACAAGTTGTAATGAGGAAAAACACCTTGGTTCCATATGAGCCTTTCACAGTAATGGATGCTTCATGTTTTTCATAGCTGTCAATTGTATGCAGCATTGAAGAATTGGGAGATTCCTTTTGTGCATCAACAGCATAGGCAATGTTTCCAAAATCGGTATGCTGTCGACATGTAGGGCACATTACCCAATTACGGGTCTTGCTATGTTGAAGTTTTTGCTCACTCAAAGCAAATAAACCTGCGAGAAATTGATGCATAATTATGTCTCATATAATATTTATTATGTAAAAGTCAATAAATACTTAGCCATATATCTTTTGAGCAAAAATAGATGAGAATACCACTATATGTGTATGCACTATACATTGCATATTTCTATAATATTCTTTACTTTGTGTTTTATATGGACGTGGTGAAAAACATTTGATCAATATTAACTCAATATTACCATGCTCTTTTAGATGTGCATAAAAAAAATGAACCATAAAAGACTTTCCATATTATACAGCAGCAGCTATATGTCTTGCAACCCTGACGGAAGTAGTATTCAGGTTTTTGAACAAATTGTCAAGGACCAATTTCCTTAAAAGCTTAACTTGTGACGCGAAAACTTTTGTGTGGCTTGATTACATCTCCAACATGCCACTTCACACAAGAAGCATTTAATTTGAGCTTAAATTGTGGACAATGCACATGGCCGGATTTACCATGTGCTGAAATTCAACATTTTATTTTAGAAGGGGAAAAACATGAAAGGATCCATAGAAAGGTCCAAATGGAGAGGGGAGTTTTGAGATGGCAAATTAGTTAGAGAGGGGGAGAAAATACACGTGAATGAGGGGTGTGAGAGAGAAAAAAGGAGGCAGTTAGTTTTGTGGTTAGTTCTCGGCTTAGAACTTGGGCAGAGGGAATTCCAAAATTCTTCTGAGGAGCATTGCTTTGGGGTTACAGGAGAGATCATCTTCCTCTTGTAATACATTTTTTTATTTTTGATCAATAATACAATATTTCTATTTCATCTGGATTTGGGTTTCTATCATACCAAGGAATAAACTCTTCTTTACTATTAGAGGCTCTTAAATCACATCAAAAACCAACTCTACAAGATGCTTATGCTGTTAAAGATTTATGAATGCCTCTTATCACATCACTAACACAACTAAAGCAAAGATAATATGAAGTTTTATCATATACTACCTCCGTCCTTAAAAATAGGATCCTCTTAAGAAATTTTCTTGTTTACTTTTTAATAAGACTCTCTTTGAATTTTCAATTGCATCAATTATTTCTTTATCAACATTCTCCTAATTATTTTACATGTTTTTCTGCAATCAACAATAAATATTTTGATGGTAAAATAAACTAATCATCTCTTGAAGGGTAAACTTGTAAAAATGATATCAATTATGAACAAATTTAACACTAACAACAACTTCATTAATTCCCGTAATTTAGTCAACAGGGTCCTATATGTATGGACTGAAGTAGTAATACTTACATTTACAACAAGTAAGATGCCCACATTGAAACACCATTCTCTGAGGGCCTAGCTTTTCTTGGCAAACTGGGCATGTTTCCTCATAAGTTTTAGATATGGGGACCCCCTTTTCTTCCGTAGAGTTTGACATAGCATTTATCTCTTGAGTGAGTGAAGAATTATCTAAACTTTCCGATGGCATTTTCTGCTTAGATTGAACCAAACCCTGAAAAGTAATGCAGCTTAGGTTTAACGCCCAAAGCAAAAAAGAAATAAACCCTCCAATTTAGCTGAAATACTCAACAAAAACATAATAAATAATGGATGATGTCAAGAAAGAAAAAATGTAAAATTTAAGTTAAAGCTAGGTGAGAGTTGTATATACAAATTTCTATTTCTATCGCTTATTTTTCCATACCTTTAAGTAGCGGAGTTTTCCTTTTATCTGTGCCAACAAGTTCAATGACATAAACTTCTCCTGGGAAAAGTTTGAGCTAGCTGCAGATAATTCATCTTCACCTAAAGCATCAAGAGCTTTATCATCTTCATTCGCCCTTAAGTGTAAACGAGAAACCGCCATCTTTATTTCATCATGTGCACGAAGATATTGAGCTTGAGCTAATGCCAAAGACCTTGCATGGACAAATTCCTTTCGCATTCCCTTACAAAGTCATGAACAAAGAATCAGAATCCAGTGAATCTGCGTTGTCAATATGGATGATCACAAATTATAAAAAGATTCCAGCAGATATAGATAATGGGATAGTTCTAACTAGTATTCCAGTTGTGAGGAGCGTATTTGCTCTTGGAGAGATTCTCTCGTACTATTTCTTATATTTTTTCTAAATACTAGTGTTCTTTTAAATCCTTGATATCCAATTCTTGCGCTCCTAACACAATGACTCTTCAGTGTTTTTCTATTATAAAAATGGTCATATTTGGCACACATGCAGCTTCTTCAGTTTATTATTTTAAAAACCATAAAAATAAAAATAAAATAAAAATCTGCTATTGCCGCTACATCAGCAAGCGAAAACTGGAATAGCTACCTCTATTGCCCTATTACCAAGACTAGGATAGCACCACAGTTTGCATAACGGATCCATCAATATCCGCTATGCTATAGCACTATTGCGCTATTTGACAATATTGATATCTATCGATTCAACTCTAGATTAGCAAAAATAATATTTCATCAGGCCATACCTCAAAAATATGTAAATGCTTGGTGGCTGCTGACACACTGTCCCTTCCGAACTGAGTCTTGCAATAGTTCTTTATAACTCCAAGAAGAACCTCCAGCATAGATGCTGATCTTGTAGTCTAATTAGATAATCATAATCAATAGAAAAAAAATGTTACATATTTCAGCACTAAGATTTTCTTTAATGAAAATGAAGCTATCAACATTTATGTTCAAATCCAAATCTAATTTCTCATACAGTGCGAGTTTCGTGACTATAAAGTAATCAACATTGCTAAGGGGCATGGTGAATTTAATAAATCTGTATGTTTTTATGACCCAATGCAAAAGCCAATTAAATGAAATTAATAACTAACCACAACTCTCTGTCTAACATTCCTTTTTTTGGACTCTTTATGATCAATATCAGATGCTGATGAACTGTGATTAGATTGTGATAGCTTTGAGAGGAAATGATTCAATGCAAAGTTTTTCTTTTGAAAATCTACTGCCTCCTCAGCAGATGAAATTATCCCTCCACGTTCGTTCTTAAGAACAAAGAGTCTAGCTTCGTAGTCCTGAAGATAAAAAAAAAAGAAAAAAAACCATAAGACCATATTACATTTTTTTAAAATAGTGTGCATCAAATTGATAGATAAGTTCAATTCCGAACCTGAAACAATTCATCTACTTCACACAGAACGCACGGGGGGCCATCACAATGAGGTTGACAATTTCGACATTTACCCACGCGCTCAATATCTTCATCTTTTGGTTTTTCCATTGTCTGATCAATTTCTAGCAAACGATCTAATAGCACTTTCCTAGAGGCTTCTAACTGATCCAAACCGGTTTGAATTTGATACTTCAGAGAGCTTATGCTCCGAAAACTGGATTAGAAAGTAACAATGCATGTTATAGTAAATTTACTAATTGTCATTCATCAAAATCTTCATAAAAGAATTTTTGAAATCTTAAATTACCCTTTGGCCCATAATATTTCTATTTTTTCCTCTCCTTCGATAAACATGGTTGATGGTCAATTAGTGCTTAACAGGATACTTTTATATGGTTAATATCAGTTCTAACTGTATTGCATTGTCCAGAAACATTTTATGGCAATGCAACATAGGCAATCAACACAACTTAGAAATGGATTATCACAAAAATCCACTACTTCATAAATGCTTACACAGTTAAAGCATCACTAACCGAGCAGCTACTCTTGACGATTTTGAATTTCCTGAGATGGCTTCTTCGATCTTTCTAATCAACTCAGTCGACAAATCCTTGTTCTTCTCAGCGTGATTAAGTGCTTCTAACCACCAAAATGTATTTTGATCTGTGCTGGTTTCACGATATGCGTTACAAACCTTCAAAAAGTCCAAATGCCAATTACAGAAAATAGGAATTTGAGGAACACTTTTGGGGCGGGACTACTATAACTACAAACATAGAACTACTCAACTAGATTGGGAAGTTACTGAAAAGGAAACATCATCAAAACAAGAAGACAAAAAAAAACTGAATAGACCCACCCCTTCAAATTTTCAAGATAATACAATGTGTCAATGTAGCTTGGTAATACTTTTTAGGTTTAGATATTTTTTTTCCCTAAAAATATACCATTTTTTGCTTATAGTCCTTATAATAATATTAATTAATCCTTGCAAATATATCACTTTTTGCTTTTTGTTCTTGTTGTTTTGTTTTAGTCCCTGCAAATTTTGTTCATAATAGAGTGACTAAAATCAAATGTTATATATATTATAGTATTCAATTCAAACATAACCAAATATTTCAGGGACTAAAATAAAAACAAAGACCAAAAGGAAAAATTTGTATATTTACAAGGACTAAACAAAAAAAATTACAGAGACTAAAAGTAAAAAATTAGTATATTTGCAATGCAAGGATCAAAAACATATATATATAATCCTACTTTGTATCTCACAAATCAATTAAATAACATTATGAATAGAATCAAAATGAAAGAAGACTAGTGGCATATCATATTCTTTTGGCCACTGTAATTGACAAATCTTACATCCTTCTCTTTTCTTTTCTTACCATTTAAACAAAAAGCATACACAGGTGCAGTAATTAATTTTTCAGGCTGCCATGACTGTTGGTAGAGAGAGAGAAAGAGAAAGAGAAAGAGAGAATGATAGAATTAGGGTTTCCCAAACTCCTCGGATCTGCACCGTGGAGATACTTTTGGCCTAAAAAATATGGGTTGTGTAGATTGTGAGATTCAGCACACAATGGGAGTGGTCTTTTGCCGGAAACAGTGGCGGTGACGGCAGCAGTATCGAACTGAACGGAAAACAAGTGAAACCGGTATCGGAATGTGTCAAAACAGTGGTTTGAAAAATGAATGATCGCGTTGGGAAAGAGAAACTATGATTATATTCTCAAACTGTTGGGAACTCAGCAGCGGAATAGAGGCGGGATCGTTCAAGGAGAATCGAAATAGGCTCTGATACCATGTTGAAGTTGTGGGATTTTAGAGAAAAGGAGGAGAGAAAATAATAAGGGTTTGAATATTATTGATAATAGTTTTATGCTAACTTGATTACAAGAGACTCAATACTAATCTCTATTTATAGAGAAACATAAACTCAATCCTAAATCAGGAACAAATCATAATAATAATGAGAGATATTCTAAAATATCTCTATGATTAAAAATTGATCCTAAGAAATACCTCAAGATACTCTAATATAATATAATAGATATTATAAGATATTTTCAAATATTCTAACACTCCCCCTCAAGCTAAAATTTACTAAGCTTTAGCTTGTTAAGAGAACAATGATTTGTTTCGCAAATTAATAAAAAAATATGGAAAGACAACTCAGAGATGCAGGCGAAGTCGAAGAGAATTGCTATAAATACAGCCTAGCTAGATAGCTGAAATAATCATCAGCATGAGAGAAATTCATGGCAAGCAATTGAACAAAGCAAGGTCCATTCTTCTAAAAACTGCATTTGGAAGCTTCAAACCAATAATATCGAAGACTCCAAATATTTAAACTTGAATTTGCTTCAAGGAGATATAGGCATGCGTCAGGGAGAGAAAGGCAAGGCCAGTAGATCTGGGACAAAGATGGAGTCAGTGTATCTGGGACAAATTGCCAAGCTGTATGCATGTGGCTCGAAAGAAAAAAACTTACAACAGATCTGGAGGAAGGAAAACTCAATCTAGCCGACTATAACAATGTGCTAGAAGGTGGACAGACGCGCCTGACCTCGAGGCTGTTGGCGGCAGCGCGTGGAATGAAAACGGCTGATCTTGGAGGCACATGAGCGCGCGTGGAGCAACTTTTGGCCTAAAAAATCTGGGTTGTGTAGATTGGGAGATTCCGCACACAATGGAAGTGGTTGTGTCAGAAAACTTGCTGGAAAACTTTTCCAACAGCGATGGCAGACAGATTTGATCTTAACAGATATATCCGGACAAAACCAGAGTTATTATGTAATTACAATCAAAGTGAAAATGAAAGATAATGAAGGTTGCAACGGATTTTGAATGTGTTAACGTTGCAGCGCCTGATTCACTCATTGTGGGAGGGGTCCATGCAGCATAAGGTGAACACTAGTAACAGGGTGATCAAACGACAACGTTTCAGCATGAAGATCATGACCATGATGAATCTCACCTTTCCATTCATATTTCACATCACCTATTATTGAAATCCCTAAATATTGACAATGCAATCAAATTTGATGCGTTCTTCCACTCATAGGATATGCTCTCACCACTATCTCATGATGATTCTCATTCGCATCATCACCACCGACAAATTTCACCGGTTTTTCTTCAACTACCAAACTACTACTCCTTTAAAACTCCGACTCAGAAACATCCCTAAAACTTCCCTTACCGTTAACGGATAACACCTCAAACGAAGCTTCCATGGAACGAACAACCAATCCACCCGGTAACATACGACGGGAATCGGAAAAAGTGTAAACCCTCCACACGCCAAATTTCGACCTACCGTGACTGGATCAAACGGTTGTTTCCCAATTAAGAATAGAACCGGTGCAGAGAGCAATGTACATTTTCTGAACTTTGTGATCAGTGAAGGCCTTTGACAGGCTTGGAAGCAACTTTGTGTGATTTTGTAATTACCATAATGCCACTTGTGTCGCGATCGAGTCGATTAGCCAGATGAAGCTCTGATGGTAAGATCTGTTGTGATTGAAGAGAGGTCGAGGTAAGAACGTTGCCGCAGTAGATTTTGTTGGGTTTGTTTCCTGCGAGGAGCCATTCGTCTTCATATATAATGTGGCTTTTTGAGAGAGAGAAGAGTTTTGAGTTTGTTGAAGCGATTTCGGCTCTGTTTAGTTTGATTTCTTTTGAGATTGCTGGGAGTTGAGGGGATAATGGTACTGGGTAGTTCTCTGCGACGATTGGGGTAGTTTCGAGAAGATGTGATTGTTTGGCTTGGCGTGACAGTAACATGGCTACAGCGTCGCGCTTTGAGGTGTGGGCCGATCTGGAAGAGGCAAAGCTGATGGAGTGGTCTTTTGCCGGAAACAGTGACGGCGGCTGTAGCGAACTGAACGAAAACAAGTGAAACCGGTGTCGGAATGTGTCACAACAGTTGTTTGAAAAGGGAATGATCACGTTGGAAAAGAGAAACTATGATTATATTCCCAAATTGTTGGGAACTCGGCAGCGGAATAGAAGCGGGATCGTTCAAGAGGATCGAAATAAGTTCTAGATACCATGTTGAAGTTGTTGGATTTTAGAGAAAAGGAGGAGAGAAAATAATAAAGGTTTGAATATTGTTGATAATAGCTTTATGCTAACTTGATTACAAAAGACTCAATACTAATCTCTATTTATAGAGAAACATAGACTCAATCCTAAATCAGGAACAAATCATAATAATAATAAGAGATATTCTAAGATATCTCTATGATTATAAATTGATCCTAGGAAATACCTCAAAATACTCTAATATAATATAATAGATATTATAAGATATTTTCTAATATTCTAACAGATATTTACCTGCATGTAAGAATTTTGAAACTCCTGCTGAGTTGCAGATAGCTTTGATCTGAACACAGATAAGTATTTCTGTTTTGAATCATCACATTCTGCTATTAGATATTTGACCGAACTGGCTGTCGAATTATCAAATTCCCTATCATTTAAGTCATTTTCTGAAAGGCTAGATGCAACATTTGATGGTTCTGCAGAAGCCACTGTTAAACTTATGTCATCATCACAGTTACTTATTTTATGCCTCTTCACTTGATCATGATCAACTTTTACAATAAAATGCTTTTTGGTTGTATTGACTGCAGAATTTCCAGATAGTTGCTTTCCTTTGGATGACAAGTTCAAAGCAAAATTTTCAGCCAGGGGGAATATGTCAGCAAGATTATGATGAATGTGGATATTTAACAGAGGATCCAGACGGAAATCTTCGGAATGCTGTTCGGCCAAAGTAAGAGCTTCATTGTAAAGCGAAGCAGCTTGAGAAAAATCATTTTGTATTGTAGCTATTGCTGCAAGCGCATTCAGAGCAATAACTAACCTCCTGAGAGCTTCCTCGCCTTCTACCTTGGTCTTGCTTATAAGGACCTACAGATTAAGTTCCACGTGAATGAAAACCGTACACACATTGTAAATAAAAGCTTATTGAAGATCCTTAAGAGTAACACACCATTAGTACTTCCTCCATTGTCATAGGTGACTGCTGCATGGAACGCAACCCGGAACTTCCAACCTGGGGATGACAACAAGCCTGACGAAGCTTCAACAAAGCATTCAATAGCTTCCCTGCCTCCGTGTGAGTGATTAAAGGATCAGAAGAACCGCTCAAAGAGACAGAATCTGGAATTCATATGAAATACCTCAAGTTCAATCATTATCGTCATATGCATTGCTTTCAAATGACATTTTAAAATGAAATTACACAACACTGAGCAAAAACCTGGGACTTTTCTATTAAGAATATCGTTTCTCAAACTTTCAATAACTTCATGGGAATCTCTAACACAAGCTTCATGTTGCCTCTGATAAAAGTGCTCTTCTACTGGTGATAGTGTAAGCCAAGAGAGGCACTCTTGTTGGGAGGGAAGCTCCAATTCATCTGCAACGTGTTGTTTAGAAGAACGCCACATGATTTGTTTGAAAATTCTGTGAGTAAATTCCATAGCCCCCATATCTCCCTTCTGCAGAATTATCAAATAATGGATAAGATTAGAAATGTGCACAAAATAAAAAATAAAAAAATTGAACTCTGTTGAAAGAAGTGATTCAGATCAACAACATGACAAAATCAGACAAATCTGAACTTAGACGATATTGCAGAGAGGCTGCTACATTCTTTAGGCACAGAAGACTTTTAGCATGTTTTATGACAATAAAATAAGGACTTAGATTGCCATATTAGTTCTAGCTGCTAAGATGATTATATTGTTTTTGGCTATAAATTGACTATAAGAGAATATAACTGAACTCATAGTACACTATTCCATGTTTATTTATCTTATAATTCAGGTTTGAGTTTAACTCAACTCTACAAAACTGGATTGTAAGGAGAGATGTCTCCCACTTATCAATACATTTTCATACTATATCTCATATACTATATCTCATTTAATGTGAGACTCCCAATACACCTTTCTCACGCCTACGATTAGAAATGTGGAGCGTGACCTGAGTGGCCCGATTGCGGGTGCCCCAATGGATCTTGGATACCCTCTGATATCATCTTAAATTTTAGGTTGGGACTAATTTAACCCTACAAAACTAGCTTGTAAGGTGAATGATGTCTCTCACTTATAAACACATTTACAAGTAATATTGCACTTAATGTGAGAGTCTCAACAATTTATTAAAGAAAAAGTAAATAATAACGAACATCAATCAGCAATAATTTAGTCAAAAATTAAATTATTGATAAAATACCTCATAAGGATCTCGAATAACTTCAGTCCACCATTTGTAAATATTAAAAGGACTAGTTTTAATGAATCTAAGGAGTCCATATAAGTCATCAAGCTTTCTCTGAATTGGGGTCCCTGTGACACACCAACGATGCTTGGAATGGAGTCTTAGAGCCATTTCAGTAGCAGCGGTAGCAACAGTACTCTCCACCATTTGAGCCTCATCCAAACAAACTCTCCACCAGTATATTCTGGTAAGAAAGGTTGGAATAACTGGGTACCTGCAAGAAAAAAAAGGCTACTAAAAATTTGAATCATAAATAAAGGGCTAATAGAGAACTAAACTTATCAGAAACATCCACATGTATCATGTGTGGTTCCTGTAAATATATTTAATAAAAATATCCACTTCCAAGACATTAAAAAACAGAATCTGATGAATGAAAATTATTGTGAAACATAGTATAAATTCATGTTATTCTCGATTGGATACGTAATAGGAAGAATACCCTACACATGATATGATATATGTAGAATGTCCTGCACATGATATGATATAAAGGGGCAAATATGATACTACTTAGTTTAGAGCAAACCTTTTCTGAAATCTCAAAAGGTGCCGATCGCCTATATGTCTATCAGAATCATGGGACAAATCATCTTTAAGCACATCGTAGGTAGTTAGTACGATGTCCGCACTGGCAAGATCACTGATATCCATCAGAGATGTATTGGAGAAAGATGTGTCCCGCACACCTTCATAAATACAAGTTTTCAAGGCTCCTGGACGAGTATGACTGCAGTGACAACTAAAAGTTAGTTATAAGATCAATTATATTAAATCGCTAAAAAAGAATTACCCACTGTGATCACTATGCATGTCTAAGAGAAACTTAATCTTGAAAAAAGCTATTGTTTGCACAAAAGATGGCATTCAATTTGTATTATTTACTGGAAATGGAGCTAAGAGCTCTAAGATGCAATAAAGGATAAACCAGATCAAAGCTCCTACAACAGAAGGTAATTCTCCTAACAAACAACCCACTAATAACGTGGATGAATCCCTCACTCCCCTTGCTGCTCTCATATTTCCACTCGCTAACAGAGTTGAGTGGGCTCTAATGCCACGTTGGTAACTAACTTTTTTATTCAGCTTAGTTTTTGGGCTTAGGCCCAAACCTAGAGTACTATAAGAAAAAGTATTTGTAACTTATAATGTATATGCTACACCTACAACAATCAATTGTGTTAATATGTATCACGGTTTAAAAAACAGCTTCAACTTTAGATGGAGCTTCAGCATTCCAAAATAAAGCTGACACAGCTGGAATTTCCAATCTGTGCTCCTTTAACAATCTTAATGCATAACTTATGCCCTAATAGGAGAATTAATCTATCCTTAGTCCAAGTTGACCATTAATGTTGGAAATTAAAACCTAAGTGATGGAAAGTTAAAACATATTAATACTCCACTTTCCAAGTAGCTAAGTTTCATTGTACAGCAAGAAGATTAAGTTCAATGTATTTTAGGAAATAGTGTTAGCTTTATTACTTCCTTGTAAATTGCATCTGATCATTTATTATCATTGTAATTACCATGCTTATAAATTAAGCATGCTGCTGAGTGCAAAGTAACTTAAGCACATTCAGAAAAATCTTCTTCTTGTTTTTCACATGGCATCAGAGCCCCTGATCTACAGGACTCTATGCTTCCGCAAACATTTCTTAAGAAAATCTGATTGGGCAATTCTGCTGTCAGAAAACTCAAACCTTGGCTAGACACTGTATGCTGTCATATTTTTTCCGGTAACCATCTACACAGTTCCAGCAGCCATTCTTACATTTCCGTACCCTTTCCGACTGTCATCCGTACAGTTCCATACACTTTCCGGCAGCCGTCCGTACAGTTCGTAAATTTTCCAACAGTTGCTCATACAGTTCCAGTAGCTGGCTGTTCAGTTCCAGCCACTACCTTTTCACATTACAGCATCATCAGTACACTTTCAAATCTATGGAGGAGGAGATTGTCAATCCATTTGCTCAAGAAGGAAGCTCTCAAATCAATAATCAGCTTGGAGAATTACAGACCATTCATCCCGCCTATCGACTAAATGGGAAAAATTATTTGAAGTGGGCTCAACTTGTCCGTACTGTGTTGAAAGGAAAAGGTAAAATCAGCCACTTGACTGGTACTGGACCATCGGAGGAAGATCCAACATATACTACATGGGATGAGGAAGACTCAATGATTATGGCATGGCTATGGAACTCAACGATTCCAGAGATTAGTGATACTTGTATGTTTCTCACCACTGCAAAGGAAATTTGGGATGCAATAGAACAAACCTATTCAAAGGCTAAAGATGCTGCCCAAGTGTATGATGTGAAGGTGAAAACAGTAGCTGCAAAGCAAGGTAACAAATCTGTTACAGAATATGCCAACCAATTGAAGTCTCTTTGGATGGAATTGGACCACTAGAGTGATAAAGACTCACTGTGCAGCAGATTCAGCAGTCCTTAAGGAGTTTATTGAACAAGATAGGGTCTATGACTTTCTTGTGGGACTAAATCCTGAATTGGATCAGGTGAGAATTCAGATTCTAAGAAAACCACAAGTTCCTTCCTTAAATGAGGTAGTTGCCATCGTAAGAAGTAAGGAGAGCAGAAGAATCTTAATGCTTGATACTCCATCCATTGAAAGTTCAGCCATGATAGTTGAAAATCTTAGAGGTGGAGGACAAACAAAGGTGGAAAAGAAGGGCGAACTGTGGTGTACTTACTGCAATAGGCTTCGACATACTTGTGAGAAGTGTTGGAAGTTGCATGGAAAACCTCCTAATCTTGAAGGAGGGCAAAAAGAGGCCTTCCAGGAGGTGTATTGCGCAAGAACGTCAGACTTATGTTGCTGAAAAAGTTGAAGAAAGCAAAACAGAATCTTCCAACAATTCTGGATTAAATAGCCTTAACCAAGAAGAGATTGAAAGAATGAGGGCTTTCCTAAATAGCTTGGAGAAACCAATAGGTACTTGTACTTTGGCGTATTCAGGTATGCTTCCAATTTCATCCGGATTTAATGTTTCAAATATACTTTCTACTTCCCTTTGAATCTTAGATTCAGGAGCCACAGACTATATGACACCTTCATCCAAATACTTCTCCACATATCACCCAAGTCCTAGTAATAAAAAAAAATTTACTGCTGATGGTACTCTAGTGAGAGTGGCTGGTATCAGAGATATCTAAATAACTCCTTCCATTATCTTAAAAAATGTCCTTCATGTTCCAAAATTGTCCACAAACCTTGTCTCTATACAAAAACTTACTAGAGATTTATTCTATAGTATAATTTTTCACAGCAACCATTGTGTATTTCAGGACAAGGATTCAGGGAGGACGATTGGACATGCTAGAGAAGGGAATGGCCTTTACTATCTTGAAGAACCAAATCAGCCTATAACAGCAAAAAATCCACCGACTTGCTCCTTAATGTCAGAGTCACTTCTCAGAAGCAAAGAAAAAAAAATTGCTTTTCCATTGTCGATTAGGACATCCCTCTGTTTGAGTCACCAAAATTAGTTTTCACCTTTGTTTTCTAAAGTAAAAACTGAGACTCTTCAATGTGAAGTATGTGAAATTGCAAAACACAGGCATGTAACTTTTCCTTTGAATAATAAAAGATGCACAATTCCTTTTCATCTTGTTTATACTGATGTTTGGGGTCCATCCACTATTCCAAGTGTGTCTGGAGCTCGATGGTTTGTTACTTTTCTTAGATGATTGTACCCAAGTTACTTCGCTTTTCCTTTTGAAAAATAAATCTGAAGTAAGTACTTGGTACTGTTCTCCCAAATTTTTTCACAATGATAAAAAATCAATTTGGTACAAATATCAAAAGAATTAGATCTGATAATGGGAAAGAATTCTTCAATCATGTCATTACTCTTTTTTGCCAAAATGAGGGAATAATTCATGAGTCTTCTTGTTTGAAAACACCACAACAAAATGAAATTGCAGAAAGAAAAAATGGTCATCTTCTTAACCAAACTAGGGCATTGTTGTTCCAAAAAAATGTTTTAAGGAATCTTTGGGGAGAAGCTGTTCTCACAACAACATATCTCATTAATCAGCTACCCTCTAGAGTGTTGAAGTTTAGGAATCCTATGGATACTCTTTCGTCCTTCTATTTGAACATTTCTACCACTAATAATCTTGTACCATGGGTTTGAAATCTGAAAATGCAGAAAAAGAACTAAACCACAGTTCTAAGAACTCCTAAACCAGAGCAAAATTGCTACTAACCAGAGAAATAATTCCCCTCTTAATTTCTTAGAATATTTTCTGAATACCTTTTTCTCTTCCTATTCCCTCATTCTTATAACATAAATTAAGTGATATTATTAACTAGCTTTTATTTCTTTCATTCATCCTTCTTGAAACTGAATGCCTTTTCCACTTCCCCTTCCCTCATTCCTTTAATGGTGGGCCCTCATTCCTCTTAATTTGCAGTGTTCTATCAGTACTCCACTACTCAAAAGGGGTATAAGTGTTACCACCCTCCATAAAAAAATTATGTGTCTCGTGATGTTACTTTTCATAAAAGTCAGGCCTATTTTGCTCAACCTTCAGGGGGAGAGTCTTGGTGAAGATAAGGGGAATAATCTTGAAACTCTTATTCTTCGTGATCTTGAAACAAATTCCCATGAGCTCAAGACAAGTGGAGAAATGGCTGAAAATGAGGCATGGTTGAAGATGGATTTGGACGTGAATTTAGAGATGAAGCAGTGGCTGAAAATAGACCTGAGAATGAAGCATTGATTAAGAGCAGAGCTGAAAGAATTTGGTGTATACAAAAAGATTGAAGGCCATTCCTGAATCAACACATGTCCAAGAGACCAATCCAAGTCCTTCAAAACAGGTAACAAATTCTGATTTTTTTAGTTTTGCAAAATAATATTTCAGCCCCACAAAATGAAACAGATAACCCAATAACAGAAGATGACCTTGACCTCCCAATTGCCATTAGAAAGGGGATTAGAGAATGTACAAAAAGACCACTATATCCTCTCTCAAATTATATTTCATTTCAAAATTGCTCTCAAGCCCATAAAACATTTCTTGCAAACTTAAACACCATCCAAGTTCCCAACAATTTTTTTGAGGCATTATCCGATAAAAATTGGTAGTACGCTTTGGATACATAAATAGAGGCATTGGAGAAGAATAAAACATGGGAGTTGGTGGTTTTGCCAGAAGGAAAGAAACCAGTTGGTTGTAAATGGGTGTATACCTTAAAATATAAGGCTGATGGATCGATTGAGAGGTACAAAGCAAGGTTAGTTGCAAAAGGTTTCACACAAACCTATGGCATTGACTATTCATAAACTTTTTCTCCAGTGGTAAAGATGAATACAGTCCGAGTTATATTATCTCTTGCTGCCAATTACGGATGGAAATTACAACAATTTGATGTGAAAAATGCATTCTTACATGGGGAGCTTGAGGAAGAAATTTATGTGGAGGTTCCGCCAGGATATGGGAAAAATTTTGCAGTCAATTCTGTTTGTAGGTTGAAAAAGGCATTATATGGGTTGAAACAGTTACCTCAGACACGGTTTGGAAGGTTTACTAAGGTTATGATAGCCTTAGGATTCAAACAAAGTAATAGAGATCATACATTGTTCATTAAACACTCTACTTCAGGGGGAGTAACAGCGTTGTTGGTATATGTTGATGACATCATTGTGACTGGAAATGATTGCAAGGAGCAACAAGTCTTGACTCAACATTAAGCGAAAGAGTTTGAAATGAAAACTCTTGGGAGGCTAAAGTATTTTTAGGAATATAAGTGACTCACTCAAAAAAGGGTATTTTCATATCTCAACAAAAGTATATCATAGATTTGCTGATGGAAACAGGTAAGCTAGCTTGTAAACCTGTGGGAAGTCCTATAGATCCAAGCCATAAGTTGGGTAGTGTGGAAGAAGGTGCGGTGGTGGATAAGGAAATGTACCAAAGGCTAGTTGGAAAATTAATTTACCTTTCTCACACAAGGCTAGATATTGCATTTGCTGTAAGTGGGGTTAGTCAATTTATGCACAACCCAAGGGAAGTTCATTTACTTGCAGCTCATAGGATTTTGCAATATCTTAAAGGAACTCCAAGAAGAAGGATTTTGTTTAAAAGGAATGGGAGTGCTACTCTTGAGGCTTATATTGATGTTGATTATGCAGGTGCAATTACTGATCGAAGATCCACTACAAAATATTGTACATTCCTTGGAGGAAATCTTGTAACTTCCCGATCTAGTGTTGAAGCTGAGTTTCGAGCTATGGCACAAGGCATTTGTGAATTACTTTGGCTGAAGATTATCTTAGAAGATTTGAAGAGTAAATGGGATGGACCTATGAAGCTCTATTATGATAATAAGTCAGCAATCAATATAGCTCACAATCCTGTCCAACATGATCAAACGAAACATATTGAGGTTGATAGGCATTTTAGCAAAGAGAAGCTTGATTGCGGTTTGATTTGCACTCCTTTTGTTCCTTCACAAAGTCAACTTGCGGATATCTTCACCAAAGGATTGAGCTGCCCTGTTTTTGAAAGAATTGTGTCTAAGCTAGGAATGGAGAATATTTATTCACCAGCTTGAAGGGGAGTGTTGGAAATTAAAACATAAGTGTTGGAAAGCTAAAACATATTAATACTCCACTTTCCAAGTAGCTAAGGTTCATTGTACAGCAAGAAGATTAAGTTCAATGTATTTTAGGAAATAGTGTTAGCTTTATTACTTGCTTGTAAATTGCATTTGATCATTTATTATCATTGTAATTACCATGCTTATAAATTAAGCATGCTGCTGAGTGCAAAGTAACTTAAGCACATTCAGAAAAATCTTCTTGTTTTTCACAATTAACATAAATAGATGAAAGCTGCAAGCATGTAACTCCATATGGGATAAGATGAGACAGAAATTAGGACCTTGCTGAGCACTATAAAATGAGTTAAAGGATCATGCACTATCAGTGTAAATCTATTTCACACTGACAACCAATAAAAATTTACTATTTTGCAACTTTATAAATTCAAATTCAAAATGCAGAAACAAAAGTGGGATGACGTGGCAAAACAAAACAGGGAACTCTCATTGAATGTCAACGTAAAACTGGTTCACACTGATCGTGCATGTCATTTAAACTCTATAAAAAAGAGTGCACAATGAGCTCTAGGTTGATATCAGCATTCATAATTTTCATTAATAAAAAACAATACCGTATAATTTCATCATTCCACTGGGGCAAAATAGGAGCCGGGCAGACAATGAGAGTGGCACCAGAAGCAATCGGAGATTCAGTAGCTTGTAATAGTTCAGAGCACATCAGACATACATATTCCCCATTCCTCTCAGCTATGGTAGTTTTATATGTCTTGCTTTCCAATCCTTTTTTTGATTTCAGTGACTTTCCTTTAGGTGAATAACCAACACAATCTGCATGTTGCCAAGCATCACAAATGTCACACTGAACCCATAGTCCTTGATATTTGAGACTTTCGCTCACAGCTCCACATGCGCACTCCACGCGCTCTCTTTTGAGTCTTTTCAAAGCAACTTTTTTGTCGCAGTTGACTTGGGGCACCGAATCAATTAGTATGTCATTTCCATATGCTGATCTTCGGTGTGCAAAGATGCAGGCAAGCAATTCTACGGTTTTACCTAAGCCCATCTCATCTGTTACATTGAAATATGGTTATTAGAATCTTACGAAACATGTTAATTGTATCTCAATTCAATACTAAACCGAACCCAATCGATGCGAATCTCTTGTGCATATCTATCTAGACATGAATCTCATCTTGAATCCTGATTCATTATAATGAATCTCGATTCATTCAAATGAATCACTACCTAAACATATTGTAGCCAACCACTTTTTCATGTCAACTTTGTACAACCAACCACTTTTCTTTTGTCATTTGATATATGACTTGAATCTTGAATTATTTTGATGTTCATATATGATATATCAGCTTATAATTTTGTTGTCACTTGTTTTTTACTTAAAAATGATATACTTTTATTGACAATGTATCTTACGATTCATAATAAGATTCGATTCAGGATTCATAGATCTGCCAATTCACGATTTGAATCTCGATTTGATAACCATGCATTGAAACATTTGGTCATGGAGAACAAAAAACACACAGCTTGTCAATATAGCAATAACAATAAAAAAAATAACATTTTCCTTCAACCTACTACTACTTAAGTTTCAGAACACAGACATTACAATTACGTACTTAATAGTCCTTACTATCGATCATAATTATACATATAGAAAGGAAACATAAGAGAGTTAAAAGTTTCCATAATGGTTGCTTTGAAGCACAATGTGAGACTACGCAAGTAGAACAACACACCCACACAGTTTGTCAGTAATAGCGATAAAAAACATTAGGCTTTCAACTTACTAGCTCTTAAGTATCAGAATGCATAGGTATTACAGTTACAGACTCAAGATTGCACACAATAGAGCATATATATAAACATTTAGAAAGCAAAAATTATAGTTAAAAACTGTACCTACTCAGGATGCTATTGGAAGACCCATACTAGTGAAAATATATTTTTAATAAAACAGATTATTTGCTTATTTTAAAAATAAAATAAAACAGATTATTTTTTACCACTGTAAAATATCACAATTTTTTTAAAATTAAAAATTTAATAAAATCCACATGATTGTTTGAGTTAATAAAAGAAATATGCAACATAGCTTGAGACCTACCAGCAAGAATGCCTCCAAATACATACGGTGATGAAGTCTCTGGGCACAATGAAATATTTCCACTGAAGCAGTTATAATTCAAATAAGCACAAGTGAAATGAAATCATAATTGTAGGGACTAGAGGGGGAGAGAGAGAGAGACCTCCCAGATATGAATTATGCAATAAAAAAAGAATGTACGTAAGTTACATTTTGAGAATTGGTAAAAACTTACCTGAATGGATTGAAAAACATTTTAGAACTTGTGTCTAGAAAATCCACCGGCACACATAATGGAGAATGAAACTGATTTCTTTCGATGTCACCCTGACGTTCTTCCATTGCTTTTTCTCGTTTTACCATCCAGAAAGCTGCACGACGTTGATACGGCCTCAGTTCAGGAAGTAATTCAGGTATGTCATCTTCAATCATTGGTTCTGCTCTGTAGACATGATTTACAAAAGATAAGCTACAAGCTAGGCAAAAAAATTGGAAATTGATTATTGTTAAGACTTAAACAAAGTTATTCTATTATTGAATAATCAATGACAACAGCATTGTCAATCGCAAATCGCAAAAAAATTGCAGTTTGTTCAAATTATGGTACGCTACAGTGCTATAGCCGCTATTTGACAACACTTTATACTAAATCGTGTGTCGCAGAACAATAGCAATTAGTTAAAATTCCACTATGTTACAACTCTATAGCACTGCTATTTGACAACTTTGCGATCGACGATTATAACAATTGCTTTTCCACTTAAATTGGTGATCAAGACCAAAGAGAAAGTTTAACTTACTTTGAAGGCTTAATGGCTTCATAAAAACCAGCAGGATCAAACCTCGAGCATTTACTTGCATAGCCACCATCGTCTACCATCTCTGTCTGCGAATCAACTTCCATATCAATATAGCTACTAAACCCATACCTAACTTCTGAAGTCATTATTTCTGGTCGTAACCAAGACATAAGATTCATCATACTCTTTTTCCATAGTTGTCTAGAACCCTCGAGAAGTGACTCACATGCATCGAAGGTACTCTTTAGTACCTCGACCCTCACCCTGAGGGAAGGAATGTCCTTAGAAACCCTAATTCCAAGAACTGCCCTCAATGTAACAAATTTCAAACTTGCCAAGTGAACAAGACCAGAAACACCTTCATCAGGTCCATCGAAAATACCAGATAACAACACTGTGGATGTTTCAGTATTGTCAACTATAGCTCTTTTAACAAACTCTAGATGAATATAGGTATACGGTAACACTGGCCAATGGCCAAGTTTGATTCGACCAAGAACATCACTGACATTACACAACCGAAATCTTAACGAGAATTGTGGATCCTGATAAAAATCCTCAGACAGTTCAAAACCATTAAAACCTTCTCTTAAATTTAAATCCCTTAGAACAACTTCAGAAATATCAAGGTGTTCATCTGACAACCAACCAGACCGCTCAACCTCGACAAAATAAGGTTTATCAATATCACCAAAATCATTATTTTCTTCTTCTCCTCCTTCTACAACATTACGATTATCCAATGCTGTTTCGGCAGTAGCATTTGTTTCTAGTATTATCCCGCTCGATCGATGTGGTTTACCTTTTCGCCTACCCATCTGTTGTCACCACTGGACAAAACTAATAAAAAAACATCAATAAAAAAGCCAAGCTATACTTATAACATACTAAAATTAGTAATGATGTTATAAAATTGAAACTGAAGAACAATATAGAGCCACAAGAACTCAAACAGATGTAACATTTAAACTTAGGTTCTCAAACAGCATAAGCACCAAATCAAAGGAAGCAACAATAATATGTATTCCCTCAAAACCTTTTTAACTGTCACTTTTGTAGAAGAATTATGTTCCTATTTATTTATCGTTTTCAAAGTTCAATACAATATTAACTATTTTTTAGTCAATAAAACATTTCATTATTTATTGCAGAGAGATAAATAAGTGAAATGAGATAAGAGTATTATAATAGAAAGATAAATAATTCCATCAAAAGCAACAAGATTTAGCGGTTGGCTTGGTAGATATAAATAACCTTAAATACAAAGGAATCGAGTAGCAATAACAACAAGCCAAGAACAAACTAAACAAAAACTAAACATGAACTCAAAAGATACACATTCAATGCATAAACATACAAAAGTTGAAAAATACAATTAAGAAGAAAAAAAAAGAGGGTTAAATAGAAGAAAGCTTTAAGTGAACTTTGACATAATTAAATAAAAGAGTATGCACAAAAATATAGAATGAACGTGAATTTGGGCATGCGAAAAAAGAAAGGGGTTTTGGAATTGGAACCTGTAGAGAGAAAGAGAATCACCGAATTAAACAAGAGCATGAATCGTGGAACCAATAGAACACTGTTGATAGAGCACTGTTTCTGTTTTGTGTATACGTGTTCTAAGAAGTCTCTCGTTCTAAGATCATGTGCTAACGTTACATCTTAACGCCGTAACTATAGGGAGTTTGCAACAAATCCAACGGCCTTGATTCGGCTGTCATTTTATGGAAATGACCACTCTGACCACGGATCGGATTGACTATGGTTACAAATATTACACAATAATTAATCTTGGTTGTTAATTTAGATTGAATGGTGTAGATTACGTATTTAAAAAATTAATTTTAAGTGATCTAAATTATTGATTTGGATTGGACGGTCGAGATCAATATCTAACTAATTGTGTCATGCATATATGATAAGAAATTTGTTTCCCTCATTTTGTTTATGTAATTTTAGATTGATATAGTTGTGTAAGGATAATGAGCTCAAGTCATTTAGAGTATCCAAAGAATTTAGTTATGTTTAAGAGATTAACATCTAAGGGTGAGTTCTTCTACAAGTTTAATCATTTTAGAAATTATTGTAGATCTTATGAAAGTTTAAGTAGGGTTAGACAGTAGAGTGGGTTCGAGCTCAAAAACACCAATCAGTCCAAACTGCGGTTGATAAACATAAACTCAATTTTATGCGGTATAAAGTTGGTTTTGCAGGTTGAAAGTACATCTGGTCACGGGTTAAACCGGTGGTTACAACCGGATTGAATATTTTTTAGGTTATTCAAAATTTTTGACCCAATAACATATTTAACAAAATAATTAACTTTTTTATTTATTTATCAGGAAACTAGTATATTGTTGAAAATTCTAAGACCACTTTTTTAGCCATTTAAAGTCATGAATTGTGTTCATTTTTCCTTTAAAATTGGCTACTTTGTCCCATTTAAATTACATTAACAATTAGTAAAAAATAAACATCAATTATATCTCATACAACTACAAGTTTAACACAATACTTTGTTTTAAGTACAACAACTAAGTCAAATTCAAGTTATAGATAAAGTCTAATATTAATACACACTTGTTGAAAATATTGATAGTTTCAATTGACTTTGTGACAATACAAATAACAACATATGTTTTCAATTTGTTCCTATTGTCAACTTCAAGCAGTCCAACCTAAAAAGTTAATCAAGCAAAAATTAGTATTCACTAATCATTGTAAAAATATGCAATGTTGATTTCAAACTTGATAAGACTGATTTGTGCCATAAGAAAAATAATTCAATACCTTTGTTGCAATAAACATAAATTCATACTTGACAACACCAAATTCCACTTTAACTTAGTTTCACGTATAGTAGCCTATTTTGAATCAAAAATAATGCAATCAACGTGATTAGATCAGTCATTTTGAATCAACAATAAAGTCAAACTAAGAAATTAAGTTGTCATACCCAAACATATTGATTAAAATAATATAAATTTCTGCTACTAACTTAGCTAATGTTAAATAAAGATTTATCACCAAACAATCTACAAAAATTTCAACAACCTAGACAACCAATATTCATGCTCAATACTTTGATTTTATTAAAAATAAAATTCTAATAGTTCACAATTGACTTAAGAAAAAAGGTATATACATATGATAAAAAAGCTTGTTCTTCTATGACTTGAAGACAAAATCAATCTTGGAATATCATGCACTGTTGGAAAATAGAAGGGTAATTATATAACAATTACAAATTACACTTGTGTACTTGCTTATAACAGAAATGCTAATATATGCTAACAGATATCTACAACAGGCAGTTTAAATTACTAACATAGTAACAGTTGTAGTTGTGGTTACTAACAGTTGTTGGCATTTAACAATTTTGCTCCACACACAATTATAGTAATCTGACTTAAATTGATAAAATCAAACGGGCAGATAAAATAATAATAAGATATAATAATAATAATAATAATAATAATAACAATAATAATAATAATAATAATAATAATTTACCAGGCAGAACAACAGTTTATACTATTCCCAAAAAACTTATGTTGATATTGTCATAGAGCCAAAAGTTAGTATTTTAGTTAAGTTTGTGTGACTTCAAAAAATTCAAAAAAGTCCATATCTGAAAAGTTTGACATAATTAGTTAGTACTAACACAAGATTGACAAAATCATTTCAAATTAGTAACAAGAAAAAGGAAAATGACATACAATAATTTTATTCAACCACAACTAGGTGGTTGTGATGATGAGCCACCTGCAGTTGCATTTCCTACTGACATTCCTTGAAACTCTAAAATAATTAACAAAATAATAAACATTAGACTATATTAGGAACATATAAATATATTAGGAAGCTCAAACGGTTAAAAGATACATAAATAATTTTACCTTTTATAATTTCTTTAGAAAGATCAACATCTTCACTAAGATTTAGTTCTTTGAAATAAATGAATGAAGATTTTAACCAATTCTAATTGCAGATTAATGCTTCAGCTTTTTCTGACTTTAAATAGCTCCTAAAGGTCTCAATGACCCTCCCACTAGTGTTGAAAGCACTTTCAAAAGCAACTGTAGACACTGGTGTGGCCAAAATGTCTTTGGCTATAAGAGATAAGATTGGGTACTGATTTGCATTATGTTTCCACCAAGCAAGAATATCAAACTTTTCACTTATCTTCACACACTTCATCAATTTTTGGAATAAGTCAATACTTGGCTTTTCCAGATTCGGATATAGCTGACCCTTCTGTGCCCCATCATTCTGTTCCCAACTCTATTCCTCACATCAATACTACTTTTGCCACTCTATCCACTTTTTGCACCTCTACTGCTCCTTCCCAAAGTACTCCTCTTGAAGATCAACAGTGTCCCTCTAAAAGAACCAAAATGGAACAGGAAACATCAAGAACATATAAAGAAATTCCCAGAATTTTTGCTGCCCTTCAAACCATCATTGCTAGGCAAGCTCATCAGGATAAAGAGCAAGCAATTCTGAGGGATTGGATGGCATATCAGCTTGCTCCCAAGCTTGGACTCGAACCTCCCATGCCTAATCCTCCTCCCATGTTTCCAGATATACCTCAACCATCTTTGTCTCCATCGTCTGAGGGGTCTTCACCTTCTTTGTCTTTCTGATTTAGTGTTTAGCTCAGCTCTCCTATTCCTTTTTGCTATGACAAAAGGGGAGAAGTGTCTTAGATTTTAAGTATGATCTGAAACTCTTTTTTTTGTATGACTACTTATGTACTTTTTTTTGTTTTGAACCACCTTGAAATGATCAAGATCTTTTTTGTTATATTAATGAAAAATCATTATTTGGTTCAAATGGTTAGCACATATTGAGGGGGAGTTTTTACTAAAAAGCTCTCTGAATTATTATTAGAATCAAAATTAAAATATAAATTAACATGTTTTGTCATCATCAAAAAGGGGGAGATTATTAAGACAAAATCCCAAATTAATGTTTTGATGATAATTAACAAAAGGTTAATTAAGAATTCTAATTATGATTCTAAGTGTTTTGGTATTTAACATGTGTATTTGAGTCTGTTAAAACAAGATAGGTACCAAGTATTACAATGCAAATCTCATTAAAATCAAGAAAGCAAAATCAGTAAAATGAAGAACGTTCTTGACATATTTCTGGAAAACGAAGAACGTTCTCCACATTTGCCATAAACAAGAATGATCAGATTTCTTTGTAAAAGATTGGATCCATGAAGTTTTATTCATCCCATATCTTCATCAAGAATAAACAAGGATCAATCTGAGTCAGAATTATTCCTGAATTCGAAGGCTCAACGATGTGCTTCATAAAAAGCATAAAGCAAGATCATTCTTCAAGTTAAGCAAATGCAAGTACAAATTAACAGGCTATAAAGTACACTACTGTTGTACCTTCAAACAAGACCTGCACATTTGACTTAAAACTAGCAATCATTTCAGACAACTAACAAGATCACAAGTACAAGTCAGTTCATCTTCAACCAATTTGAAGAATGTTCTTGGATCTTAAGAACATTCTTGGTTTCAGCATAAACTCTCTTGCTTTTTGGCTGATCTTATCCATTCACTTTCTCATGATAGTTGGCCTTATTCCAACGGATAGATGAGCTATCATAAGCTCTCTTGAAGCCTACAAATACAGCTTTATGATGAAGAATAAAACACAACTAAAAGTGTCAAGCAAAGCATCAATCATTCAATCATACTCGAGCTTGTCAAAATCATTCTTAAAGTTGCAGTTTCATTCTTCGTGTGATTTTAGAATCAGTGATAACTGACTTCTAAAATATAGAATCTATTTCTCAAACAAGAGTTGAGCAATACCCAAATTCTAACATTCTCAAAATCATTACTTTGTAACTCAAGGCTACATTGTTAACATAGCTTGAGTAGTGTGTAGAAATTCTTTTATGATTTAAAAGGTAGCTTGTACAATCCTTTCTGAAATAATGTAAGGTAAACCTGTGGAAATCCTTTCTAGGTAGAAAGGTAGAAACTGTGTAATAGATCAAGACTGATCTGTGAAAACTGTGTGAAAACCAAGAACATTCTTGCTTTGAGCACTTAGTAGAAAATCTCACATTTGGGTGAACCGGGATATATGCTTGTGTGATCTCTCTATCTCTATCTCTATTTATTATCTGTTTTACAGTCAGCTTTTATATTGATAAATTGATATTGTTGTTTTTCCACTAACCAAGAACGTTCTTCATTTGTAACCAAGATCAATCTTGAGTTAAACTTTCAGTTTTTAAACAGAAATTTTTAAAAGGGGCAATTATAATTCAAACCCCCTTCCTCATAATTGACATTGTTACTTCAGAATTGTGTTCGACTAAGTTGATAACTTTTTCATTATTTGATTAAAATAGTTTAGACTTGATGATTTACTTGGAGTAGAAGCAATAACAAAACTAAGGAGTGCATGAATAAAGTAACACAAGTAATTTATCCTGATTCACCACTAACTTGGCTACATTCAGTCCCTTAACTCAGAAAGATTTAATTTAATTCAACAACTTGAATTACAAAGCACCTGACCCTCCAAGCCAGTCTTCTCAAACAGTTTAACAACCCCATACTTTTGAGGAACACACACACCTTGACTCTACCAGCCAAGTCTTCTCCACACAATCTGATAACCCCATATTGTTGAAGGCACACTAACACCACTATCGGGTTTGAATACAAATGTTTGGAACTTGAGTAGTTGCTTTTAACAAGGTGATTATGACAATGACTATCACACTCTAAGAAAATCACTTAGAAAATATTTCTCATTCGAACAAGTGTTTCTCTCTTTGAACTCTAAGATTAATTTTGGAATTTTGAGCTTGAACTCTAAGATGAATTTGGAATTTTGAGCTTGGTGTTCAAATTCAAAGAGGCATTTTGCAGCTCACAATAGATTGCAGACAATTGGTGAAAAGTTGCATGTATACTCTCATGTTGTGAGGAGGAAAACACTCTAGTTGCATCATAAAATAACTTCAAAATACTTGCAAATGCCCTAGCTGTATCTCAATCATAACTAGTTGGGGGGCCAACTTCTCAAAAGAAATCCTTATAACTTGACTCCTCAACCTCAAGCTTCCTAAAAGCTACTTGAAACTTCTCTATAGCCTCAAGAATTAAGTAGGTCGAGTTCCAACGAGTTGAAACATCAAGAGGTACCAATCTTTTACAAGATATTCCAGCAAATTGAATACATTCATTAAACTTGGCAGCCCTATGAGGTGAAGATTTTACAAATCTAACATCATTTCTAATGCTAGAGATTGCCAAAAATAATTCTTTCAAGCCATTAGTTACAACTAAATTCAGAATATGAGCAACACACTTCATGTGGAAGTGTTCCCCATCAAACCATCCATATTTTTTTTATCATTTTTTTCAAAAAATCAATAGCTACATCAGTGGATGATGCATTATCAACAGTTATTGTTGACTCATTCCAGATCCCTCAATCCTTTAAAACCTCCTTAATCTTTCTACCAACTGTGATTTGTGATTACTACAAAACTAATTATCCTTTTTTGACAATTCCAATCATTATCAACAAAGTTTGTTGTAAGAGTCAAGTAGTTAAGGTTTTTGATTGAAGTCCAACAATCTGTTGTAAGAGATACCCTATTGCAATCAGACTTAAAAAAAGCTTTCAACCTTACCTATTCATCCAAAAACAACTGAAAACTATCCCTAGATACAATTCGCTTATATGGTATTGTAAATTGTGGGTGTAATGTTCTCAACATATATTTAAATCCTTCACCTTCCACGACCTTGAATGGTTGTTCATCCAAAACCACAAAAATAAACAATGCCCTACGATAAACTTGAAGGTTAAATTTACTACTCGTTGAAACAAAACCAGATCCTTCTACAGTAGGAAATGTAAGAATAGTTTGGGTGGGGTCATTAGATACAACAACTGGTTTTTTGGCACATTTGGTAAGGTGATAGGTGTCGTGAGTTCGAGTGTCACACAAGTATGTTTTGTGGCAATATTTACACGCGACATATTGTACCTCAACTTCATTAGAAGGAATTTTGTTAAAGTGTTCCTAACATTTAGTTGACTTCCTAGGACCACTTGCATTAGCTCTTCTCTTCTTTTTAGCTTGATTGTTAGCCAATTCAGGTCCAACAGTTTTCGTTGATGCTGCATCAGCTTCATTAATGTTGATATTTAGAGTTGGTAAATTTTGACTAGGTTGGTTCATCACTGAAATCATGAAGGAGCCTTAATAAACAAATACCAACCACATTGAATTATTTATTTTAAGTTTATTGACTTTTAAAGGACTGTAATAAAATTTTAAGGGGATGTATTAAAATTTAAGTGGATGTAATTTAACAATCAAAGAGTTGTATTACTCTATTATTTATGTGGTTGTAATTGAACATTAAAGTGAAGTTATAAATATTTAAAGGACTTTAATCTAACCTTTAAGGGAGTTGAGTTCTTATGTAAGTGGCTATAATTCAATAGTCTAGTGTGTTTCACACACACTAGACTTATTCAACCAATTGAGAGTAACTATAAAACAACGTCTAGTGTGTAACTAGCACACTATACTCATTATCCAATGGTAGAATAATATTGAAAAAAAGAAGCATTAAGAAAAAATATATAATAAACATAAGCATATATTTGAGATACATGCATCAAGAAAAACTTAAGCATAATATAATACATTTAGAAATTTAAAAGTATGTATAAGAAAGAAAATTAACATACATTACAAGTTATAAATAAATAATCCAAATAAATTTAAAAGGTTGTATAAGATAGAAAGTTAAGTATACATTAAGAAAAACTGAAACATTACAAATAAATAGAAGCATACATTAAGAAAAACTGAATCATTACAAATAAATAGAAGCATGCATTAACAAAAATTGAAGCATTAATTACATTTAGAGTAAAAGAAGCATACTTTAACAAGCTAAAAATAAAGCTTACGAGAAAATAAAAAAAAAATGCATACAAAGCAAACAAACATTTGAAGAAAAAGCATAAACATCAAACACAAATTAAACGCATACACTTGAATTAAAGAACCATAAACTTTAAACACATCTTAAAAAGAAAAATATAAGTTAAAAAGAGAGTATTCATTTATAAGCATAAAAAGATAGCATACATTTGAACAATATATAAACATAAAATAGAAACATAAAAGTGATATATTACCCAATGATATATTTACAAATAAATAGAAGCATGCATTAAAAAAACCTGAAGCATTAGTTACATTCAAAAAAAAAAGAATCATATTTTTACAAGTTAAAAATAAAGCATACAAGGAGATTAAAAAGAATGCATACAAATGAAGCAAACATTTGAAAACAAAGCATAGACATCAAACACAAGTTAAAATGAAAGCATACACTTGAATTAAAGAACCATAAACTTTAAACACATCTTAAAAAGAAAAAGAAAATACAAGTTAAAAAGAGAGCATTCATTTATAAGAATAAACAGATAGCCTACATTTGAAAGATATATAAACATGATATATAACCCAATAATATATTTACAAAAACTAAGCATGCATTAAGAAAAACTGAAGTACTATCTGCATTTAGAAAAAAAAATAAGCATACTTTTACAAGTTAAAAATAAAGCATACAATTAAAACACAAATTAAAAATGAAGTATACATTTGAAACAAAATCATAAACTTCAACCATAAGTTAAAAATAAAGCATACACCTAAATTAAAGAAACATACACTTCAAACCCAACTTAAAATGAAAACATACATTTATAAACATAAAAGATAGCATACTTTTGAAAGATATGTATATACATTAAAGAGAAACATAAAAAAGATATATAAGCATCAAAATGAAGAAAAAAATAGAAGCATAAAATTACAGTGCTCTTGCTCTACAACCACCCCTTGCTTGCTACTCTTATTGACTTGTTGATCCACCTTTTCCAGCCACAAGCCAAGAACATCAAGAACGGTGGTTAGAAATCATTAATTATCAATATGCAGAGAAAATACTATAACAAAAAGCAAAACATAAACATAACATTGCAGATATGGAAATCAATAACCATACAAAACGAAACAAAAAAAAATAAATTAGTTATATGAAATCAAATCAACAAATCTAAAAAATAACAAAAATAAATACATTTTATAATATACTTTACCTCTCAAATCTAAAAAATGCAGAGACAAATTTGTGCAAATCAATAAGCAGAGATAATGAAACAAAAAATTGTTTTAAGTTATTCATATAAATAAAAGTCGGTAGACAAAATAAATATAAAAATTTTAACAACAATCCCAAACCATCAATTGGATCAGAAGATTTATAACAAACATGAAAAAAAAATTAGATGAAAACAAAACCCTAATCATGCAAAAAAAACAAAGCTAAATCTAAATCCTAATACATAAAACAACATGAAAAAAAAAATAAACTCTAAAAAACTCAAAAGTAGAAAAAATAGCTAAATCAAAACCCTAATCATGATAAAAAGAAATAAAAACCCTAATACAAAAATAAGAACGAGTGCTAGAGAGATTAGAACAAGATCAATAGATTTAAACAACATAGATGAAAAAATGCAATTTTTAAACACGAGATTGAAAAGTTTAGAACGAAAAATTAGAGAGTTGAGAGATAAGGGATAATAAGTGATAACAACTTGGAGGATAAAGAAGGGACGTTGGTCGTCGTTGAGAAAATAATTTCTTATTGGATTAGGTAATTTTTCTTATTGGATTGGGTAAAGCAATTTGTTAAAGTAAGAAGAATGGTAAAAAAAATTGATTCTTTTTTTAAGAGAAAAATTTATGAGAATGAAAAAGATGAAGAAGTGATAACTTCTACACTCCAACTTGTTCAAGTTCCAAGAATTGAAGAAACAATAACTTCTACATCAACTCCTGTTAAAGTTCCAAGAATTGAAGACCTCAAATGACTTTTTGAATTCCTTAGAACGTGATCCTGAAAAATGTCCTCCAATTTGGCAATATCCACTAAATTATCTAAAATGTGGTTCATATCAAATCCATTTAGAACAATATCCTTTGTCATGTAATGAGAATTATCAAAGACGGTTTCAATATGTTTGGTTTAGCATCTTTCCTTCATGACTAGAATATTCACCTTCACAAGATGCTGCATATTGTTTATCATGTTATCTTTTTAATAAAAGACCAAGTGGGCGTTTCAAATTAGATGTTTTCATTATTGTGGGTTTTAGAAGTTGGAAGAGAGTTAAAGATGGAAATTGGTGTGCCTTTCTTAAGCATATAGGGAAGGATTCTTGCTCACCACACAACAATGCAATGAAAGCTTGTGAAGACTTGTTGAATAAAAAGGGACATATTATAAATGTTATTCACGTGCAAAGCTTAAATCAAATTATGAAGAATCGATTACAACTCAAGACTTCAACTGACACTATTCGTTAGTTAACACTTCAAGCTTGTGCTTTTAGGGGTCATGATGAAACTAGCGGGTCAAGTAACCAAGATAATTTTCTTCAGTTGATAAAACTCTTGGCATATTACAATGATGAAGTTGCACAAGTTGTGTTGGAAAATGCTCCATTTAATTCCAAGTATAGTTCACATCAAATTCAAAAAGAGCTCTTTCATATTATTGCTACTAGGGTGAAAAAAAATATTCGTCAAGAAATTGGTGATTCCAAATTTTGCATTGTTGTAGATGAAGCTCGAGATGAATCAAAAAAGGAACAAATGACTCTTGTGTGTTAAGATTTGTTGATAAATCTTGTTTGATACAAGGGTGATTTTTTTATGTGGCACATGTTAAAGACACTACCGCTTTAACTCTTAAGGAAAAAGTATGTGACATATTTTCTCGACACAACCTTGATGTTTCTAACATTTGTGGCCAAGGGTATGATGGTGCTGAAGGTGCACAAACACGAGAAGAGGTGTTTATCTAATTTAAAATTCTTTTCTTTGCTAATTTTGATTTGGTGATTTAAACAAATTTAACTAATTCGAGGCAGAAGTAAACAAATAAAGCAGTAGTAAAGTAAACACTAGATTTTATCCTAGGTTCACTACTAATATGGTAGCTACGTTCAGTCCCCTCACACAAAATGACTTATCAACTAATTCAAACCTTGAATTACAACAACACCTCACCCTATAAGTTAGTCTTCTCATAACAACCTGAACCTACAGAAATTTTGAGGCAAACCACACATTGACCCTACAAGTCAAGTCTTCTCTACACAGCCTGAAACCTACAGATTGTTAGAGGCAAATTAAAGTCATTATCTGGTTAGGTTACAAGTTACAACAGTCTGGAACTTGTTTTGGTTTTGCTTCTACTAAGCAGATTTGATACAATAATTTCAAACACTAAGTAGAATACTAAAGCACTTATAAAATATTTCTATGAACGAGTGCCTTTCTAGAACTTAAACCTTTGAACTCTGAATGCTTAGGAAATTTGAGCTTTTGAAGGTTTTCTGAATAATTGAGTTTGTAATGATTTTTGAGTAATTGAGTTCGTTGTTCTTGTATTTCTTCTTCAGCCTTGATCCACTATTTATATAATAGGTTAGGGTTTCATTATGTCCCAATTAAATTCTAAGCTAATCTTCCTATGATGAAATTATGAGCGTGTCTTCTTATGAACAAATTTTGAACATATCTTCTTGTGAAAAAATTATGAGTGTATCTTCTTGTGAACACATTGTAAGTGTATTAGTTTTCAGCTTAGTCGATGAAAATATTTATAAAAAATAGTTTTGATTTATATGATTTGGAATATGACCATTAAGACTTGATTAATTTCAAAATGAATATTCAATTAAATCTTCTAGAGTGACTATGTGTAAATATTGTCCAGATTGCATTTGAGAATAATTCATCTTGAATCTTCCTTCATACACATGATTAAGTGCAACAGGAACACAAATGGATTTGTTCTTGGACCTTTAGGAACTTGATATGACTAAGTCTTCTTTAGAGTGAATTCTTTCAATTAAAGCTATTGACTTTCCATCAAAGTAATTGACTTTATTGTTGGAGTCAGATGTTGTGTTTCTTGGTTCTTGATAGTTAGAGCCAGAAGCAGAATTGCATGCCTTAGAATTAGTGGCATGGGCAATATTACCTTGTTGCCTCATTAGAGTCAGTGCAACTTCAGAGTGTGATGTGTACTAGAGGTAGCATTATAGAACATGTTGCAGTCTTCAGAATCAGCAGAATATATGCTTTAGATGCAGACTTGAACAATAACTTTAGACTTTAGAGGCATGCTCAATATGATCTTCAGAGGCATGCTAAAATTGGTCTTTAGAGGCATGCTAGAAATGGTCTTTAGAGGCATTCTCTAGTCTTCAAACTTCAGTGTCAGTCTTTAGAGCAAGTCGTCAGACTTCAGAGGTAGACGTGTGTGAGCATTAAAGGCACATTGAGTTGAAACTCCAGAGGGAGATGCGTACACTTCATCAAAGCAAACAACCATCAAAGTCTAAGAATTTCGTTGACCACTTTGACTTTGCTTCCTCTGATGTCTTCATTTCCTCTGATATCTTTTCTCTAGTTGCTTCCTCTGATTTCCTATTCTTCTTTCTGCACACTTAATGAAACCATTATTGCACTAAATGATTTCCAACAAAATACCTTTGTTATTATCAAAACAAGATGAGGTATTGTTCCCAAAACCAACTTGGTTCCAATAGGTGCTAGCAACACGAGAGGAGAATGAAATAATTTACAAGCACTATATATGAAGGATTGTCTATATGCCTACTATGCCCATTGTTTAGCTCATCGATTGCAACTTGCTTTGATTACTATATCAAGAGAAGTCCAACTAATTCATAAATTCTTTGACAAATTTACTTTTGTTGTTAGTGTCATTTGTTCTTCTAGTAAATGCCATGATTAGTTACAAGCAACTTAATTAGAAGAAATGGAATATTTGTTGGAGATTGTAACCTACAAAGGTGCAAATCAAATTGGTACTTTAAAATGAGCTGGAGATACTGTTTGGGGATCACATTCCGATTCTATATGTTGCTTGATAAATATGTATAAAGAAACTTGTTCTGTTTTTTTATTAAAAAAAATCAAAAGAAAGAGGAGATTATTCTATATGTGGGAATGTTGATATTGCTTAAAATTACTTGAAAGAAATTGATTTTATATTTGTCTTGCATTTGATGAAGTAAATTATAGGGATAACAGATGTGTTTTTTCAAGCCTTACAACAACAATCTCAAGACATAGTTAATGTTATGATTTTGGTTCGTTTAACAAAAAAAGCTTATTCAAGAGTTAAGAGAAGATAGTTGGGCTAAGTTGTTTACTAATGTGATATCTTTTTGTGCAAGACATGATATTGAGATTCCTGATTTCGATGATATTCATTCAACAACAAGATTTGAGCGCTCTCGTCTTGAGGAGAATCAGGTCACAATAGAGCATTATTTTAGAGTTGACAATTTTTTTTACTACTAATGACAAACAACAACAAGAGTTGAATTGTAGATTTAGTGAGCAAATAATAGATTTGTTAACTTTAAGTTGTGCTTTGCCTCATAAGGATTGTTATAAAGCTTTTAACATTGATACAATTTGCACTCTAGTTGAAAAATATTCTCCCATGGATTTCACTGAACAAGAGAAGATTGCTTTACAATTTCAAATTCGGCATTTCATTGTTAATGCTCGTCAAGCTTCAACTTTGAAGAATTTATCAACTATTCAAGAATTATAATGACGTTTGGTTGGAACAAAAAAGGCATAAATTTATTTCTTCATTTATAGATTACTCTATCTTATCATGACTCTACCAGTTTCTACAACCACAACTGAGAGATCTTTTTCAGCAATGAAAATTATCAAAACTAAGTTGAGAAACAAGATGGAAGCTAATTTTCTAGCTGATAGCATGACCATTTATATTGAAAGTGAAATGAGTGCAAATATTAGTTCTAAATCTATTATTGACGATTTCAAGTTACTTAAAGAGCATAAAGCATTACTTTAAAGTATTTTTAAGTCATACAATTTAATTTTATGATGATCAATATTGTGCTTATTACACCTGAACTTTTTTGTATACAATATGATTTTCATATTTAATTTATAAATAGTCAATCTGATGACGCGAATATCAAGCTCTGCCACCGGTATGGAGTACATATACCTCTTAAGTTGTAACATTGATAACGCGAATATCATTGATTGGATTTGCATTTGATCGAAGTTGATCTGTCAATCTGAACCAAAGAACTCCGCAACAAGACAGAAAAATTTAACGTCGCACCAAGACAACGAACAAACACAGTGCCACACAAAGATCACAAAGTCAAAAAAACGAAAGAAAAACTAAATATGTGTGAAAATCACTTATTTAAATAAAAGAGAACAAGAAACAATAAAGAGAGGTGATTTTAGACCAAAATATTACCCTAAATCACCACTCTTTGATGAAAAAATGAAGAACGGGGAGAAGAGAATAGAAGGAGGAGGCGGCTAGGTTAAGACATGAAACGATAGATGCTCTATTATTGAAATGTTTTGTTATTGTAGTATAAAATAATATTATATTATTAAAATGTGTTAAATTTTGTCTTTTAAGATAAAAGTGTTTTACCAAACATGTGAGAAAATAGTAAATTATTGTTGGGGTTAGTATTAATATTAATCTTTTTATGTTCTTCACATTGTTGTTGTAATATCCCACTTTTTAGGATAATATCTCAAAAGACAACGTTGAAAACACAATCCTATTTTTTATTTTTTAACATAGAAGATTGATTTTTTAAAAAAGTTTCTTCACTAAAAAAATAGATAAATACTCATTTTCTATGAAAATATTTCAATTCTTGAACGACCGAAATACATAGGTCACACATAAAAATTCAAACAAACAATTGATAATTAAATAGGAATCCTCAAATATCCCAATAAGGTAATTAAATACTCAAGTTAAAAATTCTAAAAATTCATACCAACGTAGAAAAATCAAAAATGATACAAAACTCGAGTCTAACACAAATAAAGTTCCTAAAACTGAGTAGAATTACCCCGACTAGGAATTAAAAGAAATTATCCATCTACTCCTCTAAAAAGTCTTCTGGATGGAGAAACGAATTATGGATGTCATATGTCCAAATACAGTGCAAATAGGCATGCATATATATAAATATATATATATATATATATATATATTTATTTATAGTTGCATAAAATATAAGTAAATCACGCACTTCATTTAACAATTATATCATATATCACCCAAATACAAATCAACCAAAATGCACAAGTCTTATTTGTTAGTCTATATATCAATGCGTATAATTCCGAAATACCATCACCCCGTCGAGCAAAAAGTCCCACTGTTGGATAATGTCCCATCATTGGACAAATACTCTGCAAAGCTTCATACTCAGTACCCCATCATTGAGTATTTTTTTGAATCACATTACTTTTTCAAGAAATTGTCGTCAAGTACTTGTGACTAGGTCCAAACCACTAGTTTTTACCTTTTAACAAATCAATTTTTGGCAATCTAGATTTTGGAAGAAATTTTAAAATAGAAATTTCAGGAGAAAAAAGAAAACAAGATTGATCCAAAAACATACACTAACTTAGACCATTTCACTAGTATTTCCAACAGTAAAATATCTTTACTCTTACGCGGTAAAGTGGGCAATCAAGAGACCGAACTATGATATCAATTGAAGAAGTTGTAAAACATAAGAAATGAGGGGTTTGAGTTGTGTTTCACCATTTCTAAAAGATACTACAATTGCTTAACCAAAAATATGTTCTTTATCAAATCATTCAACTTACAATTAAAAACAAGTTTAGAGACAAAGAAGTCGAATCATAGAGAGCATAAATAAGAGACAGAGAGAGAGAGGGAAAACATATATTTTTATACTAGTTCACAACATAACTGTTGCTACATCTAGTCCTCCCCTTATAGAGAGATTTTGCCTCGATACAATCGAGAACTTAATCCACTATTTCAATTAATAGCATATAAGTATTGTTTACTTTGCCTATTTAGTTTTTGAGTATTCTTCTCTAACCTCTCCAGACTATCATCGTTAGAACCCTTCTTAGACTTTCTGATAGCCTATCGTTGAGGTTCATGAGTGTTGTTGTACGTCTTCAGGTACCTCTTAGGGGTGAGAGAGTTGTTGCCACTACCGCACTGATTTAATCCAAATTTTGTTTGTGTCTGAATTGACATAAAGTGTATCTAGAATTCTATTTCTCATAGAGAGGATGTTACATATCAAGTCCTATATTAGTTCAAGTGTATGAAAACACTTTGACTGATTTACATCAATTCTAATAACTCTAATGAGAGGATTTTTTATTCATACTTTTCTTTTGATGTGTTCTTGGATCTTTCAGAATTTCTTCTTAACACATTACCTTTTTCATTCTCTCTCACACTCGAATGACTAGATGATTTCTTCTTAAATACAGAAAAGAAGTGTCAGTTGAGAATTTGTTACTGTTGGAGATCTTCAATCACCATTTAAGGCATATCAATATGTAAAACGTATCCATATATACCTTCATACTTGATTATGTGCATCTTCAATTAAGAAGGCAAATCTCAGAGAATGTCACAAAGACTTTCAGACTACTAACATATTCAAGATGTTGAGTAGAGGATAAACAAATTTATCTTCTTAAGAGCATTGACTTTCCAAAGCATTGACTTCTATCAGAGCATTGACTATTCCGAGTGTTGACTTTCTATCAAAGTTAGACGATACAATGCTTGTCACAATTATCAGAGGCAGATGACAATTTTTCTTGACACACTTATCATAAAGAGACGATCATTTTTCTTGACACATTTCTCAAAGTCAGGCGATCATTTTGCTTGACACACTTATTAGAGGAAAAACATTCAGGTCATTACTTGTATTAATGGATTCACTAGAGGCGTATTTTAGAGCGTGTTCATTAGAGTCAGATACAACTTTAGCAGCTTCTTCAGAGTCATTGTGAACTTTGTTTAGTAGATTCCATTTTCTTTGTTAATAAGAGGATCTAGCTTATACCAGAACAATGACTTGTATTTCTTTTGCTTTTAATGCTTTGACTCGAACTGTACATCACAATACTTCTTATTCTTATATTATGACTTGCTCTATTAGTGAACTTAATTACTTGTTTATTAGGTGATAATATTCTTTGTGTTTAAAAACAATTAGATTAATATTTCTAATTTACTTGTAATTTATGCTACCTTAAAATAGATCATCATTAATATGAGTATTTGTCTTCTAACTTAATCTAAACACTTAACAATTACAGTTAGGGGATAATTGTTCCTTATTTTGTTTAAGTTATTATCAAAATACCAACTAGAAGATTTTAGTTAAAACCACTTTTATACTAACCACATCTCTACTGATCACCATCTTCTATGAAACTAGATCCCATAACTTGAACCCCTTCACATCATTTGCGTAACCGACGAAGACACATTTCTTCGACTTTGGATCAAGTTTTGATCTATCTTCACTGGGTATATGCACATAAGTTACAGACCCAAAAATTATTAAATTGTCAAGATTAATGAGGTTACGTGTCCACACATCCTCTGCAACTTTCCCCTCCAATGAAGCATGTGGTGACCTGTTGATAAGATAACACATCATGTTAATAGCATCTGCCTAGAAACTCTTAGAAAGTCCAACATTTTACCAGAGACATGTTTGTTGGAACCAAGTTGGTTTTACATTTAGAGTTTTGATGTTAACAAAAGTATTTTATGAGAACAATATATTTGACTTCAAAGAGTATGAAAGAAGATTCATGTTTTTGAAGAAAATCAAAAATAAGATTTGATTCAAATTTATAATTGAAGAAAATCTTAAATAAGATTTGATTCAAAATTATAATTGATGAAAATCTAAAATAAGATTTGATTCAAATTTATAATTGAAGAAAATCTTTGACCAAGTTGAAAAGAAAATATAGTCAAGATTTGAAGAATATTTGAAGAATATTTGAAAAATAATTTAATGAAGAATATTTGATCAACATTTAATGAAGATTTGAAGAATATTTGATCAACATTTAATGAAGATTTGAAGAAGATTTGATTTGAAGAATTTACAAAGTCAATCTACACAAAATAGGAACATAATCAATCTGAAGAATTTACAAACTCAATCTATAGAAAATAGGAACAAAATCAATTTGAAGAATTTACAAACTCAATCTGAGCAAGATACAATTCAGAATTAAACAAGGACTAAATTGAAGCCCAAATATTCACTATAAATAGACACTCAAGGCTGAAGGAGAAAATCATCAAAAAGTAGAAAGAGTAGAAGAACATAAGCTCAAGATTCCAAATTCATCTTAGAGTTCAAAAAGAGAAACACTTGTTCGAATGAGAAATATTTTCTGACTGTTCTTTTCTTAAAGTGCGAGAGTTATTATTATTATCAACTTTGTTAGAAGCAACTACTCAAGTTCCAATCTTTGTATCCAACCCGATAGTGGTTTAGTTCCTTCTTCAATCTGGGGTTGTCAGGTTGTTAGGAGAAGACTTGACTTGTAGGGTCAATGTGGTAAGTTCCTCAAAAGTCTGGGGTTGTCAGGCTGTTTGGGAAGACTGACTTGGAGGGTCAGGTGCTTTGTAATTCAAGGTATTTGAATTAGTGGATTAAAGCCTTCCGAATGAGGGGACTGGATGTAGCCAAGTTAATGGTGAACCAAGATAAAGCTATGTGTCAAATTATTTATGCTTTCGTTGTTTTCTGCTTCTGAATCCGATTGCTTTTACTCCAAGTAAGTCACCAAAACCAATCTAGTTTTTTTAATTATTTATAAATTATCAAAAAGTTATCAACTTGGGCAAACACAATTCAACCCCTTTTCTCGTCTTTGCACCTTCAATGTTGCCCTTTCAATTAGAGACATGTTCATTCTCTCTACCACACCATTTTATTGTGGTGTCTTTCGAACTAAAAAATGCCTCTATAAACCGTGTTGGCCATTATTTTTTTTGAAAATTTGAGTGAATTTACTCTATCTCATTATATGTCTGCAAATACTTAATTTTTTTGCCCATATGGTTTTCTACCTTGGCTTTCCACGCCTTGAAAGTGGCAAAAACTTCATATTTATGTTTGAGGAAATACACCTAAACCTTGCATGGAAAGTCATATGTAAATGTCACAAAATACTTGGCACTACCCATAGGGGGCTCTTTATTAGGCCCCCACAAATCAGAATGCACATAGTCTATAATTCCATTTGTTGTATTTTCTAAATATAAAACAATCACGACACTATTTTCCAAGTATACAATACTTGTACAAATTCAACTTACAGATGCAAACACTCGTCAAGAAATGTCTCTTATGAAGTTATTTCATTCCACGCTCACTAAGATGATTTAGACGCATGTGCCACAGTTTTGTTGCATCATCATCATCAAACTCAACTAACGCAACATCACCTACAACTCGACAAGTTATAGATGTTACTTGCAGTTCTCTTTGATCGCATCCCTATCATGTACCATTGCTGACCTTCGAAATGTTCATATCTCTATCAGATCTATATGAGAAACCATTTGCCTGTAGAGTATCCAAGAAGATCAAATTCTTTCTCAATTATGGAATATATCTAACATCATTCAACGTTCACACGCCACCATCATCTATAACAATTTTAATTTGTCTCATTCCAATGATAACACATGCTTTATCATCACCCAAATAAACAAAACTAAAACAACCTAGCTTGAATGTGGTAAACCACTCCCTTTGTGGCGTCATGTTATAAGAACAACTAGAGTCAAGAATCCATGCTTCTGTGAACTTGCTAAATGAAACACAAAGAATATCTCCTTCACTGGCAAAGTCATTAGTTTGAACCATGTTCACATAACTGGATGAATTTTATTGCTTGTTTGGACAATCCATCCTCCAATGCCCGATATGTTTGCAACTGAAGCACTCTATTGTCTTTCTGGTCTTGGATTTTCCATTTCTACCGATTTCTCCCCACCCTCACCTTTTGAAGACCTTGTAGTGCCAAAAGATCTTTAACCCTTCTTTTCCATAATGCCAAGTTATTCGTTCCGTTGAACCTTGCCTCTTCGAATTTCGCACTAGAGTTACTCATCATCTGATACCAATTGTTAAAACAAAAACATGATCTTAAAAGAATATAGATAACAAAATCGCAAATAAGAGCGCAATACATTTGGTAACAATGCTAAACTAATGCCTACGTCTCCGACTATAGAGCATTTGTAGTTCCTTTTTATTAGATGAACTAATTAATGTTTATAGAATACAAGTTGTGTTTAAATACTAGTAATAAGATCCATATTATAACAATACCCCTTAACCATAACACAAGAGCTTATCGCCCCACGCACCTTACATTCGTCCCTCCACAACAAACTGTTTGGGCCAAGGTACATGTGAGCCATACTCAACAATCTTCACCTTGGCGAATATCAAACCCCTATAGAGGTTTACTGCATAATGCTCACATCCTAACAACTGGGGGTACAACTCTTGTTTAACATTGAGAAACATGTAATAAACCACTCCCTGATCTTGTGAAACCTCATATTAATATGCTTGGTCTTGGCGTGATACATCTGGTTTTTTGCCAAATAAATGACACTTTGACTATCACAATGCAACTGAACTCCACCTTGCTCAACATCCAATTCCTTCACAAATCTTGTAAGCCATAAAGCCTCTTTGGGAGCTTCAGCTATTGCCATGTACTCTACTTCAATTGTAGACATAACCATTATGGATTGAAATGATGACTTCCAACAAAAAGGATTTTCTAAAAGGGTAAAGACATATTTTGTTGTAGACCTTCTATCATCCATATCACTTGCATAATTAGAATCAATATATCCTACAATTGAAGGATCACCCTGTTCGCTGCTAAACATGATACCATGACCTGTTGTACTCTTCAAACACCTACAAATCCTTTTGATTGTTTCCCAATGATGCTTATATGGTTTGGACATAAACTTGCAAACTTGACTTACAACTTGTGCCAAATCTAGTTTAGTGCAAACCCTAACATACATAAAAATAACCAACAACATTAGCGTATGAAAATTTTAAAATATACTCCGCTTCTGCGTTGGTCATTGGACATTAATCCAACAATAGCTTAAAGTGATTTGCCAATGGAGTAATCACAATTTTTGAATTGCTCATATTGAAACTGTCTAACACTTTTTCAACATAGCTTTTTTGAGAGCCATAATTTTCTAGAACTTCTATCCATGTAAATTTTAGTACAAAAATTATTATCAACACCCAAGTCTTTCTTGTCAAACTCCTTTACCAAAATGATTTTCAATTCATTTACATCATGTAAATGATTAGCAAAAGTCAACATAATGTAACAGGAAAATAAAAGAGCCATCATCAAGGCTCCTAACATAAACACAACAATCATACTTACACCTTTTTTAGTCAATCTGAAACATGTAGGAATCAAACCGCTTGTACCATTACCTTGGAGACTACTTTCCTAGTTCAGTATCACTGAAACCCTTTGACTGCTCCATGTATATTTGCTCATCTAGATTACCGTGAATGAATGTTGTCTTCATGTTCCATCTACGCTAAATGCATGTCTCGACTAGCTACCAAGGCTAACATTGCCCTGATAGAAGTATGTCTGCCGACCGAAGATAAAGTCTCATGATAGTCAATCCCTTTCTACTGTGAACACCCCTTTGCTACAAGATGAACCTTAAACTTCTCCCCTTCTTTTTCTGTTACTGTCATTTCCTCTTGTACAAATTGTGTTTAAAAGGTTCATATCTACAACAATACCCCCAAAGCATACCATAGGAGGCTATCGTCCCCCACACCTCCAAGTCGTCTCCCCACAACAAACAGTTTGGGCCAAGGTACCTATGAACCACACTCAGCAATTTCTTTATTCACACGCACTGAATCAACCACTTTTTTAAACGATTTTTTTTAGAAGACGAGATGTTACAGTATAACAATATGAATAATTGGCAAAACAAACAAATTGCATTAAAAATAAAGTAACGTGAAGTGCTCAGACTTTAAAGGTGTTGGAAAACACAAGAAAGAGGAGATTGAATTATGTTGACCATTTATGACCATTTACGAAAATCAAATTCGATAACTAAATAGATGTGTTCCTTATCAAAACGTTCAGCATATAGTTAAACATAAGTCAACAAATATTTGAGGAAGGGAAAATATGGTAACATTGATTGAAAGGAATGTTGAAACTAATTAAATATTTTTACAAAAACATGAACAAAACCTTATATTCATAGTTTTTTTTGGACACAAAGACATGATAGTAGAAAGATGCATCCTGGAATTTGAACTTTAGTTTGTTCTTAGGTTTCAAATTATTTATAACAACAAACTGTTTCTATGCAAAATCAATGTGCAGTTAAATGCAATCTTTTGATGGACCAGTTGTCATGGTCGACAATATATATATATAAATAATTTAATACAGTAGAAGATATTAATTTAGAATATAAGCTAGAGTTGAGGCAAAATTCAGTTATGCCCCTTAGAAAGCTTATGTGGCTGAAACATAAGAAATGTTACTAATAGGAATTTCATAGTATGTTATTTTTTCTACGTATATATGAAAGAAAAAATAATAAAGTACAAGGAAACGTGAAGTTAAGGGCACAAATTATAGGCGATGCTTTATGTTGATGAAACATATATTGGTAAAGACATTGAAATATGTAGTACTAATCAGCATGTTGCATAAGATAACTGTTAGAACACAATGTTTAGAATTGATAGGAATTGGAATTGTGAAGAATTGAATTGTTTTCATTAAGTTATGACAATTACTTATAGTGCAAGTAATCTGCCTAGCATATGCAAAATTTATCAAACACCTTGCATAGTTACATTTTAACTAACTAACTAACTAACATGCTTAACAAACTCTTAACTATCCTAACTGCATTGCTATGCTTGTTACATTCATTTTGGATTAAAACATAACTAACACTCTTCCTTAATTCAAAATGGATTAAATGTTGCTAAGCCAAGCTTGCTTCTCATCTCTTGGAACTTCACCCTCTTCAATCCTTTGGTTAGAATATCAGCCTTTTGATCCTTTGTACCGCAATGTTCCAGCTCTATTCTTCCTTTTATTACTTGATCTCTTAGAAAGTGAAATCTAGTCTCTATGTGTTTACTTCTTCCATGAACACTTGGATGCTTGGAGAAGTCAATTGCTGATTTGTTGTCTACCTTTATCATGACTGGTTCATCACCTCTCAGCCCTATCTCAGTCATTAATGCTGCTAGCCATAGAGCTTGACAAGCTCCCATTGAAGCAGCCACATACTCGACTTCACAAGTGGATAATGCAACACTGCTTTGCTTCCTTGAACACCATGAGATTGGTGATTCATTTATCATAAAGACATAGGCAGAAGTGCTCTTCCTATCATCTTTGTCTCCACACCAATCTGCATCTGTGAATCCAATTAGTTCAGCCTTGCTTCCAGCCTGCTTTTTGGCATAATGCAGTCCCAGCTCACTTGTTTGTTTGACATACCTCAAAATCCTTTTAGCTGCCAAATAATGAGGAGTTCTAGGCCTTTCCATGTACCTACTAACCAATCCCACACTGTATGCTATGTCTGGTCTTGTGTTGCATAGGTACCTTAATGATCCTATCATTTGCTTGAATGTGGTGGAATCAACTGAATCTTCATTGCCTTCCTTTGACAGAATCAGGCTGCCTCTGTTGGTGTATTGCTCCATTGCAGTCTTGCATTTTGAACCTTCTTAGTACATCATTAGCATACTTCTTTTGATGCATGAAAGTACCATCTTCCTTGATTACAAACTTCATACCAAGGAAGTATGATAGTCTGCCTAGATCTGTCATTTCAAATTCTTTCTCCATTCTGATTTTAAATGCATTGATCTCCCTTTCATTGCTGCTAGTCAATAGAAGGTCATCTACATACAGGCAGATTATTAGTGCAGGTGCTGATGCTGTTGTGCTTTTCTTCACATATACTCCATGCTCACTTGGGCATTTTTCAAATTGCTGTTCAATAAGGAATTGATCTATCCTTTTATTCCAGGCCCTAGGGGCTTGCTTCAGGCCATATAAGGCTTTCCTCAGCTTGTACACCTTATCCTCCTTTCCTTTTATTTCATAACCTGGTGGCTGGCTCAGATAAACCTCTTCTTCTAGTGGTCCATTAAGGAATGCAGATTTGACATCCAACTGATGTATTGACCAGCTTTTGTAACTAGCCATTGATACCGCCAACCTCACTATTTCAATCCTTGCTACTGGTGCAAACACTTCATCATAGTCTAGGCCAGGTTTTTGCAAGAATCCCTTTGCTACAAGTCTGGCCTTGTACCTTGCAATCTGTCCATCAGGCTTTAGTTTAACTTTGTAGACCCACTTCACATCAATTGATTTCTTGTAGGCTGGCAGGTCCATTAGTTCCCAAGTCTGATTCTTTTCAATTGCTTTGAGCTCTTCCTCCATTGCTAGCCTCCATCTAGGATCCCTCAAGGCCTCATCATCATTAATTGGTTCAGATTCAGCTAACAATGCAAAATGAACCAATTCTCCATATGCATTGATGGCTGAGTCTGCAGTAACTTCATATGGCTGCAATAGGACTAAAGGTAGCCTGGTTCTTTCAGATCTTCTCACTGGTTCAGGTGCAGGCTAGCTGGCTGGCTCTCATCCAGTTCTACTACAACTGTCCTGCTGACTGGCATGTCTGGACTAGCTGGCTTGTCTGGTCCAGTACTGCTGGTGCTGCCTTCACATCTTTTCCAATCCCATTCTTTTGATTCATCTACTAGTATGTCCCTACTTGTGATTACTGTATTCTTGTTTGGATCATACAGCTTGTAAGCTCCAGTTGAATCATAGCCCAGCAGTACCATATGCTCAGACCTATCATCCAGTTTTTTTTTTTTCTTTCTGTTTTGAGCTGGCACATGTCTGAAACATAGTGAGCCAAATACCCTGAAGTGATTCACACTTGGTCTCCTCCCTGTCCAAGCTTCCTCTGGTGTCTTGTTTTCAAGCCTTTTTGTTGGACACCTGTTGAGAATGTAGACTGCTGTTGAGGCTGCTTCTCCCCAAAACTTGTGAGGCATTTGCTTTTCTTTCAGCATACTCCTAGCCATATTCATGATGGTTCTGTTTCTTCTTTCAGCAGTTCCATTATGTTGTGGACTATATGGTGCAGTCACCTCATGTAGCATTCCTTCCTTCTCACAAAATTTATGAAATTCATGGGAATTGTATTCCCCTCCTCTATCTGTTCTTATGATCTTCATCTTGTACTCACTTTGATTTTCACCCATCACTTTAAATCTTTTGAACACATCAAGCACTTCATTCTTTCCTTTTATAAGGTAAATCCAGATTTTCCTTGTATAATCATCAATGAATGACACAAAATAATTGTTACCTCATATTGACATCTCTTCAATTGGACCACATACATCAGAATAGATCACTTCCAGCATTTTGGATGATCTTGTTGGCAGCTTTGTCTTGAATTTGTTTCTATGCTGCTTGGCCTGGCAGCACTCTTCACACAATTCCTGGGGCATCTGAATGTCAGGGATTCCCAACACCATGCATTTATGTTGCAGCATTTGAAGGCTCCTAAAGTTCAAGTGTCCATATCTTTGATGCCACAGCCAACTCTCATTACTTGTTTCTGCAGCCAGGCATTGATTCTCATTTATTTGGATTTCAATCTTGAAAGTCCTGTTCTTGGACAATGGTGCTTTCAAGACCAACTTCTTGTCACTATCAAACATTCTCATATGTCCATTCTCCATATTCATAGAGTATCCCCTTTCCAGCAATTGTCCAAGACTTAACAAATTGTTCTTCATATTAGGAACATATAATACATCACAAATGAAGGACTGCTTACCATCTCTTCTTTGGATTAGAATCTTGCCAACACCTTCAGCTGTGATTGAGCTATTGTCTGCAAATCTGATTTCTCTCTTTACTTTCTCATCAATGCTCACAAACCATTCCTTGTGGCCAGTCATATGGTTTGAGCAGCCTGTGTCAAGATACCATAAGCCTGGGCAGTCATCATCTAGACTGGTTGCAGCCATCAGCAGCACTTCCTCAGAGTCTGAACTTTCAGCTTGTGCCAATTGCGCTTCATCCTCTTTTCTTTTCACTTTCTTTGATCTACACTCATCAGCAAAGTGGCCCCATTTTTGGCAATTGTAACACTGAATTCCTTTCTTGTTGAACTTCTTCTTGCCTTTGTTAGTGCTGCTGCTGTTGCTGTTCTGATTCTTGGAGGATTCAGCAGCTTCATCTTCATCAACATCTGATTTCTTGTGCCATCTTGATTTTTCCCTTTCCTTTCTTGTATTTTCCTCCATCTTGATTTGATTTCTTGCTGAATCGTGCCTGCAAAGCCTGTGCTTGTGTATGATTTTCACTTCTTTCTTTAATTCTCAATTCATGAGCTTCAAGTGAACTTTGTAGATCTTCCAATTTCATTGTGTTAAGATCCTTTGACTCTTCAATTGCAACAACTATATGATCATACCTCTCTTTCAATGTTCTCAGAATTTTCTCAACCATCACTTGCTCAGTTATCACTTCACCATTTGCTTTCATTTGATTGGTCACTCCCTACACTCGATTGAAGAAATCAGCAACATTTTCATTTTCCTCCATTTGCAGCAGTTCATACTTTCTTCTCAACATTTGAAGTTTGATCTTCTTGGTCTTTTCTCCTCCTGTTTAATATTTCACCAAGATATCCCATGCTTCTTTAGATGTAGATACCTTTGAGATCCTTTCAAAATTGTTTGCATCCACACTTTGTTGAATGTAGAACAGTGCCTTGCAATCCCTCTTCTTGCAATCTTTGAAGGCTGCCTGCTGCCTCTCTGTTGGATTAGTTCCAAGCTGTTCATAGCCCTGTTGCACCATTTCAAACACTTTTTTCAGCCCCCAATAATGACCACATAGATGCAGACCATCTTTCCCAATTTTTCCCAGCTCCATTCATGATTCCTCTCCTCTCTCACACCTATGTTTCCCAAGTTTTAAGTTCCTCACACTTTCACTCGTGTTTCCCAAGACTTAAAACCCTAGCTCTTGATGTCAATTGTTAGAACACAATGTTTAGAATTGATAGGAATTGGAATTGTGAAGAATTGAATTGTTTTCATTGAGTTATGACAGTTACTTATAGTGCAAGTAATCTGCCCAACATATGCAAAATTTATCAAACACCTTGCATAGTTACATTTTAACTAACTAACTAATATGATTAACAAACTCTTAACTGTCCTAATTGCATTGCTATGCTTATTACATTCATTTTCGATTAAAACATAACTAACAATAATGAGACAAGTTATTTCTTATTCACTTTTTCCATTAAATAAAAAACCAAATGGTTGAGGATGACATATCATATAAATGCTGAGTTGACAAATTTAAATCTTTAATTATTATGTGGACAAAATAATTTAAAAGACTAAATATTTATTTTTCCTAAAAATAAAAATTATAAGTTAAGATGGTTAGTTTTCTTCATTAATTTATAAATTAAATACAGAAAAGAAGTTCATCCGTTTCAAACCCAAAAAACTGCAACAGATCCATCTTCTTCTTTATCATGCATCTTCTTTCTCAAACAAAACCAAAAACTCATTCTTTAAGAAAATAAAAAACTCAACAACTTGTTCTCCATCCTCTTCACCATCATCTTCATCAACTCATAAATTAAATCTAAAAAATAAAATAAAATAATCTTCTTCAAACCTAACAAACCTCCCCCAACAATTTAATCTTCTTCTTTACCATCTTCTTTATCAAACAAAACCAAAAACCCATTCTTCAAAAAACCAAAAACTCAATCTTTAACAAAACAAAAAGTTTTGGCTGAATACTTCTAATCTAATAAAACTTACAATGTAAAATAAGAAATGAAGAACAAATGAAGTTGAGTGAAAATAATGGAACATTGTTTTCTTTTAAAAAAAATTGGAGATGAGAAAAAATTTATTAATCAAAGTGGTACTAATGACAATTGTCCTCAAGAGAATTTGAACTCAACACTTTAAGGTTATAAAACATTGTTGAAGAAATGAAAATGAGTAATAGTAAGGTATTTGTTGAGGTAAGTATTAAGAGGGATATTAATAGGTAGTTATACTTATTTGTATTGTAAATACACTTTTTTGTTATGGAGAGTAAGAAGATTATGTTGAATGGCGATGATAAACATGAAGAAAAAAGATGATGAAAAAGAGGATGACAAAGAAGATGATAAACAAAAAGATAAAGTTGTTGGAGTTTTTTGGATTTGACATAGATGAAGCTTCTTTCATTTTCTGAGTTTACGTTATGAGTTGATGATGAGGAGAATGAAAAACAATAACTATTTTAACTTATGGATGTCTTGGTGCAGCAAAGAAGATGATGAAGAGAATGTCTTGATGCGGTGAAGAGGATGATAAATAGAATGTCTTGGTGCGGTCTTCTCATAGCTAAAAGTAGCTATCACCATTATTAAAATACTTTTTTGCTTATCAAAATGCTTACACACTTATGGTTAATTTAGACAAATTAGTGAGTACGTATAGTCGGCTAATATTTGAAGTTAAAAAAATATTCCATAAAAGAATAAATATAGAGATCGTAGAATCTAAATCAAAAGTTATTGAATTATTTATCTTTGTCATACATAAAAAAACTTTTTATAATTGTATTATAGAAGGTAGGTTTTGGGTGAATTTAACCTTTTGCATTTTTATCTTTATAATGGTATTTCGTTTTTATTAATGAAATATTAATTTTTTATAAAACAAATGTATATAATATTTACCTTTCATTTATTTATTAATAAATTATATTATCATTTTATTTAATGTAAAGTGGGTTGTTGATTTTATTACAGAAGTGAAATCCAAATATTAATAGTGCTGTCAAAATTGGGTAATTATTAATTTTTGAAATAAAATAAAAAATTCCTGGTGAAGACTTTTTTCCAACCTTATTGGATGAATTGAATTGAAATAAAAAAAAATAAAAAAGCTGAAGGGGAAGGGAATCCATCGAAATTGATGGAGAAGAAGAAAACAGCAGAGCAATAAGCCATAAACTTAAAATCTTGCTCCACGTCAACATTATTAATTACTCTTCTCTCCAACAAACCTTCCTCGTCCATGGCGGTTTCAGGTTTAAGAACTGCTACTTTACCATTCTTTCATCATCATCATCACCGTTTCCCACTTTCACCTCCCTCCTTCTCCAACCTCAATCTTCGTTCCAACTCAAAATCACTCACTCTCTTCGCTCGCTATGCTCAAACTCAGGACAACCTTTTCTCCTCTCGTCGATTCCAAGGTTTCTTCTCTCAACTCACTCACAACAAATTACTAGTAAAATTGAGATTCGCAAACAAATTTACTTTCTAATAAATCAACTTTAAATATTTTTATAATTCTTAATTCCTTTCTCACAGGATTATTAATTTATATAGAATTTAGAGAAATTGAAAAGGATCAATATGAATATTATTCATTCTGAGTCTGAAGAGATACAAGATATGTATTTATATTTATATACATGGCTGTTACAGCTGTCACTAACAGAAAGACTAACTGAATGCCAATTGGCACTAACAGAACACAGTTATATTCTTAGGGCTGAGCCAGAAGGCACAACTAAATATCACTTATATATTCTTAGTGTTGTTTGAATATGTTTATTTGAGCTTATCTATGAGCATAAGCTCTTGTGAAACTGTATGCTCTTGTGAATAAGTATGAGAGAATTTATGAAAATACTTTATGATATGTCCATAAGTTGTTTTTAGCTTATTTCTACAAATTATCTAGGATAACTTATAAAAACAACTTATAGTTTATATGAAAATAGTTTGACTTTATTTTATTTTTTGTTATAGAAATAACTTTACATGAACATTAAGATGACCAGCATTTATACCATTTAGCGCTTAATTAAAGTGTTTATCCAAAGATGATTTAATAAATATGAGTTGTCCAATCTTTGTCCAACAGGTGAATGCACAATGCGTGACTGCTAACAATCCAATTAATAATATATCACCCCATCAGCACATTGTTTATTTATAAAATTTTATATTAAACTATCATTTTATTATTACAAAGTAAAAGTTAAGATTTTTTAATAAAAATAAAAAGATAAATGTTTTCTCAAACCAAAGCTAGTTACTATGTGGCTATGGAATGCTATGAACTTTTTGCTGAAATGGCTGTAATTTGTGTGCTTATGTTATGTCAGATAGTATCGAAAAGCTACCGAAGCTTATGGAGGACATTGTCCAGACATCTGTGGATACAGGTCCTAGGGGTGTTCTAAGGTTGGCTCAAGGTGTTCAAGCTTTCATTGGGGTTGGTCAAGAGTGGTTAACTGATGTATCAAAGGTAAACTAACGTACTATTATATGTTTATTTCCTAGACATAACTTTCAAGGTTAAATATGATTTTAATTCCGGTAAAATTTACATTTATTTTAGTCCCTATGATTATCTTAAATTTCTTTTTTAGTCCAAATATAACTTATAAAATTGCATGCTTTTAGTTTCTCTTTGAGACTAAAATCATGCAGTTTTGTTATGTGAAGCACTAGTTGGTATGGCCATTTATGTATACATTGTCAATCTTTTGTTTTTTTTCGATGGAAAAAAAAAATTGCATATGTTTCTGATTCTCTTTATCGGTGTTTTTATTTTAAAAAAAGGACAGAATTATTTAGTACTCTTCCATTATTTTGCAGTCACCAAATTCATCTGCTGGATTACCGACGGAAATGCAGCTTGGTCTACTGTCCCCCTTTTATTTGAGGAGGTTGTTTGAACGCTTGGGGGCAACCTACATCAAATTAGGACAGGTATAACTGGATACCATGACTTCCTTCTCTCTTCTCTGAGTTTGTGATTAGTAATTTTTGAAATTAGAGTTATAGATAAGGAAAGAGGAAAAAAAAAAAAGAATAATGACCTGAAATTGTGATTATAGTTTTTTACTCAAGAGACTAGGCACTAACCCTCATTAAAACTATTACTAGACTCCTAATCCTAATTTATTGAGGAAACAAATTTTGAAATAGTAATTGAGATAATTACGTCATTAATTACAGTAGAGTTCCAAATTTTAGGAACTTGTAGCAGAATAATGATGGGATAGGCCTCAGAAGATATTATCACTTTGATACTATGATGAAATTGTAGGGTCTTGGATAAGGAAGGAGGGAAGAGAAGGAATAGAGACTTTGAATTTTGATTATGGTTTTTTGATTCAAAAGACTAAGCACTAACCCTTGTTTCTATTAATAGTACTGCACTCCTAATCCTTATGAAATTAGGAAAAATTCGTGACATAGAAAGAAGTAGTGAACCTATCCTAAGAGATAAAATCTAATTATTCTAAATTAAATCTAAGATGCTAGCCAAATATTAGAGATTTTTTTTCATATATTCTAACAGTAATATTACTTAATTGGTAAAAATGTTAGGATACTTCTCTGTTTCAGTATAAAATGACTCAATAATCGATATTCAAATATTTTGTAGTTTTTAGTTGGAGAGTAGTAATGCAAGTTGCTGATAGAATTTGCATACCACTTGATATGATCATATCCTCTACTCAAAAGTTCCTTCTTAATTTAATAATTGATCTTCTTTATGCCTTGCACCTTTGTACCAATGGTTATTTTTGGTTTTTGTCTGTTAGTTCATAGCATCCGCACCGACGTTGTTTCCTTCTGAGTATGTACAAGAATTCCAGAATTGTTTTGATAGAGCTCCTCCAATTCCTTTTGAGGTAATTCAATCAATATTGCGTAAGGAACTAGGAAGACCAATTGAAAGTGTTTACGAATATGTCGACCCAACACCCCTTGCTTCCGCTTCCATAGCACAGGTATCTTCTGTACACCTGTATTTTTTCTTTCAATAAAATTTTATTCAAATTACTGTAGCCTCTAATGCAATTGTTGTATATTACATACAGGTTCATGGTGCGAGGCTGAAAGGCTCACAGGAGGATGTGGTTATAAAGGTCTTAAAACCAGGAATAGAGGACATATTAGTGGCAGATCTTAATTTTGTTTACGTTGTTGCTCGGATATTGGAGTTCTTGAATCCTGAAATAAGTCGGACATCGCTGGTATAAGCAATATGGACACACTTACTGCTGCATCGATATTTTTGCTACAAATACAATATGAAAAAATGCTTCTTTTATGGCATCTTTTCACAACCAGTGAAATTTTTAACCATGTTACATTCATGATCCTTTGTTCCTGTCCCTTTTACTAAATCATTTTCTTTCTTGTTTCTTATATTGTAAAGGATGCTTAAAAATTCTTAGTTCGTATTCTTCTGTTATAAGTTTTGTTGTCAACAACAACACCCCTGGATGAGATCAGCTACATAGATCAATCGATGTCATAAAATCGTATCTTGTATTAGATTTATAGATAGATAGAGCTTTAACCTCTAAATATCTCCTAACAGTTTGTCTATAGTGTTCTTTGGTCTTCATCTACTATTACATTATCCCCCATTTGAGGGTCGTTTGGGTAACAACTTAATTAAACATTTATGTAATAAGCGATTTTTGTGTAAGTGTTTATATATAAGCTATTTCTATTATTGAAATGAAATATGGGTAAAACCCGCATAAACTCTGCATAAACTGTTTTTGTAAGCTATTATGGGGGGTTTATGAACATATCATAACCTGTTTTCATAAGCTCTTCCCAACACTTGCATAAGTGCTTTCGTTCTTGTAATGAGTTTCCTTTTAGTAGGTTGGTATTGTCAAAGACATACGAGAGTCTATGCTTGAAGAAGTTGACTTTTACAAGGAGGCTGCAAATATTGAAGCTTTCAGGAGATATTTAGAAGCAACGGGACTCACTGGGCAAGCAACAGCTCCAAAAGTGTATCAATACTGCAGTACACGGCAAGTTTTAACCATGCAAAGACTATATGGAGTTCCTCTTACTGACCTAGACTCCATTAGTTCATTAGTTGCTAGCCCAGAAACCAGCGTTATAACTGCTCTCAATGTGTGGTACGACTCCGAAATTCTATTTGCAGTTAATGGCCCCGTGCCTTCCCCTTTTGACATGATAATGCATCTTGGTATAAAATATTGCTGCAGGTTTGGAAGTTTGCTTGCATGTGAATCTTTTCATGCCGATGTACATGCTGGAAATCTGTGGCTTCTACGTGATGGCCGTATCGGATTTCTTGACTTCGGTATGCTTTTTCTTCCTTGTGCATGGTTTACAGTTGGTAATACTAAAGCTGTAATGTTTTGCAGTACTCTTATCATTTGTTAACTTTCCAAGGTTTCAAAACATTTTATTCGAAATTTATGATTTTTTACTTGTTTCCATCAATCAGCGTATTTTTGGCTATGCTTATTGCAGGGAATCATCTTGCAAACTGTAATCACTGCTCTTTCCTTTGTTCTTTTACAAACTATGCCTTTTCTCTTCTAAATAACCACAAATTTTATAGTACTCTGTTGTTTGTCATGTACATGCATATACATGTAGGAAGTATTGTGTACTATTATGAATTTCAATCAAAATCTATATTTTATTAAAGAAAATTCAATCTACAGGAATTGTTGGTCGTATATCTCCCAAAACATGGGCTGCTATGGAAGTCTTCTTAGGATCAATTGCCATCGAAGATTATGACTCAATGGCATCTTCCTTAATTCAAATGGGTGCTACAAACAACGATGTTAATACTAAGTCCTTTGCCAGAGATTTGGAGAAAGTGTTCTCATCAATTAAGGCAAGTGTACTGTAACACACATAAACTCGCTTGTCAGTTATACGTGTGACAGTGACTAGTAGGTATTTCTACTTGTCTAAGGAATGTGTATATCTACTTGTCTAGACATGCACAGACACTCACTTAATCCAGATCATTCATGCAGAATGCCATGTATACAATTTGCACTACTTACTGACTGATAGAACTACGCCTAAGAATGTTTCTGTGTATTGTAGACAAGTATTTCCATCATTGAATGATTGAATTTTCAAAATTATGCATATAATAACTCGACCCTAACCCATTTGTAGAGTTATTGCTTACACCGCATTTGTGGTTGCTATTCAAGTGCAGGAGTTGGACACTGAAATAGTTGTAGCTACTACAAGGGGAACAGCCAGAAAACCAACTGCTGTCTCTGCTAATGTAGTCGTTGATGAGAGGCAGATGAATGCACTATTTCTTGATGTGGTAAGCTATTTTAGTTTTAGATTGTGCTAATGGGAAAGCTAAGGAGCTTTTATGTCGAAAGTCCCATTATCAACTTATATGGAGTTTTGCTACTTATTAAGCAACACAATGATTTATGCTTCTTTACTGTTCGACAAATGAAGATGTTGCTTTAAAATAGCAGTCAATTTGTTCAAATATAAGTTTTTGCATGTGCAACATTGAATACCGCATATGCTACTTGTGCATACTTGAATTTTTAAGCTAAAAATCTTTCTTTAACAAGAATTGGTATTGAAATAGTATTATGTTGGATAAGCATGAAAAAGGTTCAGTTTAATGTAGAATAATAAACAAAATTGCAACATTCCAGTCATAAAAATGAGAAGCATCCTGTATGCATTTATACAATGATCCTCCCAACTGAGGAATTTCTATGTTGAATATTTGATGAAGGCTAATTAGTATGTAGTACTTATGTCATCTGTCTATGTACTCCACAGGTTCGGGTCAGTGAATCTTATGGATTAAAGTTTCCTCGAGAATTTGCACTTCTCCTGAAGCAGCTCTTATATTTTGACCGGTACACGCGGTTGTTAGCTCCCAATTTGAACATGCTTCAGGATCAGAGGGTTTCCATTGCCTCCAATAGAAGAAGCAACTATAGAGAAAATTTGTAATAATTCATTATATGAGAAATATAGAAGTACCACACTTTAGCTGAAAATATTTTATCTGTATGATTACTTTTGTATATACATATAAATGAAATAAGCCATTGTTGTCCTGTAAGCCTGACTTATTTGGTTGTGACATTTGTTTGCATGTTCTCAGTACGGAATTCAACATCCCTAATGGAACATTCATTTGTTCTTCCCTGCCTCCAAGTGGGAATTTTGTTAAGTATAGCTTATATTCCCTGATATATGAATCTTGCAGAGCTAAGTGAGAATTGCATAACCTGGACTGTAGTATTTAAACACTATATTGCACTGTAACCAAATATTGCATAGTTGAAAAATTATCGCAGCTATATTGTTGAAACAACAACAGCAATTAGCCGAACTCTGATGAATTATTTGTGTTCTTGTATGTCTTGTTTATTTTTTCTTTTTGGACCTGGATTTGCTGATCTAACATATTTCTTCGTCCGTGTTTGGAAAAGAATAAAAACATGGTGCCGCTGATCTAAATTGTTTGAAAATAAACACAAATAGTTACTTCCATATACACCAAACTCATTTATACAAATATTATATTTTCTGTATCTGTTGCCAAACTGTATAGAAAATTGAATAATGAAATACACTTTTTTGAAGAGCAATGAGTCACTCTTATTGCCCTTGTTCAAGACACGATATAGTTAATAAAAAATAAGACATTGTGTATATTCTTCATCACTATATCTCAAATTTAAATAAAGAATTCCTTTCTTGACATTTCCAGCTTCAAGTTATATTCAACAAATTCAATTTTCACCTCTGTTGGAAGTTAATGTTCTCCATTTAGCATGGTTTCTTTTCCTTCAACAGAGGATGGAATTGGAGCCCCTCTTATCACTTGACTTGGGGAGGAATAACCCATGAGTTGATGAAGTGCTGAACTTTTTGGCGGTGACTCTGGTGCATCTCTTTCTGTTATAGCCTCAACGGTACCGGGAGAGACGTTTGGATTATCGCGTGCACCGCTACGTGAGTGATGAACTGGTGCAACAGAAACATGATCTCCTTCTGAGGAGTAGCTTTTACTGATAGAACGGCCATAATCATCGGAATATGACACGGGATCCACAGCATGAGATTCAGAATGAGGATTGATGCCATTTATCGGTTTGTTTTGTAGATCAAGGTTACTTGATGAGGGTTCAACGGCATTTGGAGCGTAAGAAACTATATGACTTCTGTTCTGCAGAGAAAATTTAAGTACCTCTTGACATGAACCACATTTGAGTCGATGGCATACTCTTTTGAAAAGGAGAAAATTTGCAGGAAGTTGCAGCAGCTTTAAGCATTTATGACAAGTGATAAATGGTGCTCCACCTGCTACTGGCCGGTAATGCCGCTTAGTCAAGCTTGGTTTATCTCTAGTATAGTTCGTCTCGAAAGCTCTGTGCCTCTGATCACAAGATTTTGTTTCACGACCGTGTACGAGTTTTGAGGTCATTAACCATTGCGGGCTCGAACTCGAAGGATAAGATTGGTGAGATAAGCAACGACTATGACCTGGATGAGGCCTATACAAATCTTCACGCTGGTAAGGAAAATGCGGAGGAAACTCTCGCGAGAATTTCCGCTCTTGAGGAAAGCAATTGAAACAAGGATGATCAACATGGTGTGAATTGCTTGTTGGCTCAGCTGAAAATGGTATCCCCGAAAAGTTATGCCTTTGGTGCCAGTTGATGCCATGAGTATAGCTTGTATCTCCTCGAGGGTAATCCGAACCGTGATAAAATCTTCCTTCATGAAAATCATGGCTTTTTTGGTATGCAGAAATATGATTTTCCGTGGACGTTCTTTCGTTTCCTTCCCTGTTTGCATGTCTGGTTCTGTTGAGCTGATCCTGCAATTTATAAACCATTCTCAACAGTTTCATCTTCTCCTGATCAGGATCCTCGATGGAGTCGGGCGAAACATAGCTTGAACTGCAGTAGAGTTCATCAAACATTTGATTTGATGGACTACCGCTTTCATATCCAGATTGGGAACCACTTCTATGGAAAGGCATTTTGAATGGAAACTCAACTTTTTTTGTTCTCATCCAATGTGCATGATCATCATGTCTTGATGTCTCCGGAACGTCATTTCGATTCATGACACGGTACTTTCTGTCAGGAAAATTCGACTGATGTTGTGTTTCAACATCTTCATATAACATGCGGTTAACGTCTTTTCCTTTTCCAGAGCCTCCCTCAAAAGAATAAATTTTTTGACCAAGGAACCGCTCGTCCATCGCGTCGTTAGAAGACACACTTCCATCATAAGCATGAGAACTTCTAGTGGTTGGAGATTTTGATAATTCATCTTGTGCACCACTAATTTCCAAACTCAGATTATTTACTTCTGCATTGTGAAATGTATCCGGCACAGACCTTAAATGATCAAAGCTATGATGAATATTTTGAGGAGAAGTTGCATGATTATCATATATACCTTCTTTAAGTTCATGAGGAGAATCTTCTGAAATGCTTCCTCTTTCAGACACGAAGTTTTTGGTATTCAATCTTTCGGCAGTAGATGCATTTCCACCAATGTCCACTTCAGATTTTACCCCTACTAGAGCTGATTTCTCATCACTGGAATCTTCTCTATCCAATGAACTAATTAATTGATTTCCTTCTCCTTCTAATGGCATGTTTCCATTACTTAGCTCTTCTTTTTCTAGTTTCAAGTTAGTCTCATTTGCATTTTCTCCTGAGTTATCTGCTGTCGATTCTGCAGAGGCCTCAATATCACAGTGTGAGAGCTCATCATTTGAACAACCTTTGTTCGACACTGTATGTCTGATATCAGATAATTTATAGATATCCGTCGTATTTTTCGGTTCTTCATCTGATAAATTTAAGGGTCCAAGCTGCTCTTCATCGCATTCACCATTTTTAATTTGAACCCTTCCACCATTTTCATCCAATGAACATTCTCCTGATGAACTAGTCGCTTTTTCTCTCAAATCATTCTCCTGAGATATAACTAGTCTCTCTTCATTGCATTCGCCATTTTCAATTTGATCCCTTTCACCATTTCCATCGAACGAACATTCTCCCGAGGAAGAACTAGTTCTTTTTTCACTCAAACCATTCTCCTGAGAAGTAACTTGTTGCTCTTCATTGCTTTCAGCATTTTCAATTTGACCCCTTTCGATATTTCCCTCCGATGAACATTCTCCCGAGGAAGAAAAAGAAGCTTTTCCCCTCAAAACATTTTCTTGAGCAGTAATCGGCTTCTTTCCATTGCATTCACTATTTTCAATTTGATCCCTTCTTTCATTTCCCTCTGAAGAACAATCTGCAGACGATGAACTGGCTGCTTTTTCCGTCAAATCATTCTCTTGAGGACTAACCAGCTGCTCTGCCTCTCCATTGCTGTATTGTTGTTTGTCATCAGAAACACGATCCGATGCATTTCTAGAAGCTTCATCAGTCACATACAAGCCAGATTCTGAATTCACAGCTCTACTTTTTCGTTTCTTAGCTGCATGGAGCACAATAAAGTTATTCAAGTTACAAATTTTAAGAACTATAAGAGATATATGTATAGAATCAGTATCCTCATGTAAAATAGAATTGAACATCAATTATAGCTTCATAGAGTGTGAAAAAATTTATTCTAGTATGACATTTGTATCAATCAATTTAAGAAAATACATAAAAAAATGAGATATTAAAGGTTATGGTCAAATCAAGCACAAAATGTTAGAGTTGAACATGTGCAAAATCCATAAAATTCACAGTTGAAAATTTTTCTACATCATCTTTCCAAAGAAAGATAGGGAAACTTTACAAAACAAAACATAAGCAGTAATGAGATTTTTAACCTTGAAGAGTTGTGCCACATCCACCACACTTGTAAACATCAAAATTTGGAGACTCTTGAAGCAGCTGCCAGCATTTAGGACAAAATACAAATCGAGGTTTCGGAGCCGATTCACTAGACATTCTTTCTTACTCAAGTTTTGTAACTAATGACAGTTCAAAGACTGGATTTCAGCAACAAATTTTGCATAAAAGAACTCAGGGAAATTCCAATTTCATCCACAATCTTCTGGCTTGAAAAGTAAAAGTAACAGAGCTCTCCCAAGCTTTCACTGCCTGCATAAGATAAGAACAAAGTTTTAACTTAAATTCTTGAAAACAATGATTCAAAGTCCACGCATTAAATGCGTGACGCAGTAATTGATATTGACCATCTAATCTCAAATCAATGGTACAAATTATTTAAAGATTATTTGATGAAATTGTAATCTGAGCCGATCGATCTCACATCAATGGTCAAGATCAACTAATGCGTATAAATGTGTGTATTTTTAAATGCAGGGGATCCAGATCCTGACAACGATTATCTATATATGGGAAAAAAGAGTATGATATTCAAGGAAATGAAACTATAAGATGCAGACAATCAACAAAACTACCGATGATAAAAACCCTTCCTTCATATTTAGTAAGTTTCGAAAAAGTGGCTTGATAGGTCTTGAATAAACTAATTTAGTACTCTGCTCCCGGTTCTAAATATAAGAGAAAGTTAGGTCAACAAAAGTTGATGTAGTTGGACCAAATTTATCAACTTTTGTTGACTCAACTTTCTTTTATAAGACCGGAGCGAAGGGAGTACAAACCAGACATAACTACTAGCAGAAGATATACAAACTAATGAGTAATTAAGTAAATGTTTTCTGAAATAAGCAACTCTTCAAAAGGAACATACATCAATTTTTGGAAACAAATCCATAATTCTAGAAACTTATCCACAATAAATTCTCTACTATGGTAGTTCCATGTGAGGGCTATATAAAACAAGAGATCTTCTAGATTAACAATTAGCAATAGACAAAAAATAAACTACCAAAACCCCCAAAAAAAGACAAGGAGAGGAGAGAGAGAGAGAGAAGTTAAATTCCTTGAATTCTCAAACACATAAGGAATGATGAATTATAAATTGAAGACATATATATTCAAATATTTTAAACAATCAAACAAAATAAATAAGTCTACAGAGGAATTTAAAATACACACACCAAATTTAATAGAACAAAGAGAACACCAACTCTTACATACATACTCATTAAGTAAAAATTCCTCAAAAAGAAAAAGCATTTCATAACATGCAAAACCCACATAGGAAAAAGAAAAACAATTCCTCATTTATAAAAAACATCAATTTTTTCAAAGAAAAAAAAGCAGAAGATACTCATTTGAAGAACAGCAACAACTATAACTTTAGATCACAAATCATCAAAAAAAAAAAAACAACCTTAGTTCACATGTAAGATGAGATCAGAAGGAGAGTAGAGAGAGAATGAAAAAAAGAAGGGGTCACAGTGATGATTGAATTGAAGAAGGAAAGGAAGCTGGTGAGAAAGTAAGGCTAAGACAAAATGAAAAATCTTGTCTTTGACTCAAAGCTTTTGTTTATGTTGTTATGACCAAAGAATAGAAGAGAGGGACAAACACAGCTTCATAATACTTTCTTCCTGTTCTTCTTTTCTTTATTTATTTCTTTGTTCATTTTTTATAAGTGGAGTTTGGTAAGTGGTTTGGGTCAACTCTCACTGACCCACAACAACAAGAAAAAAAATGGATTTTGTTTAATTTCTGCAACATCAATTTGTATATCTTTGCGTTTTTGTTGTAGTCTTTGGTTTGTGCGGCTAATAAAGGAAAGGAAAAGAAAAGGGGCAGAAAATATGAAAATGGAAGGGACAAAGAAACAGGTGTACAAGTGACACAACACAACGGTTTCAGAGTCTCAGCACTTTTCCCCATTTAAAGCACAACCTACTCAATGTTGATGTGCCTTCCGTACTCTCTTACCATTTGACATTTTTGCTTTTGACTTTTTTGCTTAATCGTTCCAAGATTATTGTGTTTACTTTTTAAAAAACAAATGAGATTAATTTTTTATGGTGCAATTTTTATACTATAATATTAGCTTAGAATCAATCAAATCACATTTTATTATCATTTTGTCAGGTTAGTTTTTAAATTATATCGAAAAATATTTATGATGAGATGTGATTGAATATATGTGTAGTTTTCTTTATAAAAAATAATGTATATAAATTGTCGTAAAATTAGTTGTTTATTGATAATTGAATTAGGTTGTCAAGTCTAAATAAATTTAGAGACTATTACTAGTATCTTTTTATTAGTTAATGTGAAATTGGTTAACAGTTGATGCAAAATCGGTTGACGACCGAATGTGGCTACCAAGTTTAAATGAACTTGGAGGTCAATATTAGGTTCTATTGGATTTGTGGTGGTGTTGAATATGAGCAAAGAGACTATAACAAAGAATTGGTCAAATCAAAAGATCATACAATTAATATCTTATATATATGGCATGAAGGGGTAAGTGGTTACATAGAGAAATGAGAGAAACTATCATGAAGACATGAGATAATCATTAACTCCTTAATAATAGGCATATGGAGAACATAAGTAGTTAAAGAATAGTTATATGTAAAAATATATTTTTTCCTCAACCCAACCACATGGACAAGATATCATTCTACTTAGTTTAGAATGTGCATGAAGACATATTCCCCTGATAATAGGGTGATGGAGGGCTTGGTGGGATTATATGAAAGTTAATAAATTAGTCGATAAGGTGGTTTTGGACTATAACTCAGACATTAGCCGTGATCTTGTATGATGTAATATGATGTGTAGACTCCTTACTTATTCTAAGTCTATAAAGACTATTTTCAAGACACACAATCAATCAAATAAGTAATTACTTATTTTTATTGTTTTCCTTTATTTTTTATGCAACAATAGACAATAGTTCAACCTTCAACACTAGATGTTCTCTGGAGTAGTCTATGAACCCACATCTGAGAAATAAAGTCTCTTTCTCAACATAATTGCTTGATAAAAAAAAGGTGGCCCCTGTCTAAAGTACAAGTTAGCCTACATGTTATTTTCTTAGTTGATCAAACGACAAATCAAACAAGCAAAAGGCTATTCAGCTGATCAGCGACTAGTCAGCTAAATACCAAATTTCGTACGACAACAACAATTGGCACGCCTTATAGGACCAAGAAGGTGTATATACTATTTACAGTTGAGGTACTACAACAAGAGAAACTGTGTGGTTAGGCATAACCTTTACCACAAGTTCAGTTGGACAATGTACAGGCTGAACCTTTATCAAAGGTCATTTTGTACTCTATTTATTCAAGACATTTTTCAAGTGTTTCAGTCGAATATCGTTGCTAATTCTTATTTGGGGGGAAAATAATGGCAAATGATATGGTTAACAGTGAAATAGAAAAAACTGGTATATATGCCATTAATTATGCCAAATACTTCGGCTTATGACACGACTCTACAGGTCACCAATCAAGAACCTACTCTTTATCAAGTTCTGGGATCTAGAACGCTGACACAACTACTTAGTGATTATATAATGTAGCATCCATGGTATAATACTCCATCAACCTCAATTAATCAACCATTATATCGGTCTTTTTTAGAATTGCCTCCCTATGGCCATGTGGGTTCAAATCCTCGTAGGATTTTGTACAAAACGATTAAGGATTTTGACAAAAAATAGTCATGGATTTACATTCTTCCTATGTTGAATAATCATTTAGCTGTTGATTGGATTCAAAATTAGAATCTTAGTCATAATGCAGCACGGCCACCATGGATACAAATTCCACCTAGTACAACTATTAACATGATGATTCCGAACATGCTAAAGCATATGTACCAAAATGTTCTTCAAGAGGCAACAATGCCAACAACACAACATGATCCAACTCCAACCTTAGTTCTCATCCGGCTGATGACGGTTGAGAGTAGACGGATTGTCCCGCAGCAAATTGATCTCAACATTAAACTCAAGGTTATGCAAAGGTAGTTTGGCATATAATTTAGGTCTTCCCGCGATCTAAAATTTTGAGGGTTGCTAAAAAATAATGGAACCGCCACCAAAATTTATTTAAAATCAAAAAAATATTGGGAAACCATTAAAAACTGAAAAATGATCTTTAAAACCAAATTTTGGGTCGAGAATCGATTATGCGTAGGAACGATATTAACACTCTACAACATCCATTAAAAAAACAGTTACCCATAATTAATTGTGCAAAAAATCATGTTAACTTAAAAAATATTTATTTCTCCTTATTATTAAATGCAACTATAATTTATTTTTATGAAAATGATTTTTAAATAAAAGTGTACTTAAAATAAAGAGGAAAAAATACTTTTTTTTTTGTTATTGTGCTTGATATGAGTGACCTCATGCTCATACGTATCTTCTGATGCGATAGAGAAGTCAAAGAAACGTAGTTCTTGGTAAAAAATGAGGGTGTGTTGGTTGATTTAATTAAATGTAGTCATAATTATGGTATTTATTATTTGCATGTGTTTGATTCTTGAATGAGTTGATTCTTGCACGTGTTGTTTATCGGGCTCTAGGATTTATGGTCCATACATACATATTCCTTCCTATTTATCTAAGATTATGGGGTCAAGATTTGTTTTTTTTTGTCTTTTCAATGTATAAAAAACAAAATGGATGTCTTTTTTATTGATGTCCACCATGGAGGGTATCTTTTGGATGACACAATGGAAGTGTATGAAGGGTGAAGTGTCAAATTGAAAATGTGATGTTGACAGGTGGAGTTACTTTGAGATTTTGATATTATTAAAGAAATGAGGTATCCTGAAGTTATTAGTATGCGGTATGAGGTGTATGGTGAGAAAAAGTTTCTGGAAAATGACATTGGAGCTATGAAAATGGTAAGTTGTGCCAAGGCTAATGGGAAAGTGAAGTTTTATCTTATTCATCCAGTATCTCAGCCCATATTTGTGGCTAATGTGCAAATTGAGGCTCAAATAGATGAAGCTAAATATGCCCATCAAGAAGCTGCCCAAATAGGAAATGATACACATGAACCAACCCAATATGCAACCCAAACAGAAGACAATCTTAGGTTTGATAGTGATGATAGTACCGTTAAAGTAATTTTTGGAGATTCAAATGATAAATTGCCCATGAATGATGGGTTTGATGAGGTCCAAATGGGTGGCGATGGACTTGAAGGACAAGGAGTGGTAGGTGGTAAGGAAACCGAGTGTCTTGGGGAAATTAAGAAGAGGAAGGGTGCAAGTAAGAAAAGGTCTTATACTAGTAAAAAGAAGAAACAAAGTACTGGTAAAAAAACAGGGAGACCTAAGAAGATCATTGTTGAGAAAGAACATATTGTGGATGAAGATGTGGAGGTTAATGCGTCAAGTGATGACTCTTTTAATTTGGCTTCAAATAGAAAAAAACATGTAATGCAAACTGAGAAGGAATTGTGTGATGAAGAGTTTTTTACAGAGGAATTGGAGAGTGATGAATCAAGAGAAGATGTCAATGAAGAGAGCACTAAAGACAAATACAATTATCTCTTTGTTTGTCATGACAAAAAAAAATGGATAATTATAAGAGGGTTTTAGGAAGCCTTTTCACCAGTAAAGAAGAATTTAAGGAGGCTATGACAACATATGCCATTCATAATGGGAGGGAATTGAAGTTAATAAAAAATGACAATATAAGAGTGAGAGTTGAATGCAAGGAATGTTATGAGTGGTTTTCCTATTGTGAAAAGTTACTTGATGAAGATACATGGCAACTTAGGAAACTAGTTGACACACATTTATGTAATAGAGAGTATAAGGTCAAATTTATGAGATCAAGTTGGCTTGGGAAAAGATTGTACTCAACAGTAAAGGAGAACCCCAACATAAAACTTATAGATATTTCTAACAAGGCTCATCAAAAGTGGAATGCTGGAGTGAGTAAGATGAAGGCATACAGAGCACGTAGGGTTGCAATTGATATGGTTGATAGATCATTCAGAGAGAAATATCTAAGATTGTATGATTACTGTCATCAATTATTAAGATCGAATCCAAATAGTGTTACTAAGTTACAAGTCCAACCTACAATTTTGGAGGTAATTGATAAAGATTATATGGACATACCACTTTTACTAAGTTTTCAACGCCTATATATGTGTCTTAATAGATGTAAAGAGAGTTTCATGATTTGTAGACCAATTATTGGTCTTGATGGTTGTTTCCTTAAAGGGTATTACAATGATATGTTTCTTGTTGTTGTGAGTAGAGATCCAAATGACCAAATGCTTCCAATTGCTTTGGCTGTAGTTGAAGGTGAGACAAGAGATACATGGACTTGGTTCCTTAAATTATTAATCGATGACTTGGGTAGACAACCAGCATGCAAATTCTACACTTTTATATCTGAACAACAAAAAGTATTCATTTATGTTCAATTATTCACTATTCATTTATGTTAATTTTTCTTGTTTATGTTAGGGACTGTTTTTGACGATGGATGAGTTCCTTCCTGGGGTTGAACAAAGGTTTCGTATAAGATAGCTCAACAACTTCAGAAAAAAGCACCCAGGGAAGAAGCTTAAAGAATTGATGTGGAAGGTAGCCAAGTCAACATATCATCAAGCATGGGAAAGAGAAATGAAGGAGTTGAGGAAGGTTAACGGATAGGCCTACAAATATTTGGTGAAGATTCCACCAAGGTTTTGGTCAAAGTCAAGATTCAGTTTCAATTCTAAATGTGATGTGCTTGTCAACAATATGTCACAGACATTCAATAGTGTCATAGTTGGACCTAGAGGGAAACCCATAGTAACAATGCTTAAAGACATCAAATGGTACTAAATGGAAAGGTGCGCAACAAATAAAATTAGATTAGAAAGGTACACTTGTTATGTTCTGTCTCAAATCAAGATAAAGTTAGAAAAGGAACAAGAATTATCAAGAATGTGGATGTGTAGGTAATATTATGGTTCTGTTTATTAATTCTTATTATGCTATTGATTGTTTTATCACAAGAGTTTTGGCTAAGTGTGTTAATTATGTCATGTGTCAATTTTGGGTATATGTTTATTCTTATTGAACAAGGTATGCTGGTGAAAACATATTTGGAGTCAGTAACATCAACCATACAGGAGAAAAGTTTGTGGTATCACTGGAAAATAGAGAGTGTGCATGCAAGAAGTGGATGCTTATTGGAATTCCCTACTACTATGCAGTTTTTTGCTGCAACTTCCTCAAACAAGATCCAGAAGACTTGATTACAACATATTATAGGTGAAGACATATAAGACTTGTTACCGACCTGTCATTTACCCAACAAATGGACATAATATATGACCTCGAACTTCATATCATGATGTCTTACCACCACCATCAAGAAGGCTTCCAGGAAGGCCCAAAAGGTCAAAGAACAAATATGGTGATGAGAAAAAAAATAAGGACTCAACAATGATTAATAGGAAATGGATGCCAAGTAAGTGCACCAAATGTAAACAACCTAGTCATAATAAGGCATCGTGTCCAAGCCAAACCCAAGAAATCCAGACTCAAACTCAAACTGCCTATGCCCAAACTCAACCTCACCAAGCCAAAACACAAGCCACACAGACCCAAACTCTATCTGTCCAAGCCCAAACACAACCTGTCAAACCCAAAGGAAAACCAAGGAAAAACCAACCCACACAAGCCCAATCTCAACATGCTTAGCCCAAGCCTGCACACGCTCAGTTCCACCATGCATAAGCTCAGCCCCATCCTGCACAAGCTCAGTCCCAGCATGCACAAGCTCGGTCCAAGCCTGCACGAGTTCAGTCTCAACCTGAACAAGCTCAGTCCTAGCATGCACAAGCTCAACCCTAATATGCACAAGCTCAGTACCAGCATGCACAAGCTCAGTCCCACCATGCACAAGCTCAGCTAAGCGAATAGTGATCTCGCTGAGCGAATTTTAAACACATAAAAATAGCAACAACTTCATCTTAATAATGGTTGACTTGTGATCTCCATGAATCTTCAAAATAACATTCCTAAGAGTCATAATTTCCAACTCCTTTTGGGGGAACTCTAAATATTGTGTATGTATTTGTTGTGGAGTTCTTTGTTGTGCTTGAGGCCTATAGTCTGAATCTCAAACAAAGTAATTGCTCTACATTCAATGTCATAAGTCTACAATTGATGAACAAAGACAACATTAAAACAATTTTTATTTTAATTGAACTAATCTCAAATACATAAGAAACAATTTAATATCCCAAATCAACAAGAATTGAATAACAAATTTTTAATTTGAACCAAAAACCGTAAATCCAATAACCCTAATATGAGAAAATCAATTTGAAAACCAAAATCCCGAAATCCAATCTAACAACCTCAAATAAAAGAATCCAAAATCATAAAGGTATTGATACTTACCACAAAATTCCTACAACCCCAAAATTTTCTTCCTCTGTTCGGACCCAATTTTGTCATTGTGCGCATCACATGTTTCAGACCACAAACACAATTTGGCAGCTCATGAATTCCATTGGAAACGAAAGAATCATTGTTGTAGGACTGTGAATTTGACTCATTTGAACATGAGGAGGCCATGGATTTCAAGCTTTGGAACTGTGAACATGAATTTTCATGGGTGGGAGAGGAGAAGAACAAACAAAGGTTTTGGAACTGTGAAGGAGAAAATGGAACTGAGAGTTTTTTAACATTGCCTTAACAGAAATCCACTTAAAGAGTAACATCGCAATTATTTAAAAACATAAAATACTGAAATGCGAAGAAAAAAAAAAGATAAATGACTAAATCATTACCTGAAATTAAGTTAAGGGACCACATGAGTAATTATGCCTTAAATGTATTTTGTTGCGTTTGAGATTTTTGAAATGAGACTTAGAGGTTTTGAGTTGTCTCAAGTGATACACCTAAGTTTACGTGATTAACCCAGTTGTTCTCAAACAACTTATTAAAATTGATTTTTTTTTTCTCTTAAATGATTTTTAGAACTATCAAGTTTACACAACTTGTACTCTATAAAATTTGATGATTAAAAAGATGTCACATCTAATTAACCATTTTAAAATAATTTTTGTATGGTTATTCTTTGTTTTAAATGAGTTCTAGAACAGTCAAGTTGTAGTAACGTGTATCCTAACAATTCAAAGAAAAAAGACATCCCGTCTAATTAATATTTAAATATTTTATAATATTTTTATTTTTAGAAGATTTAATAAATTTTATTTGAGAGAGGGATTAAACCCAAATTTTAAAGAAAGAGGGAAATTATAATTGTAACACAAAATAGCAAAAAATTAGAGGAAAATATATGGACTGAGAGGCCAACTTAAATCAATTTGTAGAAAATTATAATTCATACTCCACAATTTAACTTCTACCTCCATATCTTTTTTGCATTAATTTTCCAAAATACAACATTTTTTAAAAAAAAAATGGGCCTGTTTATTTATCCCTATCTCTATTTTATCTTGCATATTAGAAATTTCAAACATAATATTTTCAGTATGTAAAATTTTTCTCATATATTTTTACATAACGGAAATTCTGAAAATGAAATATTTAGGATGTAAAATACTTGCTCAGCCATTTTACCCAGAGGAGGTGAGGCAGGCTCAGCCAGATGTCGGTGGTAATGATGGTGGCAATGCTGTTGGTGGAAGTGGAAATCAACGACAAGTTAATGAAAAAGAACAAGGAAATGGAGATGAGGAAGAGAACAATAATTAAGGCAACTACGACTGAAAAGCTCACAAAAAATAGTGAACTTTAAATGTTTTCTGTCATTTGGTTTCTTTCATTTTAGTCATTTAGCAATTAGTTTTTTTTTAATATCTTTTGAACTTGATGTTGATGTTTTGGGATGTATTCCATTAATGTTTTGAATTTGTAATTTTTAGAAACTTATGTTTTGGTTTGATAATGCTAAATTTTGGGTTGATTGTGATTTTGAACATGGTTTGAAATTTTGTTGCAATTAGTGTCAAGGTTTGTGAAAAATCAAGCTCACTTGCATGAAAAAGAGACAATTTTGTTCACATGCTAAAGTGGAAGTCAAATTTTGTGGTTGCTCTTGAATGATAGTATGAGTATGAACCAAATTGTTTTATCAAAGTGAGAATTTCATTGTATTTTATGAAAATTGTTGATTTCAGGAATCACATCAGACCTATCCTAATAAATTGTATGCATCCCACATTTATAAAGATTTTGAGAGTCAATATTGTGCTTACACCGTTGAATTTGTAATCTCTACTTGTCACTATATGTATGATACATGGATATGATCAAGACAATTTTTTTTATTTTGAGAATAAACTACTTGGCCTAAAAAGCTTACCCGTGAGCTGAGTGACCCTTGCTTACTTAAATGAAAAGATTTTGTTTCTTTTTGGAAATTAGAACCTTGAACCCAAAAGAAAAACAATGAATACCTCTCATATCTATAAGAATAAGAGAGCATTCATTTTAATAATATGTTTCTATCTAAGTTGCGGAGAGAAAGCTTGTAAGAAAAATAAAGAAAATCCAAGTGGAATTTTGGTGATTGAAAAGAAAATGAAAGCGTTTCCTCTTAAGTTCAAAGTGAAAAAGAAAAAAGAAGGGAGAAAGAGAAAATAAAAAGACAAGAAAAAAAAAAACAATGATTCACCAAAGAAGGTTGGTAATGTAAAAGAAATTTGAGAGTATTAAGATGTATATTGCAAAATTATGAAAATAATTGCTCTCTTAAACTTTAGGCATTTTTTGTTATCTAGAAAAACAAAAAAATTTGAAGCCAAGCCACATTACAACCTTGCAATGACCTTAGTGATCTATGTTTGATTAAGTATCTAGTGATATATGCATAGATGACTGAAAATTTTGATTTTGTGTGAATGCATTGCACAGAATGAGTGAAACACTTACCTTGCTTTTGTTATTGAGTGAAACACATCTGTGAGGAATGTGAGTCTGAGTATTGACTTTTGATTGGAATTTGTGAAAATCACAATTTTATTTTGCAATTGTTTGATAAACATGCTTTGATCTATTGACACCGTGATTTTTGGTCTTTTAAGATTGCATAGCATGCAAGTTTGAAAAAGAATTGAAATTTTTTGAGTGCTTGATTGGTTACAAACCATGATTATCCCTCTGCACTAAAGTTTTCTGAACCATGTTTGAATTTTTTTTTAGAGGACTTTTGTTTGAGGACAAACAAAGTTCAAGTTGGGGAGAGTTGACAAGTGTCAGATTGTACTCAATTTTAATATAGTTTTATAAGCACTTATGGATTTGATTTAATAGAAAATATTTGGATTTTTCTCAATCATTGTAGATATTTGGTAAATAGGTTTCGAGATATGATAATGGTAATATTTACATATTTTCATGGTTTTAGATGTAAAAGAGAATGGACATTCAAGGAAGAAAGCAAGTAGGACCGTTTGAGCCAAGAAATGAAGAAAACAGGCTGAGGAAATTCGATGAGCGAGAATGACGTTGGCTTAACGAATCCAAGACAGAAAGTCATGGAGTTTTGCATCACATATTGCACTTAGCGAGCCTCAATTTTGCTTAGCGAACCAAGGGGGTTTAAAACACTTGTGTACAACTAGCGAAAATAGACTTATCCTACCACTATACATAGAGCTTAGCATTGTCATTTTGAAAATACACATAACTAGATTTAGGTTTAAACATCTATTAAATGTAAACTTGAGGAATGTATTTAAGTTTAGGAGTTAGAAACCATTGGTTGCTAATACAAGCGCCTTAGTTAACCATATGAGAAATTGACATTTAAACAAGATAGTTAATTTCTCACCGTTATAAAGGAATTAATAATGCATGAATCGAGACGACGATGATATTTGTGGTAATCGGAATACCCCAACAATTCTATCTCTTTAGTATTTCCAATACTTTAATCGCTTTTTATGTCTGATTACAAGTTTCTGAACAAATCCTTTAAAACTATTCACTTAGAAATGTATTAACTGTTGAACGAAAATAATATCGTTCAAATACATGTGGATATGATAACTCAATAGTTACTTTTAATAAAATATGTCATCAATTTCCCGTGCTCAATTGAAGGGAAAAGCAATTATAGGAGGACTTGGTGGCGGTAAATAGGGGAGGTAAGGGTGGTGAGTATTGTGTGGGGGTGATTTTATTGCGGGTTTGAAGAAGTTGGAAAATAAGCTCACTTGGTTTCGACAAGATCCGAGTGTTATGAGTAGAATTGATAGGTTTCTGTTGTCGAAGGACTTGGTGTTGAAGTGGAAGATACCAGATCAATCGGTGGGAGATAGGGACATTTCACACCATTGTCCTCTTTGTCTGAAATGCCATCCATACATACAATTGGGACTCCAAACCATTTAAATTCAACAATTGTAGGAGGGAATACAAAGATTTTTTGCCATTTTCAAGTGCAAGAAAAAAGACTTACGTGTTAAAAGAGAAGTTAAAACATTTGTTATTTTATCGAGTTAGTTCCATTTAACGTATAATATATTTTTTAGATTACAACATGTTATAGCTGCTTATATCCAATTTTTATAATTTTTTATATGTATAATCATTAAAATAATATAAAATACTCAACACTTTGATTTGTGAAATTTATTGTCTACAATGACTTATTAAAAGAAATAAATCTAACAAAAATTACTTCTAGAGTAAGTTGATCATCACTCATATATATTCAACATAAAAAATCCAATAAAAGGCAAACAATAATAGCTAATAAGAAAATGTAATATTTTAATTAATCTTATTAATCCAATTATTACATATTAGATGGACTTTGCTCAAATATAAAATGATTATTTTATAAATAATTTGAAGCAAAGTTTTAGGACTTTGTATCACTTGATGGAGGACTACAACACAGGAGCCTTTCACTGACAATTGGGTCACATATTCCACAAATTGGGTAACAAAAAGGTATATCAGTTTCTACATTTCCCACAAGAGCACCTGAAATAGCAACAAGTAACACTACAAACTTCAAGAACATCTTCAATAAAAATTTCATTATAACAAAAATTGATTTTAAAGAAAAGCGAAATAGATATCTTGTAGTGCATTTATGTTAAAGTAATGTGTATTTATTTATAGACAAAAGTAGAGTCCTCTAAAATATTATAATTGGAAAGTTTTAGACTTTAATAATGTGAAAATCTTAATTTTTTTTATCATATTAAGAAAAATAAATGATTTGTTGACTGACTTCTAATACTTTACTATATATTAAGCTATAATTTCTAATGGTATTTAATAAAAATTAGCCTTTCATTTATAAAATATAATATCTGAAGTCTTTTCTTCAAGGTTTTAAATATATTATAAAATTTTGTCCAAAAAAAAAAGCATATTATAAAATATGTTTACTAAACATATTTAAATATTTTATTTCAAATACTTAAAAAAAAATAGAGAAAGATAAATTATTAATAATAATTGTCGCATTAATGGTTCTTTTACAATTTTTCGATATGAGATTTGAATTTTGTCCTTTGAGATCAATGAGTCAAACTCTTACTATTAAACTAATATCTCATGGACAAATTTAATTTCAATTAGTTATAAAAAATAAATAAATTTAACATAATAAAGATGATGAACATTTGTTAAATATAATATAGAAATAATAAATCAAATTATTTATTGTGATTAGTTCATAATGAATGGATGCGCCAAATTTATAAATAATTAATAACTTTGGAACATTTGTTTCTTTTTTTTGTTTTGAATCAGAATATTTGTTTCTAGTAAAGTATAACTAAAACTTTTTTTAATATTAAAAGTAATTTGAATTATATAAGTTAGATTTTAAAATGTAAGCCAGAATTCTACCATTTATTGAATACTAGTTAAAATGACATCCAAGCTCCCAAATGACACCAAAATTTCAAAGTAAAGGACATGAAAAATTCCATTTCAAACGAATAATGATAAATCATAAATAAAAAACGGTAATGACAAATTATAAGTAAAAATTTATAATTAAAATAAACACATACCTCATGCATGATGTACACATATCAGTCAAGATACATTTTTGAAGATGGGTCTTTGCTTAATTAGGAAGGAGTGACAGATGTTTGAAGGATTTGGGAGGTTTACTTCCGTACTAAAAAAATTACTTAAAATTTCAACGAATATCAACAATATTCAAAAGAAAAAATTCATGGTTTTTCTCCTTTTTACGTATAAAATAATAACCTAAAAAAATCTTGACAACATCAAATAAATATTTATTTTATTTTTATTGAGTCAACATAAAACAAATTATTTCATTTGTAACGACAAGAAAAATCTAACCTACTTTTGAAAAAAAAATCTTTGTATATATTAAACTTTCGAATAAATTTTAAATATTAATCACCCATAGCTTATCTATCAAATGGATATGGTAGAATTTTTTTTAAGTTATTGTTTGAATGAAATTCACTAAAATTTTGCTTAACAATGACTTTATAAATTCCTTATTTTCTAATAATCTTGGCAAAAGAGCTTTTATTTAGATAAACTCAAGTCTCAAAACTATGTCTTTGAATAATTTATAACTAGGTCCCAAAACCTAGTTTATAATTGTATTTTGCTAAAGCACTGCAAATGAGATGAGATAATATTAAAGTGTCAACGTAGAGATGTGTATTTTTATTTGATGCCTTTGCCGAGAGAGTCATTATGTTTATTATTGTAATGAGTTAGAGTATATCTTGTACTTATTTTAATAAAATTTGCTTATAAAAACAATTTAACCAACTAATTATAAATTATTATTAATAAATTTAAGGGTTCACTTACAACTTTATTCAGAAACCTACTTACAAAACATCAAATAGATTAGAGACCTCTAGAATAAGTATCGTGCATGTTTGATTTTACGTTTGGAGAAAACTATACTCTATAGTTCTTGCAAAATTACACCGGGACCCAAACATGCACTCAATACCACATCTCTATAATTGAACATACATTAATGTGCAAAACTAAAGGTCTCGGGAATTCATTAATGCATGCCAGTAATATATGATGGCCACACTTCAATATGTTCCCTCTTAGCAAAACATTTGGTATTTAATTTGGAAGAGAAGTGTCACTAGCTGAGCAAAAAGAAAAGGGACATGACAATCAACAAAAGCATCCAAATTACTTTTAACATATGGCAATTTCAACATTTCCAAGTGCAAACATATACAAACGTAGTTTAGTTGTCATATTTCAATAAAGCCTGTGCAAAAACATATACAAACTTCAAAGAAAAGGGGAGTAGGGATAGGAGAGGGAGATCAATGTCAAAATGATGTAACATTATGAACAAATTTGTGTTCTTACTGTCTAGGATATGAAAAATACATCAGGTTAGCGGGTTTCCCCCCGACGGCTGAGTAAAGCCCTTAATTTGTACAATGACGTTGCAACTGAATGCGAACTTTTGATCCATAACCATGCCTTTGAAGATTCCGAACAATCATACTTCCTAAGAATCGTTTTGATAAAAAAATCTTACCAAATAAGAGTAAGAAACATGATACATTTTAAGTAGAGATTGGTACAAAACTATGATCCAACCCAAATATCATGAGTTTACTAAAACAATTGGAAAAACAAACTTGTTGATCCATCTCCAAAAGTTCGAAGATCAGCTGCTTTAACCAATGCTCTGCATAGGGGGCAAGTCCTTTCTCTCTCAAACCTGAAATGAGAAAGTGCCTTTGTTGGTTACAACTTATAAGAGAAGTCATTAATAAGATAAAATCATAATACAATCTACCTGCCTCTTAAGACACATTTGTTTAATATTTTATAAAAAAGTGATTTGATGTTGTATAATAACAAATAAAGATTTATTTTTCAGAGATTTAAAGTAAAACATAACCTATTTTTCTTTTGCCTACAATTATTAGAAAAAACACTTCTTTCATTTTAAAAAGTAGTTATAGTTATAGCTTTTCTCCATAAACTAGATAATTTCTCAACAGAATCAGCCATTTAAACATTATATAAATTTCCAAAATGATTTTTTAAAAAGGGCTGTTTTTCACGAAAAAAGCTTAAACAAATGCTTTTTTACACAAGTCATTTTCGTCCAACTAGTTTGTGTAATGTGTCCTACAACACCGTAACTATGCTATTGGTTAGGAGATTGTGTTGTATTATTGCTTCTCTGGTGGGCAGAGTCATGACAATGTTATTGTGACTTAAGAGTTTCTTCATTCTACAAGAAATAAGAAGGGTTCAAAGATGGATGGCAATCAAAGTAGACCTAGAGAAAGCTTTTGATTGACTAAATTGGAGTTTTGTGAAGAATATCTTTGAGGATATTGAGCTTCCAAATTGATTTTTCAAAAAGGGATATTTTGCAAGAAAAAAGCTTAAGGGAAAACTTGATCAGTTTCAAGTGGCAAGAATAAATTTGAGCATGAAATGAAGTTCTCATAGCTTGAGGGAAATATTCATTAATTTTGGCCAGTACTTCTGGCCATTAGGCATGAATCATGACTATACTTGGATGCATAATATAACCAAAGGCATCATTTTTCTTTTGAGCATCATCATGCCTAGTAAAAGTGCACTGTGCAGAAAAATCTACTTTCCTGTGGTGTCGATTAGGAGGATTATTTTATGTATCCAAGATTCCCATGTTTGGTATGTATTTAAAAAAATAATCAACAGAAATTAAGACCCCATTTACTTTCTGAAAACATTTTCTGTTTTCAATTTCTAAAATTTATGTTTATTTTGCATTTGCTAACAGGGAGATGGAAGACTCGTGTATTAAACAATTGTGAAAGAGAGAAGAAAGAAGACAAACAAGGAAGAATGCTTTTTTAGAAACAATGAAAATAATGTTGAGTTTTGACATTTCAAAATTTCCAAAAATGTTAGATCTACTTTCAAAAATTGTAAAGAAAAGTGGTGAGGAAAATATAGGATCTATATTCTCTTATCTTTATTATTTGAAATAAAAATGAACAGGAAATATGAGGTAAACATGCCCAAATATTTCTAGGAAATTTTTTGAATTATGTTACTGACCAAATTATGGATTCAACTCTCACCACTAACAAAATAACATTGCTATTAAAATAAAAGTAGGACATTCTTGATAATTAATAGTGGGAAATGATGTAAAACGCTATTATAGCTGATGACAAGCCTACCCCTAAACAATTATTTATCGGCTCTCGGAAAGGTCCTCGGTATATTTCTGTGAACATTTATATGTTGAAATAAAATTTCTAAATGAGGAATAAAGTTTTGGACTCACCACTCAGATACACAATCTTCACAGAAAATGTGTTTACAGCGCAACAAGATAGGGGAATGCATCTTCTCCTGGCATATAGCACATAGGTCACCAGCAGCAGTAACCTGTGTTTCATTACATAAATTTAGAATCATATTTTAAAAAATAATTGCACAGTAAAAGTCTTCAATAACATAGCATATGTGCAGGTTTTCATCCTTAAATAACAAATTCCAAAATAAAATAATACAGAAGACCTCTCTTCATTTCATCCATAAAAAAAAAATTGCGCACAACTACCTTGTGCAATTACATAAATAAATTTATTATAGGAGATGAGGACAAATCAAATTACCTTGATGAATGCCATAAATTAAATTAATTGATACATGAAAGCTATATTACAAGACGTTGTACGAAATCATTTTGAAGTAAACAGAAATAGAGGATCGTTGTTGTATACTATATAGTAAATAGATTAGATAGATTTATATACAATGTTAATAACAAAATAATATAACTAAAACTGAATTATTACCTGTTCTGTTGTGGCATAGACCCCATAATGAACGTCCTTTCTTGATAACGCTTTCAAGGCAGAAATGAAGTATTGGACCTAATAAGCACGCAGATGATAATTCAGCATTGCACTTACATATCTTGAAATAAACACACTAAAAAAGTTAGAAAAACGAAAGCAAACCTTCTCGACAACAGATGTTAGCTTGAAAGTTAAATACAACCCTGTGGTCAGTGACGAAAAGAGACTGCCATATTCCCTATTCAAGAAAAACCGGTACCAAACTGGTGTTGGCAACAAGGCACGATACAGCAGCAGCGTGTACTCAACAAGAGTTAACATTTGAGCCTAGAAAAGTTAGCCAATGTCAGCAGTTGTTGTAGTAATAAACTACACTTGAAAATTGCATACTTTTAGTTTGGAGAGCATAAATCACCTGCCGACGGAAGTTATGACCTTTCCCCTTTTTGTAATATATAAGAAGGATACACTTAAAAGCCATTGCAACTTGCCGCATCAATATATCTGAGAATCAATATAATGGTGATCATTAATACCAACAAAAATTAGAATAACTAGAGGTCACAAATACAAAGGGATATATGAGACACAAACAATCAACCAAGATAAAAAATACAGTATATTAACAAAACTAAATGAGATAGAAAGATATTGCTCATTATTATTGTTGAGATATGTTTCAGAGATTGTAGATTTTTTATGAACATATTTACTTCCTACTTTCCTTTTTAAATTGATTCTGATCCCTATATATTATCCATGATTTAATTCATGAATATCATTATGTTATTGTTGTTGACCTCGTGTATACAAAAATGTTATCTTGTTTCGTTTCTTCAAGATGTTGTGAAGGAAATGATGAAAAAAAACGATTCTGTTGTTTTCACCATTGCCTATGTAAAAAAATATCAGCTAACATTCCCTATTTTCCATAGATGTGTGAACAAGCAATGACAGCTAATATCACATACAGTTAATTTTGTCCTAATGCTACAAGGGGGAAAAATAAAAGTTCTAGCATAAATAAATTGCAACAATGTAATATCAAACATTGCATGAATAAGTCCATACCATTGACCAAGATGGTGAATATTGCATGCCAGAAAGGTGTTGGTTTTGGAGGTAACATGATCAGTGGATATAAAATATCATCATTTCGATACCACCAGTAAATGCCTATCACGTGAAGAATGAAAGCGAAAGAGATACCAGCAAGTAAAGAGACTTTCCTATCTCCCTGCAAGATAAAACTTCTTTCGCTGAATGTTATGGTACGAGGGTGAGGAGTTGACAGAACATAAGCACGGTTTCGGAATAGAAATTTTAAAGGATTGGCAAGGATATGAGTAACGTACCTTCAAAGCTGTCTGCTTCTTAACAATTTCATTTGACTTGAACATCACAGCTGCAATCCAAATTGTGACAAAGAAACCTGCAAGTTCTCAGAAAAGATTAGTAGGTACAAATTAAGGGATGCATCATGCACCATGCACCTATTCAGAGGTAGAGATTGTAAATAGAAAAGACACAATTGCAACTCACAAGAAAGTTAGAAAGCAAATCACATACTGATCTTCAATTAGAAAAGTTTTTGTATTATTAACAAAGGATCACAACAGAAACACATGGCAAGAACTTCGTTGCTTAGTTAACCCCACAAGATTTGTTTTACCTTACCAATCAATCACTATTCCACCAAGCACATTACCTCAGAACAAGCAAGCCAAGTGCTCTTAACACAACAGGTAGCCAAGTTATCAGAAACAACTTTTAATTTTCCAAATATTTTGACCAATGGATTAACTACTAACTAAGCAAAAGTAAATAAAGGAAAATGTGGAATGGCTATCTATGATCATTACACTGGAGTAACGCAAGTTTGAAGCCATAATTAACATCACAAACATAACATAACCAATGAATTGGCAATACCTTGCAAATGCTGTCGGATGAAAACAACCAATAGCAAGAGCGAAAAAGGAAGAATCTGCTCAATCCACTTGGCAACAAGCTGAATATCATATCTCTGATAGGAAGACGAATCCCTACTGTTATTTTCTGTTCCATTCTCAGCCGCATCACCATTAACCTGTCCACTACCAGCTAATGACGACGATGAAGACGAAGACACAAGAGGAACCCCTTCACTAGCTGCAATTCCACTACGACCCTCGGCATCATCATCATCATCCAATGCAGGCATTCCACTTCTCTCACCAATCACATCATCACCAGAATCATCATAACCCACTTCTCCAACCTGAGTTTGAATATTTTCTCCAGCTCCAATAATCCTTATGGCAACCTCCCCTGCACTGCTCCCAGCAACAGAACCAGCAGAATCATCAACCCGAGACCGTGATTCGGGACCAGAAACTTCATTGTTGAGAATCACAGCCTCAGAATCATTGGTTGAACGTAGAATGCCAGAGTAATCCAATAGAAATGAAAGTGGTGAACGTAAAGGGTTAATAGAAGGTAACCTCATACCATACCATGTTATAATACCATTATTATCATCACTATTAACACCTCCAAAAGATGATGATGATGATGATGATGATGATAATGATGATGATGATGATGGTGATGATGATGATGATGATGATGATGAATTAGAAGAAACATTTGCATATTGTTCTGAATTACCATTCAAAGTTTCCATCTTTAGCACAAATTAAACAAAAAAAAACCCTAGTTTTCACTATACCTCTTTTTTGTTTGATCTTTCCTCTTTCTCAACTATTTTCTAATTTTGGGGTTAATTAAAAATATTATAAAAAGAAAAAACTATTTTTTGGGGGGTTTTATCCTACCCTGAAAAGGGAATGAAGGAAATTGTTAGGGAAGTAAAGAAAACAATGAAAAGGGGGTGCAAATAGAATAAAGAAAAAGAAGGGAATAGATTAGCTGTATAACTTACCTGAGAGGTTATGGATTAAGGAAAAAAGGAAGGGACTTTGGGATTTAGAAAGAATGGAAGTGAGAAATGGATGAAGAGGGTTTGAAGTTAATAGGTAATGGTAGAAGAAGAAGAAGATGATAGGAGAAAAGTCAGAGTCAGGGAGCTGAAATGAAACCTCCGTTTGATTTTTGTTTGAGCGTGTGAAAGCGATGAAGGACAATGTGCCAAGATATTTATTTATTGAAGATTGATGATTTTGTCCTAAGTATCTTCAGTTTTTTTGTCCCACAAAAATTAAATACTGTCTTATCTTTTTATTGACACAGACATTAAAAATATATTAAATAATCGTGCTTAGATTGAAATTTTAATTAAGAGATTAAATTTTAAAATTTGTGAATTTATTTTATAAATTGATAAAAATAGAGAACTAAAACTGCAATTAAATTTAATAATTATTATTATATTATTATTCAAAATATCTATTTGAAGAATGTTATTTAAAAAATTTAATTTATATATATATAAAAGTTTATTATTCCAGAAGTTATTTTAAGAACTAGATTCTCTTCTTCCCTACTTTTATTTATTTTTAGATTTGCCATTTCATTCTATTTTTTCTAAATGGTTTTAATCATAAAAGTTTCTTTGAAGTTAAAAAAGTAAGTATTTTCCTAAAAGAATTAAAAGTTTTGAAAACTCATTTCAAACTAGAGATGCCAACAAGACTAGGCAGACACAAGTAGTAGCTTCATGTGTATCTACCTCTATCAGATAAAAAAAAAAGGTACTTGTATCTACCTGATATTGGTGTGTGGATATCGGTGGATATTTATTAAAATCATAGAAATAGTCTTCTACAAAATCATTTTTGTGTTCATGTAAGAATATTAGGCATTTTGCTATTTATTTATCTTATCATCGTGTATTTATTAGCTTGTAGTAGTTAATGAATGGTGATAAAAAACACTAAATTTGACAATAACATGAAACTTTCCAAATAACAACTTACTAAATATTATCAAAGAAAGTTGGATCAAAGATATATAAGCACATCTTTATAAAAATATGACAATAATTAAGTACATTTGTTATGGATACGGATACTTCAATACCTACCGACACCTCGTTAACTGACGGATAATCTATTTATCCATTTATTTCATCAGTAAAGTGTCGCCCCAAATTCTTCATAGGTTTTATCTACAACTATCCACGAGTGTGGATTTTTTTACCATCCCTAATTCAAATCTGTTATTTTTGAATTTTGAAAAAGTTTGAAAAAACAATTTATGCCACCGAAAATATTATTGGGTTGAGTCGCGGACTAGGTCGCTCTCTTTAAGACATTTCGAGGCACTGCCCAAAAGGTGCAAGGCAGACTATCAACCACGAAGTCCCCAGGATAAAACAGCCCAGATCACTGTTACGGAGTTCTACTGCACCGTAGAAAACCGTTCGAATTACACCCTCAATATGGCAGTCTGACGACTACCACTCGTAATATGGCACAAAGGCCACTCAAGAAAAAGAAGAAGATGAAGAAGTAAGAACGTGGGGAAGAAGAGAGAAAAGCCTCAGAAGCGGAGTGCTTTTGGTGTGATTTTTCAACTGAGGGGAGCCCTCTATTTATAGAGGAATTCTGTAACTGGATCAGAGAAATTAGTGGATCCATCAGTGCGCTCCTATTGACCGTTCCAAACCTTGACCTCAGGAAACGTGTGCTCCAAAACCGCTGCCCACCCAAAACGTGCGCCTTTGACTACCTGAAAGTGCGCTAGGGTTTTGACTTTGAATAATGACCGGGCAACAGCAGTTACGTGGCACCTAGGGTTAGGGTTTTGACCGGGAAAAAAGGAGAAGACTGGATCAAATCATTAGGTAGATTCGGTGGAGGGCAGTTACGTAATTAACGCAACAATCAGAGATAAAACGCAAGCAAGCATTTAATTTAAAATTAATTAAATAATTTTTTTTATTTTTCATTTATAAAAAAATAATAATAATACACCACAAGACCAAGACCAAGACCAAGACCAAAGCCAAGACCCAGGCCCGAGCCCGAGCCCGAGCCCGGCCGAGCCGAGCCGGACGGACGGCGGCGGCGCGCGCGCGCGTGTGTGGTGGCCAACTTTGCTTGCGTTCTCCCTCCTTCACAAAATTGGGGTACCCCTTGGGGCACACCCCAAGGTACATACCTCCACCTTATATACCCTTCCAAAGTGTGGTATCCCTCCTATGTGGGACTTCTCATTTTTTCAATTCACAACCACACTAGCTCATTAATGTCACCATTAATACCAACAATTCTTCCATTAATTTTTCATCATTTCCAACAATCCCCCACTTGAATTTAAAAAAGAGGTTTCAGAAATAGCGTCAAACGCTTCTATAAGATTGTGCATAAACAAAGGTGTCGCTTGACTTGAACCTTTGCATAGTAAGTAAGATTCAGATTCAACGAGAGTGACTCGTAGTCTTGAACTCTATCTCTGACATCAAACCCACACACAACCTTTTCATAGGGTGTATTCTCGAAGCCCGTGCATTTAAGGCCATGCACGTATATCCCAGTATAGTGAACGCTCTAGGAATTCTGCCTCGAAATTCCATAGGAAGCGGCCCCCACTTCCACATTCACATAGGTGAGTCTATCAAGAGTACTCCTGTAGCTAGGTACTCCACTCCACGTAGAGTATAGATCTCATTAAGAGTTCCAATTATCTCATCCTTATATCGCTTCAGGAATCATGTTTCTCTCATATATAAAATAACATGTTCATCTCATATCACTATGACTTGTTATTACCCATTGAACCTAATTCTTGGGATCTCCAGTCTTTTAGGTCGGGTTACCATCATAAGTGACTCATTGATCTATAGGCATTAGTCCCATCCTTTTGGATGTATTTAGGACTTTCTCTCTAGCTAATCCTTTCGTCAAAGGATCTGCTAAATTATCATCAGTGCGTACATGATCCACTATAACAGCTCCTTTAGAAAGTAATTCTCTAATTGTGATGTGCTTACGACGTATTTGTCGTCTCTTACCGTTGTAATAACGGTTCTCAATTTGCGCAATAGCCGCGGTACTATCGCAGTGGATCAACACAGCTGGTAAAGGTTTTTCCCATAAGGGGACCTCAGCTAGCAAGCATCTCAACCAGCTTGCTTCTTCACTAGCAGTAGCTAGTGCTATCATTTCAGACTCCATAGTGGACTGAGCCAGTATCGTCTGTTTCTTCGATTTCCAAGATACAGCGCCACCGACTATACTGAAAATATAGCCACTGGTTGCTTTGGAATCATCTGATAAGGTGTTCCAATCAGCATCACTGTATCCTTCAAGGACAGCAGGAAATCTTTGATAATGTAATCCGAGACTCATGGTCCTTTTAAGGTACCTCATGACTCTTTCGATAGCGTGTCAATGCTCCATACTAGGTCTACTAGTAAACCTGCACAATAATCCCACGACATAGGCAATGTCGGGTCTAGTACAATCAGTGGCATACCTGAGGCTGCCAATGATGCTCGCATATTCAGTTTGTCTAATACTTTCACCAGTGTTCTTGAAAAGTTTCACACTTGGATCATATGGTGTGCAAGCAGGTTTACAGTCAAAGTAATTATATTTCTTTAGGATCTTTTCAACATAGTGAGATTGATCCAAAGAAATTCCCTTTTCTGACCTAGTAATCTTTATTCCAAGGATTACACTCGCTTCTCCAAGGTCTTTCATATCAAAGTTGTTACTCAACAGTGATTTCACATTGTTGACGGCATGAATGTTTGAACCAAATATGAGTAAGTCGTCTACATAGAGACATATGATAGTGCAAATGCCATTTTCAATCTTGTAATAAATACATTTGTCACTTTCATTCACTTTAAACTCATTCGACAAAATCAAGTTGTCAAATTTTTCATGCCATTGTTTAGGAGCTTGTTTAAGACTATACAGAGACTTATCTAACTTACAGACCTTGTCTTCTTGCCCATGTATTACAAAACCTTCAGGTTGTTCCATATAGATTTCTTCTTCCAGGTCACCATTTAAAAAAGCTGTTTTTACATCCATCTGGTGTATCACCAGGTTATGAATAGCCGCAAGTGATATGAGCACCCTGATGGATGTTATTCTAGTGACAGGTGAAAAAGTGTTGAAGAAATTTATATTTTCTCTTTGTCTAAAACCTTTGGCTACAAGGCGTGCCTTGTACTTGTCAATAGATCCATCGGGTTTTAGTTTCTTTTTCAAAATCCATTTACAACCTATAGGTTTGCAACCAGGAGGCAAGTCCACTAAGTGCCAGATCTTGTTAGACTCTAGAGAATCCATTTCATCGTTTATAGCTTCTTGCCATAAATCTGCATCCAAAGATGACAAAGCTTCCTTGAGATTTGCAGGATCCTCTTCTAAATTATAGGCCATATATTCAGGACCATAATCTTTAGCAACTCTCACTCTCTTACTCCTTCAAATTTCTGTTTCGTCTTGTTTGTTGTTTTCAGTGCTTCTTATCATAGGGGCTTGACTAGGTTCGCCGCCCCCACTATTTCTCGTTTTGAAAGGGAATTTATTTTCATAGAAGTCAACATCATTTGATTATATGATCACTTTAGCATTTAGGTCGTAAAACCTATACGCTTTACTGTTTACCACATACCCAATGAATACACATTCATAGGCTCTACTAGCGAGTTTAATTCGCTTGGGATCGGGGATTCTGACATAAGCCAGACAGCCCCAAGTTCGAAGATAAGACAAGTTGGGCTGTCTTTTCTTCATTATCTCATAGGGAGATGTTTTGTTCTTAGATTTAGGGACTCTATTCAAAACATAGCAAACAGTCAAAATAATTTCCCCCCACCAGTGAGAGGCAGCACCAGAATTAAGCATTATAGCAACAACAAGTTCAGTAAGAGTTCTATTCTTTCTTTCAGCTTTACCATTCATTTCAGGTGAATACGGTGCAGTAGTTTCATGTATAATTCCTTGGGTTTTATAAAACTCATTAAATAAACTAGAATTATACTCTGTTCCTCTATCACTCCGAAATCTCTTAATCTTCTTACTAAATTGATTTTCAATTTCAGTTACAAAGATTTTAAACATGTCAAGCGCTTCACTTTTATTTTTCATAAGATATACAAATGTATAGTCAGAACAGTCGTCAATAAAAGTAATAAAATAACGCTTTCCATTTCTGGTTAAAGTCCCATCTAGTTGGCATATATCAGAATGTATTAAGCCTAAAGGTTCAGATTCTCTAACTACTGATTTATGTGAACTCTTAGTTATTTTAGCTTGGATGCAAAAATCACATTTTTCAAAATCTTTTAAGGATAACTTTGGAATTAAGACTAAGTTACTTAAATTCGAAATTACACGTTTATTCATATGACAGAGTCTAGCATGCCAAATATTAAAATCACACAACATGTAAGCAGAAGGATTCATTTTATTGATTTCAACATTCAATTTAAACATGCCATCAGTGGCGTACCCTTTCCCAACAAAAATACTATTTTTAGAAATAGTGTACAAATCTGCCCCTATAGTCTGAGTAAACCCTGCCTTATTGAGAAGAAACCCAGAAACCAGATTCTTCCTTATTTCTGGAGTATGCATGACATCCTTCAGAATTAAGGTCTTTCCAGATGTGAATGTTAGTTCCACATCTCCAATACCAGCAACATTAGTGGTGTGGGAATCTCCCAACAACACTTTCTTATCTTCAGCAGCAGTGTATGTTTTAAACATAGCACGATCATAACAGACATGGCGGGAGGCACCAGTGTCTATCCACCATCCTTCCGATCCACCAACAAGGTTGATCTCAGTTATCATAGCAACGAATTGCTCTTCTATCAAATTAGCCTGATTAGCAGGGCCTGGCTTGTTCCTGCACTTGCATGCTACATGACCCTCTTTTCCACAACGAAAACAGAGAAAAGGGGAAGGGCCATTTCTAGGAGGTGGTTGCTGCTTTGCAATAGGGGCCTTTGGAGGGTTCCCATTCTTGTTGTTGTTCTTTGAAGAGCGATTCTGAATCTTTAGTGGTTTGCTGTTTGGCTTCAGAACTGCTCCGATGAATTTCTTTTTCTTGTTATTTGCCACAAGAAGAACTTCATCTTTCTGGTCTTGCTTACGGGATTCTTCCTCAATTCTAAGGCGAGTTATCGGACTTTCTAGGGAGAATTCTTTTGTTTTATGCCTGAGAGAATTTTTAAAATCTTTCCAAGCAGGGGGCAGTTTGTCAATAATAACAGCAATTTGAAACTGTTCATCGAGGGACATACCTTCAGTGATGATTTCGTGAGCAATTTTCTGGATTTCATGAGACTGAGCTTCCACGGATCTGTCATCTGATATTTGAGGTAGCGGCTGACAGCATACTTTTTGGCTCCAGCTTCCTCAGTATCATATTTCTTCTTCAGAGCATCCCAAACCTGTCTAGCAGTATTGCTGTCGGAACTGTAGTAATCATACAGATCATCAGCAACTCCATTAAGAATATAATTCTTACATAAGTAATCATTATGTTCCCATTGGGTTAATTCAGCAGCTTTCTTATCCTTTTCTGTTTGTTCAGCATTTTCTGGAATCACAGGGATGTCATCCTTTAGAACGTTGGCAAGCTTTTTCGTGGTTAGAAAAAATAGCAACTTTTGTTGCCATCGTTTGAAGTGACTTCCTTCAAACCGAAACGGTTTGTTGTATTCGGAAGCAGAAGAACCTGTCCCAGTAATTTCGTCGGTAGACATGGCAGTTCGAAAAACGTCTTAAAATTGTTATTTTTGAATTTTGAAAAAGTTTGAAAAAACAATTTATGCCACCGAAATATTACTGGGTTGAGTCGCGGACTAGGTCGCTCTCTTTAAGACGTTTCAAGGCACTGCCCAAAAGGTGCAAGGCAGACTATCAACCACGAAGTCCCCAGGATAAAACAGCCCAGATTACTGTTACGGAGTTCTACTGCACCGTAGAAAACTGTTCGAATTACACCCTCAATATGGCAGTCTGACGACTACCACTCGTAATATGGCACGAAGGCCACTCAAGAAAAAGAAGATGATGAAGAAGTAAGAACGTGGGGAAGAAGAGAGAAAAGCCTCAGAAGCGGAGTGCTTTTGGTGTGATTTTTCAACTGAGGGGAGCCCTCTATTTATAGAGGAATTCCGTAACTGGATCAGAGAAATTAGTGGATCCATCAGTGCGCTCCTATTAACCGTTCCAAACCTTGACCTCAGGAAACGTGTGCTCCAAAACCGCTGCCCACCCAAAACGTGCGCATTTGACTACCTGAAAGTGCGCTAGGGTTTTGACTTTGAATAATGACCGGGCAACAGCAGTTACGTGGCACCTAGGGTTAGGGTTTTGACCGGGCAAAAAGGAGAAGACTGGATCAAATCATTAGGTAGATTCGGTGGAGGGCAGTTACGTAATTAACGCAACAATCAGAGATAAAACGCAAGCAAGCATTTAATTTAAAATTAATTAAATAATTTTTTTTATTTTTCATTTATAAAAAAATAATAATAATACACCACAAGACCAAGACCAAGACCAAAGCCAAGGCCCGAGCCCGAGCCGGATGGCGGCGGCGGCGGCGCGCGCGTGTGTGGTGGCCAACTTTGCTTGCGTTCTCCCTCCTTCACAAAATTGGGGTACCCCTTGGGGCACACCCTAAGGTACATACCTCCACCTTATATACCCTTCCAAAGTGTGGTATCCCTCCTATGTGGGACTTCTCATTTTTTCAATTCACAACCACACTAGCTCATTAATGTCACCATTAATACCAACAATTCTTCCGTTAATTTTTCATCATTTCCAACAAAATCCTATATCCTTGTGTTTTTTCCTACCTTCAATTACCCATCTTCTAAAGCTTTATTCATTAACAAACTTCAGTTACTCATAATTATAGTCTACATAGAAGCAAATGCAAATGGTTGTGTTGATTTGTTTGACATGGAATATTCCTTTTTTCTTTTGAGGTCTTTAGATCATGTTTTTCTTTCTTAGAGTATTTCGGCTTTTTTTTTATTCTACCATAAAAAAAAAAGTACTAAATTACCATTCATTACTGATTAAATACAAAACTACCACATTTTTTTAACTTTCAACTTTGCCAAGTGAGAAATTGGTTTCTTTTCCTCCAATTTCTCAAGTTTTTTTTTAAAAACGAATGAAGAGAAATCGGTCCCCCACATACCGATTTCTCAATGTATTATTTTCTTTTTAATTATAAAATTTGTTTTATTATTTATAAAATCTTTTTCATTAGTAGTGCTATTTAGTAGGCACATACATAGGAGATTTGATCAATTAATAATGACATACCCACTGAGAAAGTGGGTAGTTATAATTTATAAATGTGAAATAATGTAACACTATTTTTTGTTAACATCTTTCATAATAATAAATGTACATTTTATCAATCAATAATTATTATTTTAATTAAATGATTAATTTAAGTTTCATTAATTATTAATTTAATTATTTATTATTTTAATTAAATAATTAATTTAAGTTTCATTAGTTATTTAATTAAGTAATTATTATTTTAATTAAATAAATAAATACAATGTTAATTTTTTTATAATAATTATCTAATTAAATTTTATTTTTTATAATTATTAAAAAATTTAAATAAAATGGACTCCATAAAAATAACAAAATTTAATTGAATTTTATAATTAAACATACAAATACAAAATTAACTAATTTTATTTCAATGAACTAATTTTCATCGAGAGCATCAGTACGATAAAGACATTTATTCTTGTTTTGTCCCTCGTTCCGAAACAAACCACATCTCTTGGGGTGTGTATTTTTCTCCCGTTGATCCATTTCAGTATAAATGTGAGTAGAATGTGGACGACCTTTTGGATCTCTTCTCATGGCTGGATTGTGGCACAATTTTATTCTATTGTATTATCGCCAATATGATTGAAGAGGAATTGCTGGGAACTCTTCCTTGTAAACGTCAAAGATGCATTGCAATGTATACTTAGAAGACACATACATCATGTAGTCACGGTGAATAATCGAACAAGCGGCGATGACATGTGAATATGGATAGTGAAATGCTTGAAATTCACCACAATCACACCATCGTTTGTCGAGGTCTACCTTGAATGTCCCTATAGGACGACCGCTTGGTGGACGAACCAACTCCTTAACTGTAAAGATATTATGGGCTCGATTGTGAATAACAACTTCATGAGAATTCGATATTGCTCGTTCCCTGTTAAGGTTTTGAATGATTGTATTTGAGTAAATCGAACCTGATGCCATCATTGCTTGGGCCTGTGTCCCTCTTGCTTCAAATTTTGCAGTCACTCTATAGTATGTTGCTTGCACCAGAGAACTGATTGTAAGATTGTGTGTCCCCTTTAATACATTGTTCATGCACTCAGAAAGGTTAGTTGTCATGTGTCCCCAACGTCTACCTTCATCATATGCTTGCATCCATTGTTCCTTTGGAATATCATTGAGCCATTTCACTGCATCTTGATGACTCCAATCACTAATTTGTCTTCTGTAGTATGTGATGTCTGGTTGAGTCATGACGTATCCTGAAGGAACAAAAGTTGATGTTGTTATTGACAATTTGAAAACAAAAATATGTGTGAGATATATATAAAAAAATACTAATCCATGTTGGTTACAATAGTTTTCATTTGGCCATTTTTGAAGGTCCTCGCGAAGTTTTGTGATATATGTCGAATGCAAAAGACATGATGCCAATTGCTATTTACACGCCTAACAACACTTTTAATCGACTCATTTTTATTCGAAATCAAGCAGAGGTTGGGCTGAGGTATGACAAATATTCGTAGACAACGGAGGAAGAAAAACCATGCATATGATGTTTCACACTCAACAATGGCGTATGCTATAGGAATGGTATGACCATCACCATCCTGAGTGATTGCCATTAGTAAGGTCCCACGATACTTCCCATACAACCATGTTCCATCAACTGAAACAACTGACTTACAATGATCAAACCCTTTGAGACATGGTTGGAAACTCCAAAAGAGGCGATGGAAGACAGCGTTGCCAGGAACTCCTTGGCCATCCTCAATAAAGAGTCGCACTTCAATATCGGTAACAATACTTGGAAGATAATGTTTGAAAGCAAGGATCCACCTTGGAAGCTCTTTATATGATTCCTCCCAATTCCCGTATATTCCCTCAATGGCCTTTTGTTTTCCAATCCATGTCTTTCTATAAGTAGTGGTATATGTGTACCACGATCATATATGTGCAATCAATACTGAAACTGAGATTGTGGGATCCGCCATTACCATTTGTAGGATTCTTTCACAAATAACAGCCGAAGAGAGTTGTTGGTGATCTTGTGAAACCATTGTTGATGAGCATCAAACTGATATTCATTGATATGGACTGCCAAAACCGCTTTGATTTGTTTCTCAATTGTAGAATTGCATCAAACAGATAGAGTCAAACTGCAGCTTGGACTTTCCCAGGAAATACCAGATGAACCTGAAAATATTGATACACTTCACTGTCAAGATATGAGAGGGAATCATCTGGAAAATTGGAAAGACAAACATGCTGCATGGATTCAATTTTGGAACGAATGTCGAAGTCGTTGTCTTACCAACCAACCGATACATGGACACCCAATACCAACAGAGGAGTATAGGGTGTGGTTTAGACACAACTTCAATTTGTACCTATTAGCTCCACACCTACTGTGGGGCCCACGATGTGGTGTTGCATAAGAGCCAACTCAATCATCACACCGACAAAGGCGTAATAGACCTCGCCCACTGACTCCCCATGTTACTATTGAAACTGAAGCGCCAGAACCACATTGCCATTCATTTTCTTTCACCCCAACACAACAACAATTTGAACCACCAAGACAATCATTTCAATTCACGTTAACTCAACAATATGACCACCGACAATCTCTACATTCAAGCGACCAAGATTTTGTGAATAACTTATTTGGTGTAGACCTAGGTACGCATAAGTCGGCTGCTCGTTATATTAATAACATGTACTCATTTGGTGTTCCATCATTCCCCAATCAAGTAGATCCTACTTCTTCGATGCATGTCGACCTAATAAGTGAAAATGTACAAGAGACACATGCCCCAGTTGAAGACGAAAACCCATCTCCACGTCGTATTCGTCGACCACCACGATGTGGGACTGGACACCATATAGGAGATTAATGTAATAAAAACATTGTAATAAAATTTGTGTATACTTTTTTTCACTCATTTTGTATTTGTATGTTTAATTATAATATTTAATTAAATTTTGTTATTTTTATGGACTCCATTTTATTTAAATTTTTTAATAATTATAAAAAGTAAAATTTAATTAGATAATTATTATAATTAACATTGTATTTATTTATTTAATTAATATAATAATTACTTAATTAAATAATTAATGAAACTTAAATTAATTATTTAATTAAACTAATAATTATTGATTAATAAAATGTATATTTATTATTATGAAAGATGTTAACAAAAAACAATGTGTTGCATTATTTCACATTTATAAATTATAACTACCCACTTTCTCATTGAGTTTGTCATTATTAATTGATTAAATCCCCTATGTATGTGCCTACTAAATTGCACTACTAATAAAAAAAGATTTTATAAATAATAAAACAAATTTTATAATTAAAAAAAAATACATTGAGAAATCAGTATGTGGGGGACCGATTTCTCTTCATTCTTTTAAAAAAACAACTTGAGAAGTTGGAGGAAGATAAACCTGTAATTTGGTACTTTTTTTTTGTTGATGGTAGAACAAAACAAAAGCCAGAGTATTTCTAGTCTAAATTACACTTTTAGCCCCTTAAGATATTTTTATATTTCACTATAATCTATTAAGATTTTTTATATTTTATTTTGATTCTTTTAAGTTATAAAGGTTAGATAATGTTTTCTTCTTCTAATTTAATCCTTTAAGTTACAAATTTTAGACACTTTGATCTCTTAAATTATAAAGACTACACTTTAATCTCTTAAGTTAAAAATGTTAAACATTGATAGACATGACCAATGGCAGAGACATGATTCATTATTTAGAGGGGTTGTGACTAAAACTTCAATATTTATATAAAATTAAAGTCATTTTGGTTTCCGAATTAAATATGTGAAATGTAGTCAATATAGTCTTGAATGTATCGAGTGATTAATAAGCTTTAATGAATGTATCAAACATATCATCAAGCTTTTCTTTTGTCAGTGATTTTATGGATCAAATTGACTAATGAATGACACGTTTGAGGACTAAACTAATTAAGGGAAGACAAACTCAAAGACAAAAATTACTAACCAAAGACACATATAGTTACGTTTTGTAAAATTTGTTTAGTAATTGACTAATTATAGGGCCATATAATAATTGACTATGTATAACTCAAATGAACCTAGAATTTGGTGGGACCATGATACCTGTATGTCCCCCTTCTTCCTTTGCCCCTAGACAGAACCAAAGTATCTAATATTTGTTACTTAAGGGACCAACAAATTTAATGTTGTAATTTAAGGGGCTAAACCGAAAAAAAAACTTGAGAAATCAAAATGTCTAATGTTTATAAAATAAATAACTAAAAATGAAATGAAAAAAACTAAGGAACCAAAGTGAAATCAAATAATAACTTAAGGGAGCAAAAGTATAATTTAACTTTAGTTTTATGATGACAATAAGGTATCACTTCACTCCTTGTGATTTCTTAGTATGTAATTCTTTCTTTATAAGAAAACAAATTTTACACGCAAGAGCACTTGGATGAAATAGTAAGGATTTCTTTCGACTTAACTAGAGATGATTAGTTTGAATCCTTTTTTTATAAATGCAACAATGTTAAATCTTTTGAGGGAGAGCTCTTCCACTCATTGTGGTCCTACACAGCTCGAGGAATTAGTCTCTGCAGTTATATGCAGAGGATACTCGGTTCACACCAACAACAAAAAAACAAAGTATACACTATTCAATGGATTTAGCCATTGTTTTGTTCCATTTTAACATAATTAGTTCTTCTCAAGTAGAATAAATTTTGCATTCGCTATTGATTATGACTTGAAATTAAAATTTGGAGCTCTTGCCTCTAAAATTAATTTTTAGCATTAGATTTATCACTCAATTAACCCAATTTTACATGAATATAATCAAACATAAATTATTCTACAAATTCATTTAATTCCAAGTTAATGTTTGTCACCACAAAACAAAACAAACACTCAATAAGTAAAAAAATTTACACATGCATTTAATGACATCTCATTGAAAATATATTTGCAGAAATATTTTAAAAATTTATATAATAAAGGGATATTATGATGTAATTTGATTATATGTGTATCTAAAAAAGTTTTACATTCTTACATAAAAATTATTATATATAATATATTAAGAATTTGAAAAGTTCATTTATTTATTTAACATTTTTATAAAGAAAAATTACATTTGCATTCTATTCTTCTTTGTTCTATAAAACTAGAGAGGGTATGTCTTGGCATGTATGGGTGTGAACATATTGCTAACTCTAGTTGTGAATTAGGTTACCTGTAAAATACATGTTTTTTGATGATACAAAAGACCAATGGTGATGATGATCAAAGCAACAAGCTCAAAGAGAAGAAGTCTCCAAACATCTTATTGATAAATTAATAAATCTTCTCATAATAGATGTTTTATGTAAAGGTAAATGATACAACCCATAGTTCAAATACAATGAGAACCTCACATCTTTGCATATGCATAAAAAGTATTTTCAAAAGTCAAAATTACATTTACAAAGTGTTAAAATTAATATTTTTTGACAAAATACAAAGGTGTATTCGAATAGAACATAGGTGTATTCGAATACAGATGAAAATTGCTAAGTCAGTAGCAAAAACCTCTCTGTATTCGACTACAACCTGATGTAGTCGAATACAACCTGCAAGTCAGTAGCAAAATTGATAAAAGTGTATTCGACTACACCATCTTGTATTCGAATACACATTGACAAATTTTGAATTTTCTGAACGTTACAATGAGGTGTATTCGAATACAAACATCATGTATTCGAATACAACTGGAAGCAATGCAATTTTTCAGTTCTGAAATGACCCTAAATCAATGCAATTGTTCCTCAAACCTCTTGGATCAATAGCCACGAATCTGAAGAGATGTTTATGGACTATAAATACATCATAACTTCAGATTCAACATCAACAATCCTACTACACAACTTTAAAGACTTTGACCAACTTTTTTGAATTTTTCTAAAAGTCATTTTTCATAAATTCAAGTACTAGCATATCATTTTCATATCCTTAACTGAGGTTCCCAAAGTACTTGAAGCAATCTTGGATTGTTATCATTCTACCTCTTTCTTATTCCTATACTCTTATCAAAATCACAATGTTTGTAAAAAGAAAGTAGTACTTTCTTTAAATAGTTTTATCTAAGATAGCAGTGTGCTATCCTAGAAGATTTGTTAGAAGTTTGTAGCAAAGGTCCTAGGGTGGGACTTGTACATATTCTGACAATAGTGAAGAAATCTCTTGTGGTGTGCAAGAGGACTGGATGTACCCTTGGTTATAAGGGGAACCAGGATAATTTTGTTGTGTTCATTTCTTTACTGTCATTTACTCTTTCACTTACTATCCTTAAACACAAAAATCGATCACTTAAATTCTGAAAATAAGGAAAACTCCTAAACCCCTAATTCACCCCCCCCTCTTCGGTGCACATTTGTACTTACAATTGGCATCAGAGCAGGTTCAAGGTAACTTACTCCTCGATCAATAACTCATGGCTTCCGCACAACCTGTTTTCAGAGACGGTGGCAGCAGTAACAAACCACCATGCTTCGTTGGTGAGCATTATGATTTTTGGAAGATACGTATGCAAGCGTATCTTGAAGCACAAGGAGACGATATATGGGATGCTGTTGAAAATGGTCCTTACATTCCAACAACAGTCATCAACAACAAAGAAGAAATTAAGGACACATTGGAAGTAACCCATGAAGGCACCGTAGAGGTAAAAAGATCTAAACTTAATACACTTTCTCAAGAATATGAGTTATTCCGTATGCAGCCCGGAGAATCTATCTTAGACATGCACGAAAGATTTTCCCACTTAAGAAATCACTTGACGGCTCTTGGAAAGATTTTCTCCAACGATGAACTAAATCTGAAAGTATTAAGATCACTAACAAGGGCTTGGCAACCAAAGGTGACAGCAATATCAGAAAAGAAAAGCTTATCCAAGATGTCACTTTCTGCATTATTTGGCAAACTCCAAGAACACGAAATTGAACTTGGAAGATTGGAGCAAAATGAAACTCAAGAAAAGAAGAACAAAAACATTGCTCTAAAGACCGAATCAAAGGAACTAGTCAGAGACGAAATTTCTGATGAAGACGAAAATATTAATTTCCTTGTTAAGAAATTCGGTAAGTTTCTTAAAAATGACAGAAATTTCAAAAAGAAGAATTTCAGAAAGAAAGATAGCTCTACCTCAAACCAAAACTTCACATGTTTTGAAGGCGGAAAACAAGGACATATCAAAGGAGACTGTCCAAACCTTATCAAGAAAAATGCCGGTAAAAAGAAAGACTTCAAGAAAGCATACATAGGTTGGGAAGATAACAAAGTAAGTTCATCATCAGAAACAGAAAGTGAGGAATGCGCTAATGTTGCACTAATGGCATCGCATCAATCAGATGACGAAGAGGTTAGTAACATAAACTCTCTTCATTATAATAAAACTAATAGTGAATTAATTATAGAATACAATGATGCTCAAAACGCCATAAACAAACTTCTTATTGAATGTAAAAATCTGTTTAAACTAGTGTCAACACAAAAGAGACAAATCTCTAGTATTCAAGAAAAAGTTGACATTATGGAAAAGGATGCTGAAAAATCAAAGCAGAATTTTACATGCAATAAATGTGATTCCCTTTCATTCAAGATTGTTCAATTAAATAGAGTAATTGAACGATATGAAAAAGGACAAATAGGATTGGAGAATGTTCTAAACATGCAAAGATACTCAAACGATAAAAGTGGTCTTGGATTCTCTAAATTTGACAAACCAAGCTCAAATAAGACCATTTTTGTCAAAGCAAGTACTCAATCCAATCAAGGAAATATTACAATTTTACAAAAAGGTCATTCTTATAAGGAGAAAATTACTCAAAATAAATTTCATACATATGCTATTAAAAATAAATGTATTCCTACTTGTTCCTATTGTGGTCTTCATGGTCACACACCTAATGCCTGTCATATAAGAAACATTAATATTCCTAAAGGGCATTGCGTGTGGGTTAAGAAAGGTACTAACCATCAAGGACCCAAAGCACATTGGGTACCTAATAAAACTTGATTTCAATTTTGCAGGTATGCACACAAAGTACCTCAAATATGTGGTACTTAGATAGTGGGTGCTCCAAACACATGACGGGTGACATAACAAAATTTTCAGCCTTGACCCTTGAATCAAAAGGATATGTAGTCTATGGAGATAATAACAAAAGAAAAGTCTTAGGTATTGGAAAAGTTGGAACAGCCCCTTCCCCTTCAATTGAAGATGTCTTATATGTTGAAGGCCTAAAGCATAATCTCATAAGCATTAGCCAGATATGTGACAAAGGATACAAGATAGTCTTCAACAAAGATGAGTGCATCATTCAAAATGTAGCAACAAATGAAATTCAATTTATCAGTAAGCGTTTCAAAAATATTTTTATACTTAATCTTGACGATTTATCCTTAAAAATGAAATGTCTTTTGGTAAGCGACAACAATGATGCATGGCTATGGCATAAAAGAATTGCACATATCCACATGGATCATTTAAACAAATTAGTCAAGCATGATCTTGTTGTTGGATTACCAAAAATAAAATTTGTAAAGGATAAATTATGTGACGCTTGTCAAAAAGGTAAACAAACAAAAACTTCTTTCAAACCTACAAATGTTATATCAACTACAAGACCACTTCAATTAATACATATGGATTTGTTTGGTCCATCAAGAACCAAAAGTCTTGGTGGAAATTCATATGGACTAGTGATTGTTGATGATTACTCAAGGTTCAGATGGACCTTAGTTTTGGCAAGTAAAAACGAAGCTTTTAAAGCATTTAAAAACTATGCCAAGCTAGTCCAAAATGAACAATCATCCAAAATTGAATCAATTAGAAGTGATCATGGAAGAGAATTTCAAAATACCTTGTTTGAAGAATTCTGTGAAGAAAATGGAATTTTCCACAATTTTTCCGCACCTAGAACACCTCAACAAAATGGGGTTGTTGAGAGAAAGAACAGATCCTTGGTAGAACTCGCAAGGACTATGCTAAGTGATTCAAGTCTACCAAAGTACTTTTGGGTAGATGCTGTAAACACGGCATGCTATGTTACTAATAGAGTAAACATTCAGCCGATTCTTAAGAAAACTCCTTATGAACTCTACAAAGGAAGAAAGCTCAATATCTCTCACTTCCACATCTTTGGATGCAAGTGTTTTGTGCTAAACAACGAAAAAGACAACCTTGGAAAATTCGATGAAAAAGCAGATGAAGGTATTTTTATTGGCTATGCATTATCTAGTAAAGCATTTAGAATTTTCAATAAAACAACTTTAATCGTTGAAGAATTAATACATGTAACCTTTGATGAAACTAACCCCTTGAAAGAGGACAAAGTTATTTCTTATGATGATGATGACATTGAAAGTAGTGATACAAGTAAAGAACATCAAATTGATCAACCAAGTCAAGAAAGTGAAGTCAACATTGAAAAGGAAAATGATAATCTTCCTAAGGAATGGAGGACCCATAGAGATCACCCAATTGATAACATTATTGGTGATATCAACAAAGGAGTTACAACAAGACTTAAACTACAAGATGCGTGCTTGAACATGGCATTCGTTTCTCAAATCGAACCCTCCAAAATTGGTGAAGCACTAAAAGATGATCAATGGATACTTGCCATGCAAGAAGAACTTAACCAATTCGAAAGAAGCAAAGTATGGGAACTTGTTCCTAATCCGGGAAATAAACACATCATTGGTACATAATGGGTGTTTAAAAATAAACTTGATGAAAACGGTATAGTTGTTCGCAACAAGGCAAGATTGGTAGCCCAAGGATATAATCAAGAAGAAGGGATTGATTTTGACGAAACATTTGCTCCAGTCGCAAGGTTAGAAGCAATACGTTTACTATTTGCTTATGCTTGCTCTATGAACTTTGAATTATTTCAGATGGATGTGAAAAGTGCTTTTCTCAATGGATACATCAATGAAGAAGTATATGTCAAATAGCCACCCGGCTTTGAGGACTTCAAGAATCCTTCACATGTCTTCAAATTAAAAAAAGCTCTCTATGGTCTAAAACAAGCTCCAAGAGCTTAGTACGACAGATTGAGTGCTTTCCTATGTGAAAGAGGATTTGAAAAAGGCAAAGTCGACAAGACATTATTTATTAAAAGAAATAATGGTCACACCTTGCTGGTCCAAATCTATGTTGACGATATCATATTCGGATCAACAAACAATGACATATGTGAAGAATTATCGTTGATGATGCAAGGAGAATTTGAAATGTCCATGATGGGAAAATTAAACTATTTTCTTGGCCTTCAAATCAAACAACTCAAGCATGGCATCTTCATCAATCAAGCAAAATATTGCAAAGAACTGCTAAAAAGAATTGAAATGGAAAATTGCAAGGAAAGTGCAACTCCCATGGGTTCCGGGACATATGTTGATAAAGATGAATCCGGTATTTCTATAGACATTTCAAAATATCAAGGTATGATTGGATCTCTATTATATCTAACGGCCAGTCGGCCAGATATTATGTTTAGTGTCTGTTTGTGTGCAAGATTTCATGCGGATCCTAAAGAATCGCATCTTGTAGCAGTCAAAAGAATCATGAAATATTTGAAAGGAACAATCAATGTAGGACTATGGTATCCGAAAGGTAGCATCTGTAGTCTCGTTGGATATTCTGATTTAGATTATGCAGGATGTAAAACAGACCGTAAAAGCACAAGCGGCACTTGTCATGTCTTGGGAAATGCACTCGTATCATGGTCATGTAAGAAGCAAGCATGTGTTGCACTTAGTACTGCTGAAGCCGAATACATAGCAGCAGGAAGTTGTTGTGCACAAATTCTATGGCTCAAGCAACAACTATATGATTATGGACATGATCTCGGATGCATTCCGTTACGATGCGACAACACTAGTGCAATCAATATTTCAAAGAAACCAATCATGCACTCTCGAACTAAACACATTGATATACGTCATCATTTTTTGCGCGATCATGTGCTTAAAGGAAATGTTGAAGTAACCTTTGTGGATACTCACAACCAATTAGCGGACATCTTCACAAAACCTCTTCCTAAAGACTCCTTTTACAAAATTCGAAGAGAACTTGGTATCTTAACTGAAGATGATCTTTAAAATAAGGTACTTTGTCATCATTGTTCAAAGTTTATAAGGTTCCTCTTGATAGCATGTTAGCATTAAGTCATCTATGTTTAAATTGTTCTCCAATATGATTACCTGTCCTTACATTTGTGATTATATGCATTAATTTATATGCTCCAAGTGAAAAATTCGTTCCTGTTTCCAAAAATTTGAAGCTGTAGCCGAATACAAATTCTAGGTATTCGAATACACATTTTTCCAAATTTGTATTCGAAAACAATTTCAGTGTAGCCAAATACGAAATTCCCCAAACCACATTTGTATTCGAATACATCAAGGTGTAGTCGAATACACCTTCGGGTTTTTCTGTCATATATAAAGTTGCTTCAGTTATTTTGCCGTATCATTCAATTAGGTATTCGAATACAAGCATCCCTCTCCCATTCGAAAAATTTTCAACCTCCTTTACTTCGATTGGTTACGAACTCTTTACTTCTTTCAACCAAAATCAACTTCTCCTCATCTCCTTCATTCAGATTTCACGAACCAAAACCCTAAAACCCCATTTTCTCTCAAACATGTCAAAATCCTCTTCAAGCATCATGGACGCACGCAAACGAGGGCCAAGAACTAAGCATGCATCAGTTGGTCCCTCAAAGAAAAGAACAAAGAGCACCAATATCATGGATTTGTCTCGCCTCTTACACACACCAGACGAAATTGCTCAGTTTCGCACAATCTACTCCAACAAGCGGCTTATCATTCCCAAAATCGGTACTTTAGATTCTTTTTATGTGTTTAAATTTCCTGCTTTACTTAAAGCTCAACATGTTGAAGAGTTTATCGGATACAAGGGTCCTATCTATCCCGATTTAGTTAGGGTCTTTTACTGCAATCTGACTAGAGATGGAAAAATGCTCAAATCTCGCGTTAAGGGAAAAACTATTGAACTCGATTCAAAAATCATTGGGGAGATTTTGAATATTCCCTTTGAAGGTCAGAAAACTAGTCCTAACAATTTGTGTCAATGGTCTGGTGTTCCTAAATATGATGCTTATGTGGCTCTTTGTCGTTTTGACAAACAAACTATGGAACAAAAGAGAATTCAAGCAGGTTCAAAATTTGCGAAGCAACGATATGGCGTTGGTAATCTTACTGTTGATTATCGTTTGCTCCATTATTTCTTAAGTTACATTTTGGTCCCAAAGGCTGGTAATTACTCCCAAATTTCAGAGTTTGAACTCCAGATCATGTACTACATGTTTGAAGGCCTTCCACTCAAATCAGTCATGTTTCAATCCAGAAAAGTTGTTGGGTTGCCATACGCTAAGGAGGTCACTCGCATTCTCGAACACTTCGGGGTGGACTTCTCTGAGGAAGTTTTGTATACTATCACTAAGGACAATCTGCTGGATTTAAGTGTCCTTCCTAGCATGAAAATTGTTTGGCATGAACCGCTTCAGAAGTACATACATATGAGTGATCTTGGTCAAACATATGCTGCTCCTGACGGCACTCCTGCACCTGATGCTGCCCCCGCAGATGATGACACAAAGATACTGCGTCTGATGATGATCATGTGTCTAATCGCATGGTTATGGCCAAACTTGACTCCCTCCAGACCTGTCTCACCGGATTCACCACCTCCGTCGATGCTCGTTTTCAAGCTATCGAATCCACTATCACAACCAACCATAGCAGCATGATTCACGAGATGTGTATTTTATCCGACAAAATTGATCATCTCCATCTCCCTCCTGGCCGTCATTAATCCATGTTTAGTTTCCTAGGCTTAGTTTGCATTTCATTTCCTAGGTCCCGCTTATTTCCTTGTGATGTTTTGATGTTTTTATTGAACTTTCTGTTTCCTTTTTTGTTTTTATTTGGATTTTATGACATTATCTGTACTTTGCTCGTTTATTCTGTGACACTATTTGCTCGGTTGTTATGTGACACTATTTGGCTTATTATGTGTCTATTCCATTTTATTACTTGGCTTTTTCTATATATTATTGTTTGTCTTCTTCTTTTTGATCATGTCAAAAGGGGGAGAAAATATGGTACTTTGTTGTCTATAAAACATAAATATAGGTCCTCAACAAACATATTCATTTGATCATCCAACAATGAAGTATGCATAAATTACGGGGGAGTATGATGCAATATCTCCACAACAACAAAAGGTATTGTCATAATCAAAAAGGGGGAGAATGTAAAATACATGTTTTTTGATGATACAAAAGACAAATGATGATGATGATCAAAGCAACAAGCTCAAAAAGAAGAAGTCTTCAAACATCTTATTGATAAATTAATAAATCTTCTCATAATAGATGTTTTATGTAAAGGTAAATGGTACAACCCATAGTTCAAATACAATGAGAACCTCACATCTTTGCATATGCATAAAAAGTATTTTCAAAAGTCAAAATTACATTTACAAAGTGTTAAAATTAATATTTTTTGACAAAATACAAAGGTGTATTCGAATACAACATAGGTGTATTCGAATACAGATGAAAATTGCTAAGTCAGTAGCAAAAACCTCTCATCTGTATTCGACTACAATCTGATGTAGTCGAATACAACCTGCAAGTCAGTGGCAAAATTGATAAAAGTGTATTCGACTACACCATCTTGTATTCGAATACACATTGACAAATTTTGAATTTTCTGAACGTTACAATGAGGTGTATTCGAATACAAACATCATGTATTCGAATACAACTGGAAGCAATGCAATTTTTCAGTTCTGAAATGACCCTAAATCATTGCAATTGTTCCTCAAACCTCTTGGATCAATAGCCACGAATCTGAAGAGATGTTTATGGACTATAAATACATCATAACTTCAGATTCAACATCAACAATCCTACTACACAACTTTAAAGACTTTGACCAACTTTTTTGAATTTTTCTAAAAGTCATTTTTCATAAATTCAAGATATATTAGTAGTGCTCTTCACATGAGCCATAATAGATACAGGAAATAAAGAAAGAAAATTGTGACAATCGGCAATAGTGGAACCTAAACAACATAAATTTAGAGCGCGAGTAGTCTTTTTCTATCATGATGCGTTGACAACCCAAATCAACATAAATTTAGAGCGCGAGTCTAAAACTCATAGCTTTAGCCACATTCGAGTCAGGAAGAGTAGTAATTTTTCAAGTTGCTTCATTATGAGGTTCCATAACTTGGTCCATCAAGTAGAATTGGGCCAAGGGTTCGAGGTAGAAGATAATTATAATGCTTCCTAGTGTTAGTATGGTAAGCGCTATAGACAGTAAACATGCATTTGTTGTGAGGACCCCAACAAAGCTAATCACTCTAGCTAGAGATTAGAAGCGGAAGTTGAAGGATTTGAGTAGCTTCAAACGACAGAAAGGTGGAATTCACTAATTGTGTGTTCCAAATGCCAAGATCTTGGCGAATCAACGACAACACTTGAGAGAGCTCAATAAGGGAAGGTTTTGGAATCCACACTTTGTATCCATTATAAAGTGGTAGTCAATTGTCTTCCCAAATATCAAAACAATGACCTATATTAATTTTTCACAAGCAACCCCTTTTAAGTATCGATATGATCATGTGAATACTTTGACAAGTATAATTAGGTTGATGGCCAGGTTGAGCTTTAAGAAGAATACATCTCGGAAAGTATCGTGCTTTTAAGCACTTGCTTATCAAAGAGTCGGGCTAGATAAAATGTGTGAACCCTATTTAGAAAGGATGACAAGATTGAAAGCTTTAAAGCTGCGAAAAACCAATTCCCCGTTTATTCTTCGATTGACAACATTTGTTCCAATTAATCTAGTGAATTTTTTTGGTGTCACCCTTTGTTCTTGCTTATCAAACAACAATAGTACATAATCATACTTTGAATTTATAAAAAAGTCGAGGCTTATATGCACTTTGGTCCCTCTATATTCAAAAAGTTGAAGTTCTTATCTATTTTAAAACCTGCAATTTTTTTGTCTCCTTTGTTTCATAAAATTGAAGTTCTAGTCCTATTGTAAAAGTCCCCCTATTTCACTTTTTCTTCTTCTGATATTTCTATCTCCACTCCAATTTAAAAATATTTTTTGCTAATATGTATTATTATTATTATTATTATTATTATTATTGTTATTATTATTATTATTATTATATTTAATTACTAAAAAAATAAAATAACAATAAAATTATAAAATTAGAATAAGTTGTAAAATATTAAAAATAACATTAAACTTATAAAAAAAGTATTAATAAGTAAATTATTAAAATAACATGTTTCCAAATAGGATAAAGTGTGTGATCCAAAATACTAACCGATATAATGAACATAAACTAATCTTCATATTCATAAGTAATAAGTTTCCAAATACTACACAAAGTAATTTGATATTTAAATCATAAAAAATTTGTTGTTATTTTTATTTTTAAATAAGACCACACAAACGTTGCCACATCATAAAAAAATTATCAATTGACTGTTTTTGTATAATTGCATTGATATAGAATTCCCACACGTCATGAATAGGTGTGAAAAAATTAATTATAGTGCATCGGATGCAAATTTCATTGAAATTGTACTACTATTATAGTAATAGTAATACATTGTATTACTAGTACATAGTATAGATAGATATGCTCTTAATTTGTTTGTAAGAACTAATTAAATTGACAACATTATTAAGATATATGATATTTTGTAAATTTGATTGAGATTTATCGTAATTGTGTGTGTGAGTTTTAAGTGGTGTTTATCATTTTTTCTACTAATATAAGAAGATATGTTTTAAATTTTTAGTATTGATTAATTAATGTAGTAGTATGAAAGAGGGATTTGGCTCACTCAAAAGTACTTAGATAAGATGGTAAAAATCGTAAATTCAAATTTAATCTTGAAAATGCAGTTGAATCAATTGATAAAAAGTTTTGTCGTCTATTGTCATATCCTACTTAACTTGAGAGATAATATTCGATTTACACACAATAAAAAAAAAAATAACTCATCTAAAATGATAAATTAATAAATTCTCTTTGATTAGAGGTGCTTGGGGATATAGTATAAATGATTGTAATTAGAAATATAACTATACACCAAATAATAAAAAGAATGGTCAATTAAAAGTTGACTTCTCTAAATTGAAAATTTTATAAAATTAATTATTAATATTATAATTTTTATAATTAATCATATATATATAAACAAAATATTAATTATTGATTTGATTATCAATAATTAATCTTACTTACTTTATATTCTAATCTGAATTGATCTTATTCAGAGAAGTCAAATATTCGTAATCGTTTCCAAAAAATATTAGCATAGGTACCGCTAACATTTCCTTTAAAAAAAAAAAGGACAACACAAGCGGTGATAGCTTTGGGAGATGAACAACGTTGAATAATGATAACATCAAATGTCAAATACAATTGTGACAATCTAACTGAAATAATTGACGTTGGAAATGATGGAAAAGGAAACGCGTTTTAACCGACATTATCAGATTATTTTCTTCCCAGTTTCCATTTCAACCAACTAAAATAGTGATCAGATTATTTTTTTAATTAAAGAGCCAAAGTCTTTTTATGCCTAGCTAATTTTTTCCTTTTAATTAGTTTATATCACTATTTTTTATAAATTTAATTTATATAGACCGTGAATGTAAAAAAATATTATATAATTAATCAATCAAATCATCATATCAATAATAATATTTAATTTTTACTATAATTATTTATTTAATTGATTATAATTTTACTATTATGTAATTTTTTTTTATCTTAACAGTATATAAAATTAACTAAATTTTTTACTACACACTATTTTTCTAATATAAAAGTACTTTGAGATTTTCTGTCTTTTTTATACAATTTTTCAACTTAATTAATAATTATTTTATTAATTTACCTTTAATCAGATAATATCTTTTTTATTATGATTTATAATAAATATTACAATAAAAATATACATAAATTTTCTCTAAAATAATTTAAATTTTCAATAAATTTAATATAATAATCAATTTTTTGTTTAATTCTTGTGATTTAATAAATAAAACTTTACGTATAAAAATAGAGATAGTATCAATTAGGAAGTGCTGATTATTTCTTTCCATGGTCTCTTTCAGACCGTTGATAATAATTGAAAATAATATATGTAAAATGAGTTTTTCTGACAAGATATATGTAACATGAGTTAATAGTTTATACAGTATTTATGTTGGGTCTCTTTCTTGAAGTTAATATAGTATGCTTTTGTTATACCAAAAAAAGTTTTTTTAATTACATATGAATATAAAAGATATTAAAACAGATCACTAGGTTTGCTTTCATAGTTTTTTTGTTTAATGGGTCGCCTCAATTCAACTTTCAAAATAAGAGAGCTGTTTATTCTTTTATTATAGTCTAGAGGTCCCTCAAATTGTTAAATTTACTTTTCATTAGATTCGATGTTCTTAGTCGGTAAATTTTCGGATGCATGAATCTGGTAATTTAAGTTATCGTATTCTCATATATGGTAGACGCCAATACATAAGTCACGTGAGTCTTTTCACCAAACACTTCTTCAACGACACTCAACCTCAAATATTTCACTTATTTTTCACGTTTTTAGAGTTCAAAATCCCTATTATTCTGTCTATTGACATCATCAACTCTATTTTTCTTCATTGCAAATGTAATGTAGCTCTAAAATCATACTCATTATCATTTTGGTTGTTATAGTTTTTGAAGTTCTATATAGAGTAGTACCAGATTCTGGGATCTGGTAGTACCTTTTATAAGAACTTACCACTATCGGATTCACGCATCTGGTAGTGTGTTTTTCAAAAACTTACACTACCAGACTCACACATCTGATAATTGTTATTGCAGTCCAAAATTGTCTGTTTTTGCATAATTGAGTTTTAATTTGTGTAAAATGTTTGTAGTTAGTTATGGTTGAGCCTGAAGTTGACTCCAAACATTCGTTGGCACCCGATTTGAAACTCGAGCCTATAGCTGAACCAAAACTTGACCTGCAGCTAAAGAAATACATGCGTTTGTACTTGACTTGAAACCAAAGGAAGCAACTGATTTGAAACTGGGTATTGCAGAGCCAGTGGTGATTGACATTGATGTTGGGATACACTTTATTACTAATAATAAATATAGTTGTCGAGATGATTTGATTGCTTGGATTTGTTGTCAGACAACTAAGTTAGGATTTTCAGTGGTAATTACAAAATCTGATCATGGTTTTGATAGAAGAAAACAATTTTTTGTATTGGATTGCAAAAGGGATTGTGTATATAAAGGAACCAATAAGAAGTTGAAATGAGAAGACACAGGATCTAGGAAATGTGAATGTCCATTCAGATTGTGTGGTTTTTTTGTAACAACCAAAGAATGGAATCTTATTGTGTTAGGATCACACAACCATGATATGGATAAAAAATTAGAAGGTCATCTCGTTGTTGGTCGTTTAAATGAAGAGAAGGAACTTGTTGGTGAGATGACAAGGAACATGGTCCCACCAAAAAATACTCTAATGACTATGAAAGACATAAGAAATGAAAGTGTGACTACAATGAAGTTTATAATGCGCGTCAAATATATAAGAAGATTCTATGGGGTTCGAGATCATAAATGCAACATCTGATGAAATGCTTGGATGACAAAAAATGTGCATACAGATATATAACGGTTGATAAGTTTGAAACTGAAATTAAAGATATTTTTTGGACTCATCATGAATCAGTCAAGTTGTTTAACACTTTTCCGATTGTGTTGCTGATGAATTTCGACTTATAAAACAAATCAGTATGAAATGTCATTGTTTCAGATCGTCGGTGTGAGTTCAACAGAGACGACATATTCAGTTGGGTTTGTTTTTCTCAAGTTTGAAAAGAAGGATAATTTCAGTCAGGTACTAGGATGTGTCGTAATTTGTTGAAGTCTTAAGACAAGATTTCCGAGGTAATTGTGACTAACAGAGGTACCACATTGATGAACGTTGTTGCAAAGATTTTTCTAACCTCTACTGTTTTACCATATATGTCGGTATCATATTTCAAAAAATGTTAGAGCTAGATGCAAGTTGGATGCGAAGGTAAAATTTGCGAAACTTGTAGATGTGAATGCGAAACTAGTCAACTTGATAGAATTATTGAACATAATAATGAAGGCTTGGACGTTGTAGAGGAATATCCTTTAAAGGATGCATATGTTGGTGTCACTGTCATGTTCAAAAAGGTGTTTGAAAATTTTCCAAAATTCCTCAAATATGTCAAAAGTATCATATTGGATGTTGTAAAACCTAATACCAAGCATCTAGAATTTGACATTATAATCCATACATCTCGATAATGTAGAGGCATGTAAGAAAAATAAACAATAAGAATCAAATTTAGACAATTGAACTACATATAGAATTATAGTTTACAACTGCTTGAAACTAATTCATAAGGTACATTGGATCAACCAAGTTTCTGAATTTAACTTTTACATAAATTTAATGCATCAAGCCCTACTACATCATGACTAATAAAAAAAACTAAATTAATCCTCCAACATCAAGTTGCTCCAGAACTACCTCCAGCTGCTAGATTTTAAAATAAATGGGGTGAGAAACAAATCCCACTAAGTTCAAAAATAAGGGGAATGGCAGTAAAAATATTCCTCTCAAGGAGGCTTAGAAAAAAAAACATGAAATAATATGCTCTTTATACAATAAAACACTTTCATAAAATTGTGTCAATTGACACTTGATTATGATTTAGAAATTCTTGAAATACATGACTGAAACTTTTCCTTATAGTATGGAAAAGTTGTCCAATTGTTTTAATGTGGGCCGCTAAAACAATTGAACCTGAATAGTAAAGTTGGCTTGGCCATAACCCCAACCAGCATCCCGTTTGTTCTTCCTTTACTTGTTGTTTCATGCCGAAAACAACCCCATCAAATGTCTCACCATGACTTGGGCCATGAATTTATATGAATGAGATGCATTATGAGATGTTATGTCATGCATACATTTTTTTCACAACAGCTTAAAGAAATACAATTTAACTCATAAAATAAATTATAAGTCCTTGATTTAGAGCTAGAATTAGAGGCAAAAATTAGACCAAAGGCAAACTTAACATTAGTTTTTCAGAGACTAAAACACTTAGAATTTGAGTGCGACCATCAGAGGCAAAATGATGACGACATTTTACCAGAGGCAAAACTCACAGTTTTGCATACGCATCAGAGGCAGCAGCAGTAACGAGCAAAATTCGTGCTCGAAAAGCATGCTAACTTTGAAACAAGGTATGAGCAGCTAATTAAACAGTCTTAACGCATAAATTTATTTTTAAAAACTTACAATCAAAGTTTCCAACATGCATGCCATCAAATATCATTTAAATGCAATTTGTGAAAATTCCCTATATGCTTAATCATTCATTTTTCTCACTCATTCCTACTAATTTCTTTTATTCACTTTTCCCCAAATCAGTTTAGAATTTATTAAGAAAACTGGAAAAGAGTTTTTTTCCCAATCTCTCATGATAAAAAAAAAATAATAACTTAATGTAAAGAACTCACAGTTGTAGAATAATAATGAGCGATGTTTCAAAATCGTTTTTCTAAACTCCTCTTGACTTCAAGCTCCTCGATTCAGTTTGTTTTCTCTTGGTTGGGTCGTCCTTGCCTTACCAAGTTGGTTGGATTTAAAAAAAATGGAGGGACGGATTTGGATTTTGAAGAGGGGAAAACAGTTTTTGCCTTACCAAGTTGGTTGGATTTAAAAAAAATGGAGGGACGGATTTGGATTTTGAAGAGGGGAAAACAGTTTTCAAGAGTCTTAAGAACCTTTTGGTTCTAAAAGATTTGGAGAAGGAAGGGAAATTGAAGGTTTGGAGTTGAAATGAACAGTAACAATGGAGAAAGGTTTTGGGGCTGCGCACGAGAAGAAGAAGAAAGATTGGGAAAAAAGAATGGTTTTTCCGAAAATGACATTAAGAAGGGAATATGGAGGAAATTTTCTTCTTTGCCCTTTGGATTTATTCCAATATTACCTTATTGCCTTTTTCTTAATTAATTAATTTTTAAATCATTTCTAACATTTCTAATTTAATAATTTCACTAGTTAAATTCTAGATTGTTGTAATTATTTTTATTAGTTGAGTTATTACACATATGGTGAAGGAGAAAATTCTCAGAGCAAGGAAAGACCATGTGTTGCACTTTGGCAACACAACTACAATCAGAGTTGAATTTGCTCACGGTATGTTGAAAAGGTATTTGTTGGATAGTAAAGGTGATTTGGTGAAGAGTTTTGAAGCGATAAACAATATGATGCAAACACAGTTCACATAGATACAAATCTCATTTGGAAAGAGTTTGATTGTATTAGAACACAAATACAAAGACAAAGTTTTGTATTCGAAATTGGTGTTTAAAATTTCAAAAGCTGGATTGAATTTTATTCATTGTGAAGAAGCACGAGCAAATGATTGCGGTATGTACAGTATAAAGTGTGGTTGCGTAATTAGAAAAATTTACGGTTTATCATGTGTTTGTATCATTTCTAAAAAAGTAACGCATTATACACCTATTTGACTTGATGAGGTACAACTTACAATAAGAGGTTACAGTTTGATGATGATGTTGTCGTAAAAGAAGAAGGTAATTTAGACGTTTCTATTTTAACAAAGTTGAAAGCAATTTAGGTACTTTTTAATTTAGTTAAATTAAAAAATTGCTATTTTAGTTTGATGTGATAATATATAAAATTTAGGTACATGTTTGTATTTTAGGAACAGTTTGACAAAACAGATTACAGTACGAAACTACTTATCAATGAGGAAATTCATGAAATAGGTCATTGAATCCACCTAGTGAAAAGGTGAAAACCAAGGGCACAACAAAGAAGGTTAGGTGTACGCCAATAAGTAGGTAAACTAAACAGTCGTCGTCTTTGTGGGAGCATGCTAATTCATTACATCCGAATGATCTAGTTTCTGAATCAAATTTATCATGCCCAAGAAAGAAGAGCACACGTATTGGGAATCTCTTGCCTAATTCATTCCCAAAACCAAAAAATGTATTTATTGATCATATGCCTCTTTTCATGCATCCATATATTGACAAAATTGTGGATGTTGCTGGTTATGAGAATTATTGATTTCAGGTTGTCGTTGCACATCTTGGTAGAGACGAGGAAAATCATGCAATTGCTTGACATTTTCTTATTAGAGAGATAAATCGGCACAAGTCAAATTATGTCAAATTGCATTCATCAGAGAAACGATTAAATATTTGCTTGAAGAACTCATGGAAATTGAAAAAGGTGTTCAACCATTGCAAAAATCAAACGCTGATAAACCGATTGAAGTAATAGACGAAAATGATGTCGTTGACCTTTGAACAGGGGCGGATCTTCTTGGGGACATAGGGTGGCCACGGCCACCCCAAAGTCCCCAATAATTTTTTAAAAAATACTACTATTTTTATTTTTTATTTGTTTGAGTAATGTTATTGAAAGACAGTTTGACACAAAATGAGACACAAATACAACAATGTATATTAGAATACAAATACAAAATGTAATCCTCTTTATTTTATACAGTATTATATTTGTGTCATACTTTGTGTTAAATTTTATGTTCCAATAACATTACTCTCTTTTTTATAAGATTCATTTGACTTATAATTTGATCAGCAAAAATTGATCTATTTGATCCATGTTATGAATCAAATACATCAATTTTTGTTGACCAAATTATAACTCAAATGTCTATTATAAAAAAAATTGACGGGAATTATTTATAAAAACAACTGCTATAATTATAAAATAAACTAAAATATTCAACCTAAATTCCAAATATGTGAGTTGTGAATTTTATCTAATATAAATTTTATATAGAGATATAAAAATCAAACCAAATGATTCTATGATCCCAAAAATGTAACTATAACTAACTAAATTAGATTGATATTTTTTATGAGTTTGAGTTCAAGTTGAACTAAACCAATAAATTCGACATTTATTGATTTGAGATATAATTTCACATAATTTTAAAATAGATCGCATAATACTCAAATCAAACACTTATCTTTTATTAATACTAATGTCAATATTAATATCTTAACAGTCAGATTAATAAAAAGTTGGATTTAATTTGTACGCATCGATAATGTAAAGATATTTTACATTGTCAATTAATCATAACCGTTAGATTAATAAAACAATTTGATTTTTATTATAATTACTTTTAAAGTCACACTTATGGATGATTATGATGTGCTGACAGTGTAAAACTTTTTACATTAACAAAACATAACAATTAAACTATAAAATTTTAGTGTTTGAAAAAAAATAGATTTTTAGAAACTAATTTTTAATTATTAAAATTGTCAACCAAAATTTGATATGTTACCGGATTTCAGGATTCGATAGTATAATTTTACATAAATTAACTATCGAATGTGTGAACTCAACTGTATACTTAAGTGTTTTTCTCAAGTAAATTACATTACCACATCCGCATAGCCTCCCTTACAGTATCATCACCGCAGTAGAGTTAACAACCAAGTTCATGATGGATTGGTGTGGTTCCTCTATGCCTAGGACACCAAAATATCGAACATGAACGAAATAAAGGCCTGAGAAAAAAACATATTGACTGGTCACTGTGAGCTTCTGGAGGGGACACCAACGACCTCTACCCGTCCATCCCTATCCATTCAAGGGATGTGGGACATAGCTTTTGGTTTTTTCCTGTTGTCAAAGAGTTGAACAATAAAAATTGATGGTGAGTACCCGATCGAATTGATCAGGTCATGTAGGAACAAGGTTCAAGTCTATCAAAACTTCTTTTTCCTTATTATAATTTTAGACATGATTCAAGAACGAACTAAAGTTTATTTTGAACATTTAAAATCTTCAGTAACATTTAAAATTTGCAACGATGCCACTTTGTCATAATTGAAGAGTCATCTTAATTGCATATTTAGAGTAGCTGGCGACACAACTATAAAGGTGATTCGCACTTAACAATGTTTATAAAGACGAAGGATCAATCAAGTTGTACATGAAGTGTTCCTCAAGTTAATGTTCTCGGAATAGGGCAACTCTTCAATGGATGTTGTGACCAACTTAAGAGATCTGTGATTAAATTAATATAAATTGTTGTTTTTTTTATTTAAGTTATTTAATTGCATAATTATGCTATGTTATATTTTATCGATTTATTTTATTCTTAAATTATGTTATTTATGTAATTTTTAGTTTATATTATTTTTACCAGCAACTTAGACACACAAATAACCTTTATTCGAGAAACACAAATATCGAAATTTGACAAGAATATCAGATTAATCAAAATTAAAATTATGTAAATTTAACCAAAGTATTATAATTAACCAAAATATTAAAACAATGTACATCTAAATCAAAATTAATACTCCTTAATACATAAATACTATTATGTAACTCTATTTCTAATACTACTTCGTCTCCTCCTACAATATAAAAATACAACATGTGTGATCAACGATTTGCTGCATACATTCATATGCATGAAATCCCTCCTCTATCGTCTCAAGTGCTTCAAGTGCAAGATCTCTAACCATCTTGAAAATCTGCAGTGTGTCAGCTACATGAGACTCAAACTCCTACTGTACGACGATCTCCAAGTCTACAGGTCTCGAAGGATTTCCCTCTAAAAATGATTCCATGAAAGGATGGAAAACCCTATAAAACCAAGTTACATATCAAAGTACGGTTTTGAAGTAGCAATATCAATCACAAGAAATGAGAGTTTGAATCATGATCCCTTTTAAAATTTAATTCATACACTTAATTTTAGTTAACTCAAAAACAATATTGGTTGAAATTAATTCTACAGAATGTTTTGTATGTGTTAGTTTAAATAAGACATATCAATTTTAAAAGCAAGTGAAATGTGATTTTTGAGTGCAAGATAAAAAAAACATAAGAAGATCACACAAAGATGTATCCTCATCCAAGGTAGGCTATGTCCAATCCTGATAACTGTGAGATTTTTCCATTAATGTACTTAGCACCAGAACATTTTGCCTTGCACTATCCTTCTTAATCACTCCCTGGTCAATTATCTTTCAACCTTGAAAGGAATTTCTACAGTTACCTTTCAATCTTTGTATGTTCTTAATGCCCATTAAGTTTGGACAGCCCATGTGTGAATTTTCTAATATGAACATGCATTTTGATTTCCCAAAATGATCCATTTTGTTATGCAATCATTTTGTCATCAATCTGGTTTGACATTCCTTTGAGCAATCTTCTATATTATTTCATTCTTCTGAAAAGTGTGTCCTTGTCTTGATGTGTGTATGATATGGGACCATAAATGATGATGCAATCTTTCTTGCTTTCTTTGAAACTGGCCATGTGATTTAATGTGCATACTTGTGTTTGATTTCCTATCTTTAAATAAATCATTCAAAAACACATGTTAATAGATAATATGATCATAATCATAATTAACAAATTTTATTAAAATTTTGATTATCATCAAAATATTAATTAAAGGTTTTTCCTAAACAGATTTCTCAACTCCTATCCACGAACAGCCCCTGCATATTTGGAGTAACTAGATGCAATCTAAAATCCAGATATGCCTAATCGACCTCTTGCATATTCATGGTAGGAGGAATAGATATATCTGGATGTTTGAGGATGGTCTAAATATATTCAAATTCCTAAGCATGTGCTCAGGCAAGTGAGGACACTTCATTTTAGATATGCATCAAATCCAGCTAGAGTACCAACATATTTCCTCTAACGGGCGAGTTAAAAGGTGGTTGTCATAAGCGAAAAAACCAATAATCTTGGACCTCCAACCGATCCAGTGTATTCCTGTATGTTTCTGTTAATCCATGACCTCAATATGGAACAAACACACATGCACGTGGGAGGGACTCGTCATATTCAGTTTGCACAGTCCGCAAATAGATGGTAGGAAAGTGTTGCATGATCCACATCTAAAGCAAAAAAATAAATTAAAAATAAATTATAAAAATTGATTAATTCTTAATTACTTGGAGGAAGAACAAGTAACTAGCTAGTTGTTTTGTCTTTGGCTTGCTAGCATCCCCTAGTTGACTTTACAAGAAAGTAAGAGTAGCAACACCTCATGCATACTCTCGGATACTACCCAACTCTTTGAAGTACTGAACATACATAATATTGACGTACAATGCACTTTATCGTTGAACATGGTAGTGCCCGTGAAGTAGAGAAGATAACATCTGATAACGTTAAGCCTGTGATATTACCTCACCTTGTTATCATCAACAAATTGAGCAGATTTGTTCAGATGAATCAAAAACTGAACTTCAAGGGTTAACAATCTGACATACGCTCCTCTGATTATTTTAACATCTGTTAGTGCATCATCTAAACTAAACCCAAGATCATTACGCAGTCACGCAACCCTCTCATCTTTCACTACCAGGATATGTGCTAAGAAGTGTCCAGCGATGGACAAGTGCAGAAGACAAAAAACATCGTCTAGAGTCATTGTCATCTCACCAATAGAAAGATGGAATGAGTTAGACTCCATGTGCCACCTCTCAGCAAATGCAGACCACTAGCCAATGTCTATTAAATTGTAGTATGTGCGTCCAAGATTAGCTAAGTCAGATGCTTTGATTGAATTCCAAAACCAAGTCACGATAGAAGCTGAAATTGAAGCTCACATAATTCATTGTCAGTCTTTTGATAATTAAATAAATAAATAATTAATCCATAATTAAATACATTTAGAGTTAAAATAATTAATCGATAATTAAACAATTACATCTCCAACCCATATGTGGGTCGTCACATGGTCCTCAAAACATGGTAACAAATATATTTTAACTGGGCTTTCGGAAACCCCCTGAACATGTGGTGGTGGTGGTGGTGAGAGTGGTCTCTGAAATGGTGCAGGTGGTAATAGTGGCGACGGCGCAGACATCTCGTCTTGTACATATCCAACGTCAACATGTGCTTGAGAGCGGGAGCTTTCACCTCTAACCTGTTGTCGTGTTGCGGTAGCTATGGCTTGACGCTTTCTGCATACAAACTCATGTTGGGCCTCCTTACTGTGTCGGAATCGAGTAATATCACCGTCACCTTCCATCTCTAAAAGCAAAAAATCAACACTTGTCACATTTCAACATTTTGACTATATCAAATTTCAACAACATAAACTACTTTAAACTACAACACAATATAAACTAATTATATCTCACTACAAACTCATTACAAATCAAATGCAATTTGTCAAACACTTGGCACATAACATCTATAACAACTTATTCAACATTTTGTCATATTTCAACAACAACAATGAATATACATAATAACAACAACAAAATCACTATCGGTTGCTAACATAAACTATTTTAAACTATAACAACAATATAAACTAATTATATGTCACTACAAACTTATTACAAATCAAAAATATCTTGTTAAACACTTGGCATACAACAACTATAACAACTTAGAAAACATAAGTTCAATTGTAACAACATCAACCCATTGACTTAACAACAGCAACATCAACATTCATCCCTAACTACCTATTGAAACTACAACAACAAAAAATAAACAATAAAATAAAAAATATAAAAACTTAAACCTTAAAATAAAAAATATAAAAACAAAAAACTTACATTTTGACGATTAAGAGTTGATGAATCAAAAAGGGAGGTTTTAGTGTGCATTTGAGGCTAAAAAAATGAGATTGAGTTAGGTTTGAGAGAAATGGAGGTTTAGAGAGTTTTTGATTTGAAAAATACAGTGAATTGGAAAAAGAACATTTTTCCCTACACTAATGTGTCTACCGGATGCATGATTTCGGTAACTTAAGATACCAGATGCATGATTTCAGTAACTTAAGATAGCGAATGTGTGATTCTGATAAATCACCGAACCAAATCCTACAATCCGGTAATGGTTATTTTAAGTTTTTTTTTTTTTGGATAAGCAATTTCCTTAAAACAATGCTATGAGAAGGCAAGACAAGTCAGGTTTTTGCTTTGACATTTTAGAGTCCATTTGATGCACATAATATAAAATAAAAACATGATATGATATAAAATTGAATAAAGATAAGATATAATAATGACAAAATAAAGATTACCATATTATGTGTTTGATGCTCACATGATAACAAACAATATAAGATTTTCTTGTCACATGTTTAGTACACTTTCATCATTATAAGATATACACATATATCTTATTTTAAAGACAAAATTATCTGTGTGAAACAATTAAATATTGTTTTTTTAAAATTAATTTATAATACTTTTAAATAATATAAATGAACAAAAAATAAATAAGTAATAAAATAATTTTATATTTAAAAAATTCATTGACACTATTAAATAAATAATTTCAAATTATTTAAAAATCGCGAGTAACTAAATAATTTTATTTTATTTTATTTTATTTGTTAAATAAACAAAACAAGGATATAATATATATTATATGTAAATGAAAATACTCCCCTTGTAAGAAAATTACATTATTTAAAAAAATTAAATCAATATTAATATTTTTATAATTTAAAATTAATAATTTATTAGATTATATAAAATAACAAAAATACCCTTGTCTTAAAATCATACATATTTAACATTAATTACTAATATGTCATTTTTTAATTTAATATCAAATTCCATTGTTTTCTATTTTATATTAATATATTTCTAACTAGAGAGACGAGATATGATAATATTCAAAAATAATTTATAAAAAAATATTAACTAAAGAGTTGTGATATGATAGTGTTCATGAATAACTTATCATATCTTGTTGATTTATTAAATATTAAACGGGCCGAATAGGATAGTTATATATTTCTTGGCTCTTATTTTTCCATCAAACTGACCCTTAGTATTTGTTTGGTTGGAGGGATTTGGAGGGAAAATGAGGGGAGGTGAGGTGATATTTAAAAAATATATGTTTGATTCAAATTTTAAGAGGAGAGAGGGGAGGAATGACTCCTTTAGTGATTTGTGTTTTTTCTCCATTTTGAAGGGATTTGGAGAGAGGGAAGAGCCAATATAACTTAAAAATCTTTTAAAAAATCCCTCCCCTTAAATCAAATACAAAATCATTAAAAATTCATTTTTTTCACTCTTCTTTTAAACCAAATATGTCTCCATCTTCTCTTCATCCCCACTCCTCCGTTGAAACAAACAAATCATTAATAGATAAAAATAAAAAATAAAAAAAAAGCATTTTAATTTTATGTTGATAATATGCATTTTAAAATCCTAAATATTATATCAAGGGCCTTAAATCCAATTTATGTTGTCCATACTTGATTTGATTGACAAATGTATTTGTCGATATTATAGACTGAACATCTTCACACCTGATATCTGGTAGTTGTGTTTATAAGTTTCAAATTGAATTTGTCACTCCATCTACTGACTAAAAAAAAAACAATTTTTTGGGTTTAAAGTATTGTTGATTTATTGTATATTTCGAAGTCACCATCGCTAGTGATTTCAACCAGTTTGCTTCTAATGTCCGTGTTTGACAAAGCCAATCTATCATCTTCGGTTTAAACATCCAAAAATAAACAGCTAAATATATAAATAATAAAATTGAATAAAGAAGTATGCCATGATTTTCTATCCGTTTCCCATGCTTGGAGGGAGAAAGTTACTTTCCAAACAAAAATAGAGAGGAGAAAATAATTGATTTTAAGTTCACAAGTAAATAACATGAGTGAAATGGAACATCTTAGTACATGGACAAACCAACAGTAACATACTAAGACGGACAAACCAACATTAACATACATGTACGCGAGAGTGCTAATCACAATCCATGTCCCTAACATGACAAGCTTTTGACACTGCCATTTTAATATCTGGCAAACCAAACTGTTACAGTATATACATACAGGCCTTATTAATATGGATGCAAAAAAAGAGAAATTGAAATAAGAGTGAATGAGAAGACTAGTTTCATCAGCCCTTCCAGTTGTCTTTCAACTTCCTTAATTCTCCTAAAGCTTGAACAGGTGATTTGCACCCCATCTTTTCCTGCAAATGTTTACATTTACATTAATATACATTTCAAGAAAATGCTTCACATTAGGCTTTGTTTAATTCATATTGGGTTAAATGAGTTAAATATGTTATACATCCCAAAAGATATGGTAAATTTTGCTTTCGGTCCTTAAAACAATTCTCTCATTTCTGACAATGTGTCGATTTTGGTCCCGGTAGCTAAATAACTCCGTCAATCTAAAATGAGGGACCATATGTTAGCCTTGTAAGTTAAAATTTACTTATATCTAAAATTGAGGAACCAAAATCGAACCTAAAATTTTGGAGGGCTAGAAGCCAAAATTACCATATTTTGGAGATGAAAACATATTGAAGCCTTTCATATTTTATACCCCCAACAGATTAAATGAAAAGACTTCCATAAATTGCAGCTTAAGTTCTAAGTAAATATGTTAGACTTTCGATTATACAAAGCTCGAGTATACTCCATAAGGGATTGCTAAGGACATAGTATTTCTTTCATCCTCCCCATCAATAAGAAAACAACTTAATGAAACACTTATAACATAAGTGATTATGTATAAACTATTTCATTTTTTTTATGGAATGTATAAACTATTTCATTTTTTTTATGGAATGCATAAATTATTTCTATAACAAAAGATAAAATAAGTCAAATAGTTTTCATATAAACTATAAGCTTTTTTTCATAACTATTCTAGAGAGATTATAGAAAAATAAACCGAAAACAACTTATGAACATGTCTCATAAGTTGTTTCCATAAACTCTTTCAAATAGTCTCACAAGTGTTTATGTTAGTAGAAAAGCTCAAATAAGTCAATTCAAACAAATATTGAGAAGAGGAGTTGAAAAGGTGACAAACCTGGATCGCAGGTAGATCAACCCTCATAAACGGATTGGTTTCCAGCTCTTCTTCAATGGTTGAGGGAATTGTTGGTTGGCCAACTTGCCGCTGATTCTGAGCCCAGGTTAATTTTTGCAGTATCTTCAAATTGTCTGGCTCAACTGTCAAAGCAAATTGCAAGTTCTTCGCCGAGTACTAGAGAAAAAACAAACTCAAACTCTTACAGTGATTAATAGTATACGTGGGGAACAGGAAAAATGTAAGTCTCTAAAAATTATAAACCTTCATAGCAAAAAGTAAAACTATATAACATTATCGAATTTCTCCTTCCCTCAAAGTTGCATTATTGATTTATAGCATGTTTGTTTTTGCATCCAAAAGTCACTCAACGCACGGTCAAATGAAAGCTACAACGTGTAGCTTCATTCTAGTTGCAGGTCTACATTGTTCCTACCGTGAATCCAAACGTTTACATAAGCTAAGTGGTAAATTTTGTATTTTAACCATAAGTGCCAACCAATTTTGCACAAATGAGCTTCTCGTGAACACACACCAAGGACTAGGAGTACCTATTGCAATACACTTCTTCCAAATCAGAAATTTGCATCAGGCAAATGGTAGATAGTTCTTCAATATCTCAAAACCAAATACATATTTTTTCATAAAACCAAAGAAGTAAATTATAAAGGAGACTGAAATATGGTGGTTTTCAGTCCTAAAATAATAGTAATTATCGCTTTTAGTCCCTCAAAAAAAATTGTCAGCTTTTGGTCCCTCTTTCCTGAAATGATCGCACAATTGGTCTCTTTCCGTACTCTTCCAGTCATTTTATAATTGAGAGGACCAATTGTAATCATTTTAAGAAAAGAGAGATCAAAAGTTGATAAAAAGTTGAGGGTCCAAAAGGAATAATTATTATATTTGAGGGACTAAAAACATATTTAAACATATACAGAATGATGGATTTGGATTTTGTTGATCAGCTGTTGCTGTACCAGAATCCGAGTTCTAACCCACAAATTTAACTTGAAATTCTATGCACATTAATAGACAAACTCCAGCAATAGTAAGGAAACCGTAGTCATTGACACATAATGCCCCTGAATTCAACACTCAATTTTTTACGGGAATGGAAAATAAAAGCCTTACATTTCTCAATTTTTACGTAAATATTGCAATCATGGACTGACCTAAGATGTTTATTTTAGACTGTTTAGTGTTTACAACTTAAGAACCAACAATTTCGTGGGTAGCACCACGCCACCACTAACATCCTCAAGAAGTTCACATTATTTTGTGGATTGACCCCAAATGCTAAAAAAATTCAGGGATAATACATGCAATCTCGCAATCAAACTATATCATCATCACCAACTGTAGAATGAATGGAAAATAAAAGCCTTACATTTCTCAATTTTTACGTAAATATTGCAATCATGGACTGACCTAAGATGTTTATTTTAGACTGTTTAGTGTTTACAACTTAAGAACCAACAATTTCGTGGGTAGCACCACGCCACCACTAACATCCTCAAGAAGTTCACATTATTTTGTGGATTGACCCCAAATGCTAAAAAAATTCAGGGATAATACATGCAATCTCGCAATCAAACTATATCATCATCACCAACTGTAGAATGAATGAGAACTCAAATATATTGTTTGATTCATTTCCCAATCCAGTTATCTCCATTTATCAAATTAGAAATATTACCAAGTAAAATCACACATGAGCTGTTGAAAGTAATTTTGTGGATCAATCACATTCATCATTTAAAAAATTATAAGATCAATCATCAACACATTCTGTATAATATTTTCCTTTCAATGATGGGAGCTTGATGTTATTTACCTCATGGCCACAGTAAACTCGAGTTGGCTTTGGTAATGAACCTAATGTCACACTGAGTGATTGATACATTTGTTCTGCAGTTCCTTCAAAAAATTTCCCACAACCAGCAATAAACTGCATAGAAGAAACACAATAAATACATAAATAAGATTGGTTTTTAGGAATAAATAAATAAAATTTAAAAGTAATAGCTCTTTAAAATTCATATACGTGAAAACTTTTATATAGAGAATACGAGCCAAAAATAAAATTTATATACCTTGACTTCAAGCACTTAGCCCGTCTTTACCTTTATTATTACATGCATTCAAAATAACTATTTTTGATGTTTCAAAACAGCTCATTAAAATGAAAAATATTGATAAACTTACCAATGTATCTCCAGTAAAAACAGCCGGATCCTCGTCCTCTTTGCCAGTAACGTAATAACTTATGTGACCTTTGGTGTGGCTATAAAAGTCAAGGAAATGGTTTATGTTAACAAGAGATAAAAGGGTCTTGAGAAAAATGAAAGTGAAACTTAGGTTCAACCACAACATAAAAGAGCCAATATCAAACAATACCAGAGGACGATACTTATTAACAACTAATAACGCAGCAAACAAAATTATCAACAACGGACATGGCCAATGAAGCAAGACAATGCATCCTGGGTATATTATGCTTGGTAATTGGCACTTAGCATGCTGATGATCTTTCTTTACTCTTTATTATGGAGATTAGACTATTTTGTTATTTCATTTGAAATTAAGCAAATGCATAGGTAAAACAATTATTGATTGGTCTATATATAATACAATGCACTAGTAATTACAAACTCTCCATTTTTGGTTAGGGAGAAAGGAAAGTGTGCCAACAAGAATCTAAATTGACAAGTTGAGTTACCATACCAAGGTGTGTAAAGTGCCAAAACAGTAATATCAGCTCCAAGATGCACCTTATCACCATTTTCAACTGCATCAGTGCAACCCTTTACATTATCAATTGAACCACCGTACACCTTGATTCCAGGCACCAATTCCTTTATCTTCTCATTTCCACCAGCATGATCCCTGCCCCACATAATCATACAAAAATTACAGTAGTTTCTTTGACCCCCTCAAAACTTGAAAAAACAACAATAACAAATAACAAACAAAATAATTGAGAAAATGCTTTACAACTTAGAGTTAGTCAACAAATTTAATTTAAAAACGGAACAAAAATGAAAAAGATAAGATCCAACACTCATATATATATATATTACGATTGTTTTGAAAGAACTTATTTACAACTTAATTGAAATTATCTTATGACATAAGCATTTACTTCGGTGTTTGAGAGAGTGTTTATGAAAATAGCTAATGATATGTCTATAAACTGTTTTTAAGTTATTTTAATAAATTTATGCGGATAGCTTATAAAAGCAGTTTTCAACTCATGAAAACTGTTTAACCACATTCTTTCTTTGATTATATACATGAGTGCTTATATAATCATGCTTATTCAATAAGTGCTTAATTAAGCTGATTATCCAAAGTCCAAACACTCTCTCTTTCAGCATCATATAAACATAGGTACTAGAAGTTAAGTTACTTAGTTCTTATACTAAGATATATTAAAACTAATTAAGGTTGTGTTTGGATTGGCTTATTTGAGCTTATCTACTAGCATAAACACTTCTGAAACTGTTTGGGAGAACTTATGGAAACAACTTACGGCATATTTATACGTTGTTTTAAGCTAATTTTCATAAGCTATCGCCAATAGCTTATAGCTTATACAATTTATTTTACCTTGTGTTGTAAAAATAGCTTATACACAAGCATTTATGCTATAAGCTATTAAATAAGTTGTTTATCCAATCAGAGCCTATTTAGACTTATCTACCTAAACACACTATAGACACTTGACAGAGCGTTTGAGAGATTATGGATACAACTTATGACAGATCAATAAGCTGCCTTCAGCTAATATTGAAAAAAACTCCACGGTAACTCGTGAAAACAACTAATAGCTTAAACTCAAAAAGTTGGACTACATTATACTTGACTATAAAAATAACTTATACATAATCGTTTAATTAAGTTTTCCATGCAAACAAGTCTTAAGTGAACTTATTTGGAAAACAAAAAATAATATTTTTTAAAAAAAGTTTTGTCTACTTTAAAATGTTAGGTAAGTAAAAAGGAAGAGAAAGTAACCAGTGATGATGAGTAGTGAGAACGAATTTGAGAGTTAGGCCATATGAATTGGAAGCTTCGAGAACCTTCTCGGGTTCAACAGGGTCCACAGCCGCAGCTTCTTTGGTACTCTCATTCACGATTCTGCAAATAAATAACCCATCAAGAATCATTCACAGATTGGCACAGGAGGGAAAAAGTAGAGAGAATCAAAAGAGTTTACAGATAGGAATAATTGTCTTCGAGGCAAGGAATGTGATAGATTTTCATTTTCTTTTTCGATTGAACACACAAACTCGCAGAGACTTGTTTTTGCCTGTACACAAAACAATGGGTGTTTGTTTCTTCTCAATCGGCCGGAAGCTTGGAAGTACCGATAACTAAAGATTACGATAACTATGAATTAGAATTTGAATATATCTCAAGTGGATGAAGATATTAACGAAAATTACGATGAGAAGAGAATAAGAAGACACGAGATTTTTTAGGAAGAAGACACGAGATTTTTAAAGTCGACAGTTTTGGTCCCTCCCTCAGATTTTTAAACTAAAAAAATGACTATTTGATATATTTTAAATGACGTGACATACAATTCTATGATATAAAATCATCTAGATCTATTAATTATTCATATGTCATTAATTAAATTAAAAATACGAAAACATTTCGAAGTTGAAAGTTAAATTTTTAGACGTTTTATTCCAATTTCATGGGTGTTAATCACTCTACATCATTGTATCATATGTCATGTTATTTAAAACATCTCACTTCATCATTTTTTAGCTAAAAAGTTAGAGGGAGGGACCAAAACTGTCGACTTTTAAAATAGGGGGGACCGATTTCGTGAATCAGTATAAATAGGGGGACTAAAATTGCAATTAAGCCTATAATTTAATTATATTTGATTTTTTTTGTTAAAATTTTTTTAACGGTATTACAATTTTTGTAACACAAATTGGATGGATATTAATTTAAAATGAAATTATATTTGCAGAAATTTTAACCAAACAAAAAAAACTTACAAATACTAGAATAAAATAAAAAGTTATAATCGTAAGTAGAGGTGTACAAGACTCGGTTCGTCTCATGAACCCGACCTGACCCATAAGCAACAGGTTGAGTCTAGTCTGACCCGGTCCAAAAAAACACAAGGACAAAAAAAAAAGACAAGACAGGAGCAAGATAAAAAAAGACAGGATTCAGGTCACCTTCCGGGTTACCTGTCCAGTCCCAAAATAGACTAAGGACAAGGTTTTTTTTTATTCTTATTTTACCTTATTATTAATTCGATTGCACTAACTTAATTTAGGGTTTAAAAATTTTCTTTTTCCCTACATCATTTCTCCTGCATGCAACTTTTTATTCATTTTTCTTCTCATCTCTGCATCATTTTCTTTATTATTATTATTATTATTATTATTATTATTATTATTATAAGATAATGTTGTTTTGATACTACTTTTAATAAAAAAAAGTAAGACTATTAGACGGTGAAAGATCTATGGGTCTAGTAGGTAGTAGATTACTTGTTTTGATTAAATGGTTTGTATTTCATATGACAATATTATGGGTCTAGTAGGTAGTAGATTACTTGTTTTGATTAAATGGTTTGTATTTCATATGACAATATTATGAGTTACTAGTTTTGAATGAATAGACAAGTGGTAACCTATGTGGCTTGTTATGAGTTATTTTAAATATATTTTTTTTCTAAAAAAAAATTCAAGAATTATTAGTTGTCGACTCGTCTTGGGACCAACCCGGTCTCGTCTTATTTCATCTCATCTTTTTGAACACGCAACTAATTAGGTTGGTTGGGATAAAGGACGAGTTAGGGCCTAAAAATTAGTCCGATCAAATATTATGATCGGGTAAGGGACACACCAACCCCAACTTAACTCGTCCTTTGTACACCCCTAATCGTAGGGACAAAGAGATATTTAAACTTAAATATATTTTTTTAATAAAAATAAATAAATATATTCCGTCTAAAATAAATATGTAAAAAATAAATAAATAAAAATATATATTTTGAAATATTGGCTAAATTAATTCTTTAACTTATTTTATATTTTTATTTTGATCTCTTGATTCTTTTTTGTTCTATTTTGATCTTTTAATTTATTTTTTCATTTTAATCATCTGATTCTCATGAAAATGGGTAAATAAAGTATGATCAATTATTTCATTCAGAATTCGAATTTTAGTTCTCTCGAAGTCATTATCTAAAGTTTATTAACTATTTAAGTCTAATTAATGAGTTATCTCTTAACTTCATTTGCATTAGCTATAATACGCTCCGTTCACGATGGTTTTTAAGTTAAAAAATTTCGGCTTCAATTCTAAATTTCAATTACGAGTTGTGCTTGAATAGTTTTATTTTATTTCAATTGAGTCACTCTCTCTGTCTCGTTTATGAATTCGACAAATATAAAAAAAAAATTACATTAAAATAATTAAAATAAATAAATTAGAATTATATTGAATTTTTAATTATTTGAAAATAATTCAAATATTATACAATTATAACTTATTTAATTATAATAACTTTAGATGGTGGTTGAAAGTGGTTGTCGTAGAAGATGACTATCGTAGTGGTAATCACTCGTTGAAGGTGATTATAGCAGTGAAGAGTTAAAAGTGGTGGTCGACAATTGGTGGTGGTGGTTAAATTGTGATCGACAGTGGCTAGAGTGGTGAACAATGGTGGTTGGTTGGTGGCGGCGGTGGTCAGAGGTGAGTGGTCGGAGGGGGTGGTGGTCAGAGATGTTAGTCAGTGATTGTTGCGGTGGTTAGAAATGGGTTGTTGGTAGCGGTGATAGTGGTTGGAAATGGTGGTCGATGGTGGTTGGAGCGGTGTTTAGTCTACGGGTGGTGATGAGTTAATTTTAAAATAAAAATAAGAATTATAAAATCTATTTTTTATTTATTTAGAGTTCTAAAGAAAAACTGTTTTGAAATTTTAGTAAAAAAATAAAAAACTTACAACCATCTTGAATTAACCAATCAGTCATTTTCATTAATTTTCAACCTAAAACATTAACCCTATCCCGAATTAACCATCAATCATTTTCATTAATTTTAAACCTAAAACATTAACTCGATGTCATTTGAACGGGTAAAGTGGGACAAAAATAAATAAATATGTTAAAAGATTAAATTGAAGAAGAAGTTTTCCTTAAAGTGAACCTGCACAACCTATGCAATATATATGGGTGAACAGAAAGACCGACCTGTTCGGAACCCGAGTAACCAGCAACAAACTAATTGCAAATGAGTGGGTCGGGTCGGTCACACGGGTAAATAGAAAGTCAAAATGCAAATTGTTACGCACGAGTTGGTTCCAATTCTAAGTCCGTTGTTATCTAAACTCGTCCGCTAAAACATGCAATATTAGAGTATTGACGTTTCAATGGACTAACATCTCATTAACTTTATCAATTTTTTTAAATAAATGTTGTATTTAATGATAACGATTTATTGGTATTTTTTTATCATATAAAAGATGATAAATTACACCATAATTAACTCACATAATTGCAAAGTCTCAGTTTCGAATCGAACAAGAATCTAACAATACCGACATTTGTCAGTTGAACTAGTCCTTAAAGACCGATTTACTAGTATTTTAATATTATTAAGTAATTAATCAATAATATATAAAGCTGTCAATAATAGTTATTGTCTTATATTATTGCCAGACCTATTGCCTATTAATATTTACTATCATTATGAATGAATATGTCATGTTTAAATTAATTAAAACATTTATTATTTCTTTTAAGTATTTTTTTCCTTCACCAATATTTCAGTGTAATTGATTTTTCAATTTTGCTACTCACACTCCCATTTTTGCTACTCACATCCCTCAATTTTTTTATAAAAACAAAATACCTAAAATGTTCTTACATATTTATAACATTTTTAACCATAATATCTCATTATATCTTCATCTTCAACCCTAACCACTCTTTCTATCGTCATCTTCTACCTCTCACTCATATTCATCCTCTTCTCTCACACCTCATTCTCCTTCTTCCACCATTTTTAACAACTTCAACATCTTCAATCATCTTCATTGCCTCTCATTTACATCAGGTTTGCATCAATCTTGTTCTTGTTCTTGTTTTGTTTTACAATATGTAGTTGTTGTTCTTGTTTTCATGAAACTGGTTTTTTCCGCAAGCCCAGAAACCTTCGTGAACTGAGTTCATGTACATTTCTAGGCAGAGTGAGTTTGTGTACGCAAACTCAGTTCACGTACGTAAACTCAGTTTGCGTAAGTGAACAGATATTGCGTCGCAACATATTTTATTGTGTTTTGATTATGATTATGATATGGTTATGTAAAAATGGTGTGCACTATGTTTACTGATAGAGCAGGTCGAATTATAATTAATGATACTGCTAATGATTATGGTCGTCGTGTTAGACCAACCGCTTCTGCACGGGCTCAAATTCTTGAGGAGCAGCAGGAAGTGCAACGGGAGAGGCGAGCACAACGGGAACAACGACGATTACAGCAGTGGCAAGCACAACAAGAGGCCCAACAGGAAGAGTAAACACAACATCAGTCCCAACTAGAGCACATAGATGAACTTCCAGAGGTTGATGGATATCCTTGTGGTTCGGTTGACAAGTATGTCCTTAAGACATTTGGTGATCATGTGGCCACTCAACTTTGGGATGGAGTGGTAATTTTCTCGGTCATATTAAATTTTTAATAGTTGTTGTCATAATGTGTTTTAATTTACATTTTTTCGCTTCTTTTGTTTCAGGATCGTGGGGAGCTAAGGGTATTTAGCGATGAAAAAAAAATTGAAAGAAGTTGTGATTGAACATGAAGAGGTGGAACAGCAGGTTAAGAGTTCATGATTATATTCATTGCTAAAATGTAGTTATGAAATGATCGACAAATGGATCATATCTACTTTCATAGAGAGGTGGCATTGAGACACCAACAACTTCCATCTTCCAATTGGGGGATATGGCAATTACTTTGGATGATGTCTCATCTCTTCTGCATATACCCATCACCGGTGCATTCTTTAGTGTCAATGTATTTAACAAAGATGACAGTGCAAATTTATTAGCTGAATTTAATATCACGCGGACAGCCACAGTTCGATATAGTTGGCTACTTGAAGTATACCATCAGCGCTGTCGTGAGCGGCATTGGGAGATGGTTGCGAGGTCATTTCTACAATTTTTGGTTGGTTGCACGCTTTTCAACGACAAGAGTGCCTTCGTAGTTAGCGTTGCCTACTTAAAGTGCTTCCGATACCTCAACTCATGTGGGGGATATGCATGGGGTGTTGTTGCTCTTGCTTACCTATATGACAATCTCTGCGAAGCTAGTAATCATCAGACCAGAACAGTTTCTGGGCATCTCACACCCTTGCAGGTAAACTCAATGGTTGTTTATTGTGTTGATATGTTATTAATTCTAAACTAATGATATTATTAATTCTAAACTAATGATATGTTATTATATGTGCTCAGGCTTGGGTCTATGAGCATTTCCCGACTTTATGTGTAGATTGTTGTAGACCTTCACCTAAATATGTTGAGGCCAACCCTAGAGCAATTTGATGAAAGCCGAAGAGGGATAAGGGTTTGGTTCTTCCATTTAGGAAAGCCCTTGATGAGATTGATGTTGATCAGATATGCTAGACACCGTACGAAGAGCATCGAGTGAGGCGACCGTTTGAGGAAGTTTGTTTATTTAGAGGGTGCATACGGTGGGGTCCGAAGATGTATGCACATCTACCTGATAGGGTATTGCGTCAATTCGGTCATGTTCAAACCATTCCTAGTTCACCGTTAGAAATAGTAGATCCAACGACCACACCACAAGAAATGGACATAATGTTCACACAATACGTTGTGCATGTAGTTAATGTTAGCGCGGTTGTACAAGGACATGCAGACCAGACGAACAATTACATGGAGTAGTTACACAAGATTTCTCATCCATACATCATTTGTAGATAACCAGTTCATGTTGGTCATTCGGTTGTAGAACATGCTAACAATGTTTTACCTACTGCTGATGTAACAGTAAATGTATTCAAATTTATGACAACTAAATTAATCAGCCATCTATTGTTTTAACTAAATTAATTATTTAATGTATTTTTTAATGTAGGGTCGAGCATTACAAATTGTAGAAGAGCTTTTTGGTTGTCAATTGGTATTACCTGATGGTATGGAACTCGCCAATGAGTTAACTGTGATGTTGAGAACTTAAAGGGGTGGTGGTAGAGATTAGACAAATATAGTACCATATCGTAAGAGACATAGAAGGAATTAGGCATTATTTTAGGAGTATTTTGAATATGTAAACAATATTTGGATAATACTTTGGAATTGTTTAAGTATTTTGTGTTATATTTGGGAATAATTTGTATTATATTTTGGGAATATTTTGTATTATATTTTGGAATTGCTTAAGTATTTTGAATGTTTATAACAACCATTATATTTGAATTTATAACAATATTAAATATCAACCATTCAGTTTACAATAGGTTCATATCTAGTGCGTGCAAATATCTGCAACCAATCTTGCATGCGACCATTGTAAATAAACTTCCATTGTCGTGCTTCTTTAGTGCAATATTTTTTTCACAAATTACTTGCTAGTAGTATAGGAGAATCTAGCTTCAAGTAAATATGTTAAAATCAATAATTTAGTAAACTATAAAAAAATTGATATAATCAAATTAAATATCACAATTAATACTTGCACGAAATGACAGTTCTTAACAAATGCAATAACAATCATTCAATGATCTGACATAGATGTTGATGGTGGACTTCTAAGTGTAAAAAATGTTTCCGATTGGTTAAGTGATAATGAGACGAAAACCAAGTTAAACTTCAAAGTAATCACATGTCCCATTTATGGAAGTGTCATCCAATTATCCATAGTTGCAACTTGTTCAACATATACACTATGTATAAGTTTTTGAACAAAAACTTCTCCACCAAATATTCTCTCATAACGAGACATGAACTCTTGAAGCTCTACCACACACTGTTGACAAATGACTGCCCAAAAGTTCTCACTCATTTCAAGTAAACTTGCAACTGCATGATATCCACAATTACCATCATCACGGACGTCAATATATGTCATCTATGAATTTATGAATTTCAACTGGCAACCAATCTTTGAAGGGAAGAACTCTAGGTTGTTGAACCTTGCTGATTGATGGTCGAAGTGTAAACTTTTTGACTGATGATCGAGGTTGATGTACATTACTAGATGTTATAATGCTACATGCATTTGTGCCACTACATCGAACACTTGCATCCACATACTCGCACCAAGACGGATCACGCTTGGTTGATTTTATCTCTTTTTGATACCTTACTTTTGCCTTTTTTTGGCGCACCATTTGTTTTAACCTTATCAACAGGTAGACACATTGCTTAGTGGATGAATATGCGATCTCTCGTAATTTATCTTTAAGTGCAATTTTGCCAGGTACATCAACTTCATCAAACTTTTTCATTATGACGTCTATTTCATGTTTCACATATAACTCTAAAGGATTATCTGATCCATCATCATGAAAAGTTAATTTATTCCACCAAACATGAATAACGTCTAACGGAATGGAACGTGGGATCATACTACACCTGGCTATTTCACATGCACAAGGTAGACCATGTGTTGTCCTAATAGTGCAACAACACTCACATTTATCAATACCTACATACCTCACACGATCATACTCTACCGCAATGTGATCTATTGCATTTTTAGACACAACACCACGCAAATAGGTGTATTATCTGTTAGTATGACGATGCACCTTTTTGAATGATGCTCCGTTCAAATGATGCAATTATCTCCCTGTGTTGTAATACAATCATGCTAGAAATTGTTTCCCAAACACTGCATATATCAATCATATTGTCTTGTAATATCCTTTTCAAACTCCAATGCATCGACTCAACCCTTTGTGCTGTCGTGTTCCCAAAGTGCATAACTCTATTTGTCTACACCTCAACAAATCTTTCCTTATGAGCAATTAACCACTACTCGTGTACATAATCTTAAAAAATAGAAGAGCTACTACAAATTCCTTCAAACATAGCCAACTTCATATAATACTAAGCCTCATCATAACTGTAAACAAGAGCCTCTCATGCCTCCATTATGTGCACCTTCTTCTTTTTTGGAAACACGGTCATCTTACATTTGACTTTGACATTCTTGCATACATGAAACAAGCACAATAAATTGACTGCTTTTAGAACAATGTATTGAACTGCGTTCATCAAAGCAAGGTCTCTATCAATAACGATGACTTGAACTTCACCACTTGTAATATGTTCTTTGAATATTTCTAGTGCCCACACGAAGTTATCAGCACGCTCATACTGTAGATATGCAAATCCTACGCAAAATGTCATTTTAGTAAAAGTAACACCAATAATCTCAAGTAATGACATTCAATACCCACAAGTCTTGTATGTGTTATCCACAATCAATACTATGTGAAAATTATTTACAAGAGTGATAGCATCTAGATGGACCCATAATATGTCCCTCAACTCATCTGAACCATCTACTTTCCTATATCGGTACACGTATTTGTCGCGTTCCATCAATGTCATTAGATGTTGCATTTCTATTTTATTACCTCTAAGTGATGAACGATATGCTTGACGTGCATTGTAAACTTGTTTGATTATCGTTAAACTTTCAACATTATGATTCCTTAATATCATCAATATGTTTCTTGGTTTGATCACCTTCTTCGTCATATCACCAAGTACAACTTTCTCTTCCAGAGATAGTCGACCTAAGAAAGAATGACCAGTTAGTTTTTTTGGCCAATTCGTGGTTATGGAGACCACATGCTACATGCAGATACCATCCCTCACCAACACTTGATGGTGTTCCTCTCAATCTAAATATATATTCACATTTTTTAGTTCAGGTACTCCTCATAGGTTTATGATTCTTCCAAGGTCTATATTTGCCGCTTCTTTCACAACCAAAAATTAATTGTTTTTTTTCTTGGTCGTGTTATCGCAGTTTCAGATCTAAAAATGATAACGACAATTCCGTCTTCCCTTCCAACATTTTTAGCCCATCTCAATAAATCACCACGCGTATCAAACATCATGCCGATGGTAAACACATCAGTCAAATCCACCATAATTGGTTCAACACTGTCATTCATAGTGTCGTCAATTTCAAATTCAACACCATCATTCATTGCATCAAAATCAGGTTCCAAACCATCATATATTTTGTCAAAATCATGTTCCAAACCATCATGCATTTTGTCAAAATCAGGGTGCAAACCATCATACATTTCGTCACTATTGTCTCCCCATTGGTCCATTTATCTACATCCAAAAAGAACATATCAAAAATTCAGAAATATCTGAACTGAACCGAGATCACGAACGTTTATATGAACTAAATTCACTAACACCTACGGGAACTCAATTCACATACACGTACGTGAACTCAATTCGCGTACACCTCACTAACTTAACTGAGATCACATATACATTAACTGAATTCACATACGTTTACGTGAATTAAGTTCACGTATGTGTACGTGAATTTAGTTCACGTAGGAGTTCGTGAATTCAATTCACGTATTGCCTGTGCACTCTTAAACTCCATTGAATACGCGTGCGTGAACTCAATTCACGTACAATCCCCAGACTTTGAAATATTTACAACGTACGTGAACTGAGTTCACGTAAAATTCTCATATTTTGAAAAACAAAACGAATTCAAACACAGATCAATAAACATACCTTGTTGGGTGACTTTAACCACAATATGAAGAGGAGACTTATGAGTGTAAATTATGAGTGAGTGATGTGAGTTTTGAATGATTATGAGTTATGATGGGTGGGTTATGATGAGTTGTGATATGTGAGTTATGAGGTTATGAATGGTGATGAAGATATGTTTAAAGAATATTATAAATAAGCAAGGGTATTTTAGGTATTTATTTTTATAAAAAATTTGAGGGGTGTGGGTAGCAATATTGTTGATTTTTTCTTTAAGGACTTATAAACCCAAAAAAAGAATTCAATCTATTCATTTTCCTTCTTTCTTCAACTGCTACATCATCTTCATTCTCTGTATATTTGATTTTTCACTATAATTTGTAAAACTTTGCAACAATGAAAGCTAACAACAATTAATTTTCGTCTTTTCCTCCTTCTTCTTCATCTTCATTTATCATTATTATCTTTTTTTATTTTTTTTATTTTTATCAAATCCAAGATTTCTCATTTTTTTGTTTTAACTTTTTTATTTTGGTTGTTGTTTGAATGTTTGATAATACAAATATGAGATTTTTCTATTGAAGATATAGATATGAGGTTAATGATGACAGAAATTTGATTTTTTTTTATTTTTTTTTTATTTTTTATGTTTTATGTTTTATCTTTTTGTTGATTTTTTCTGGATTGTTCAAATCGACCCGTGTAAACCCACCTGAAAATCCGTCTAACCCATAATCCGCTCAACCCGTGTCCCTAATTGGGTTGAAGTGGGTCTTTATTTTCTACCGACGGTTTTGGTCAGGTGGTGTTTTTGAGTTCACGTAGGGGTTCGTGAATTCAATTCACGTATTGCCTGTGCACTCTTAAACTCCATTGAATACGCGTGCGTGAACTCAATTCACGTACAATCCCCAGACTTTGAAATATTTACAACGTACGTGAACTGAGTTCACGTAAAATTCCCATATTTTGAAAAACAAAACGAATTCAAACACAAATCAATAAACATACCTTGTTGGGTGACTTTAACCACAATATGAAGAGGAGACTTATGAGTGTAAATTATGAGTGAGTGATGTGAATTTTGAATGATTATGAGTTATGATGGGTGGGTTATGATGAGTTGTGATATGTGAGTTATGAGGTTATGAATGGTGATGAAGATATGTTTAAAGAATATTATAAATAAGCAAGGGTATTTTAGGTATTTATTTTTATAAAAAATTTGAGGGGTGTGGGTAGCAATATTGTTGATTTTTTCTTTAAGGACTTATAAACCCAAAAAAAGAATTCACTCTATTCATTTTCCTTCTTTCTTCAACTGCTACATCATCTTCATTCTCTGTATATTTGATTTTTCACTATAACTTGTAAAACTTTGCAACAATGAAAGCTAACAACAATTAATTTTCGTCTTTTCCTCCTTCTTCTTCATCTTCATTTATCATTATTATCTTCTTCTTTTTTTTTTTTTTTTATCA
>JBBPBQ010000004.1:38653367-38695115 GCA_037974755.1 Cicer yamashitae
TTTTTATCAAATCCAAGATTTCTCATTTTTTTGTTTTAACTTTTTTATTTTGGTTGTTGTTTGAATGTTTGATAATACAAATATGAGATTTTTCTATTGAAGATATAGATATGAGGTTAATGATGACAGAAATTTGATTTTTTTTTTATTTTTTATTTTTATGTTTTATGTTTTATGTTTTATCTTTTTGTTGATTTATTCTGGATTGTTCAAATCGACCCGTGTAAACCCACCTGAAAATCCGTCTAACCCATAATCCGCTCAACCCGTGTCCCTAATTGGGTTGAAGTGGGTCTTTATTTTCTACCGACGGTTTTGGCCAGGTGGTGTTTTTGGGTCCAAATCCACCCTACCTGGCCCATTATTCAGCCCTAGCAATATATACATGAAAGTTTTACTCCATACCCCTAAAATTATATTCTTGTTCCCACATTTTAATAAAAATTCAATTTTATCATTTTTATTAAAGTCAAACTTTATGTTTTTTTTGGTACTTTTGGAAAACATGAAAAAAGTTACTTTTAAAAATTTTTTAAAATAATTTGTATTTCGGAATATATTTTTTCTAAAGTTTTTTGGTACATAAATATGTTCTAGAAAACTTTAAAAAAAAAATTCGATATACAAAGTTTTAATTTTTTAAAACACATTCGTGTATCAAAAAACTTTTTTCAAATTTTTTGATAAATTTGTATTATGAAAAAGAGAAAAAAGTAAAAGAAGTAGTTTATATAAAATGTGACGGTAGGAATATAAATGTGAATGGTAAAATTTTCTATATAGTTGCAGGCAGGCTCAAGAAGTTTATGCTCCTAATCATCACCAACCAGCAAGATTATTTATGTTTTACACACCAATAACTGATTTATACAATTTACCATTCAATTAAATTCAATTATTTGATTAAGAAGGATAAAATTATAGAAAATTTAAATGAATGAAGAGAAAATTATAAAAACAAGAGTTTAAAATAAAAAAAAATTATAAATAATTAATTTCATATACGAACTAATAATGAATCTCGGTGATAGTAAGTTGTGATGCTTATGAATTTAAATGATATTTTAATATGATAAAGGACATTTGAAAAGTATTTTATGTTAAATCTGCCTCTGATATATCAAAATTGATGATAATTTAACATAATTAATAGAGAAATAAGTTAAATTGACATTAGAGATTAAAATGGTTAATAAAATTAAAATTTAGAGATATTTAAATCATTAATTTATTTTTTTTAGAACTATGATGATAGTTGGTAAAATATCAAAGCGGTTGTTTACTGTCCAAATTATTTTCAAATCAAATTCAACAGTATAGAGCTCATCTGAGAAACTCGATTTTGGGCATAAGGTTTGCGCATACTCAAAAATTTGATTAGAGGACTTAATATACCACTTATAAAGCCTATCATGAGAAGACAAAACATATAGATATTAAATTGCATTTTGGTAGAGAGGTAATTGAAAAGAGATCTGTTAAGAAAATGTCAGCTGATAAAAAAAAATAAAAATAAAATAAAAAGGTAGAAAAAATAAAAAATTAAATAACATGTATTTTTATGTATGTGTTTAAATGTTGTGTCTAAAATACTGTAGCCACACAAATATATTCCAGCTCGTTATTGTGTCTAAATAACAATAGTCAAAGTACACTTCCCATTTAAAGTTGTTTTAAAAAAAATTTAAATGAGTTTTTAGTCCTTATAGAATTTTGAAAATTCATTTTCAGTCCTATAAAAATTGCATTTTTTAGTCATACAAAATTTTTATGCTTAGTTTTAGTCTTTGTGTAAAGAAACATGTTTAATTGTTCTTGAATTTTTAAATTTTTGAATGATTTTTTACTAGAGCGTTTAAAGCATTATAAAAAATTTTCTCCATAAAAACTTAGAATATTTTAATTTAAGATGAATTAATTATTAATTTTTTAAATATCATAAACTCGAGATAAAAGTAACGAAAATATGGACTTAGAAATTGTATTTTTAATTCATTTTGTTTTGTCTTAATTTTTAATTCATTTTATATAGAGTAACCTTTTACAATGTTGTAAATATACTTATAAAAACTCATTCATATATATACGTCGGCATTTTAACAGACACTAAAAATACTTGTATAATAATTTTGTAAATACTAAAAAGTGATAATTTTTTTACAAGAACTCAAAACGAAAATTTAAAATTTTATTAGATTAAAAACTTATATAACAAAAAAAAATAAAGAATAAAAGAAGGGGGTTTTATGTGATTCGAGCGGGGTGTGAAAACAATCCCCAATATGTCAGGCCTAATTCAAGAAAAATTGGATTTGGGCCCAAAAACCCAGTAGCTCGTTGCATTGATACACATAAGCCCTAATCGGTAGGTTTATAGAGTTGAAGTTTCAGCGCAGCCTAAATCTCTTGCAGAGGAGAGAAGAAACCACGCCGCAGCCATGGGAAGAAGTAAGCCCCATTTTTCGTTTCACTTTCATTTCTCCTATGTTGAATTTGTTAATCCTTTTTGCGGTTTTAGCTGAATCTTTTTTCATTTCTTCTATATATTAGTTTTCTGTTTCGTTTGAGAAAGTTAGGTTATGCTGAAATTTGATTTATGTATATGCTGGTTTGTTGTTGTTGCTGCCAAATGGATCTAAATAATGTTTAGTTGTTTTAAATAGAGAATGGAGAGGATTTGATAAGGTCATTAGAATTAATGATTTGTTTTGAATATATGTTGTATTCAGTTGCATCATATGATGTTCATTTTTCCCAATGGTTAATCATTCGATTAAATATTTAATTTTATTCAGATTTGAATACCTTTTTTTTGCTTTCAAGTTTGATTAATTTTCTGGTCATAGTGATTGTTTGTTAGTTCCTTTTTACGAAAATGATTTGATTTCTGTGGGAGTACCATGGTGTTTTATTAATAGATTGTCTGTATGGGTTTTATGGTTCGTTAAGGCTGAATTCTGAAACATAACAATTTTTTATTCCTGTATGTGCTTTTCGAACATCCTTTTGATTTGTTAAAATCGAAGTTACTTTAGATTTTTGTGTGTGTTGGTGCTTCATAGCTTTTGATGTTGTCTAGTGGTTGCTTTTTGTTCATTAATACTTGTTCGAATCATTGTGTCAAGCTTTTATATGTGAAATTTCTAGTATTCGTATACATGAATCTGATTGGTGTTTAATTTAGGACCTGCAAGGTGTTACCGACAAATTAAAAACAAGCCTTACCCCAAGTCACGTTTCTGTCGTGGTGTTCCTGATCCCAAGATCAGAATTTACGATGTTGGCATGAAGAAGAAGGGTGTTGACGAGTTTCCCTTCTGTGTTCATCTTGTTAGTTGGGAGAAAGAAAATGTTTCAAGTGAGGCACTGGAAGCAGCTAGGATTGCTTGCAACAAATACATGTCCAAATTTGCTGGAAAGGATACATTCCACTTGAGAGTCAGGGTACATCCATTCCATGTTCTTAGGATCAACAAAATGCTTTCATGTGCTGGAGCTGATAGGCTTCAGACCGGTATGAGAGGTGCATTCGGAAAGCCACAAGGTACTTGTGCTAGAGTGGCTATTGGGCAGGTCCTTCTTTCGGTCCGTTGCAAGGACAGCAACAGCCATCACGCACAGGAGGCCCTTCGTCGTGCCAAGTTTAAGTTCCCCGGACGTCAAAAGATCATTGTTAGCAGGAAGTGGTATGTATTTGTTCCATTAGAAGCTACCTATAATATCTCAATTTGAATAATGACATATACTATCTTATATATGTTATAGATTTGCAGCATCAGATTACTTGGTTTTTTTTTCTTCAATGTGTTAATTTAAGTCTAATGTATTATTGTTGTTTTAAATGCTTGTTCAGGGGATTCACCAAGTTTAACCGTACCGACTATCTGAGGTACAAGTCAGAGAATAGGATTATGCCTGATGGTGTGAATGCAAAGGTAACATGATGTGAATGCTGTTTTCTGCATATTGTGTAGATATTTATATATTGGTACTTTTCTTCAGCAAGTAATTGGTGTTTCAACTTACAATTTCGTTTTGTGGTTTTGCAGCTTCTTGGATGTCATGGACCATTGGCTAACCGTCAACCTGGAAGAGCCTTTTTGAATGCCAGTTCTAATGCTTAGGCTTGTCTGTCATGTTGAAATATTAGAGTTTGTATCACATTGGTTTTCCAAGAGTGAATTTGAATTTGTTACTTTGTCTCCGCAGCATTATATTAAACTGAGTTCAGTTAATTTCCTTTTTGAAGACAAACTTAAATGGATGATTATTGTTATATTTTGTTATCGTTTACTTACAATTTCTCATTTTCTGCATTTGATATTATAGAATGTCATATTCTTCTTAATTTATTATAGTCTAAAAAAAAAACTTATGATTGGTTCATATTTTAAAATGTCAACACACTACTAATCGTTTAAATATATCACTTTGTATAATGTGCAACGAATTTTCAAAAAATTTACCAATCTTAAATATCATTATCATAATGTCGCTATGTTTTTTTATGTTCATAAAATATTTCTTAACATTTGCTATGTAAGAAATTTGAATTAAACCACATAACAAATGTTCCTTATATCCGAAGGTTTTAACTGTTAAATACCCATCTAAGTTTGACTAAGTTATGTAATATATTGAAAATGAAGTTATGATTCAACAAACAAATTGTGTGACGAAGATAGTAGTAATCTCTTTTGCCACTGTTTGGTTCTGCGTTGATTCTCTTATATTGATGGTTCCTTGCAAACAAACCCTCGCTTAGTGTCTTTCTAGGACCTTTCAGAGCAAGCATGTTATATGATCATACAAATTGGTAAATGGATGACAGACAAGAGTAGGACACCTCAACAAGAAAACTTTTAAAATATTTTAAAAAGGGACATAATTAGAGGTTTGCCACAATATTGATTAAACGAAAACAATCTAATTTCCACCGAAAAATTCTATTTCCACATAAAAGACCGTTGAAATTATTACACAATGATTTATTTGTTTCTTGCAAATTATTGTCAATTTGCTACAGTTAATGGTTGAACTAGATTCACATATATTATATTATTATTGTGGCTACGTGGCATTTGAAACTTTTATAAGCTCATGGAAGAAAGTTCAAAAAATGAGATAGTATCCTTTAAAATGTTCAACCAAGAATATGATAGATATATCATAAGGTTTTTCTTATCAAGCACGTCACAATAAAATTTGCGTGAGTTCCTTTTTGAAAGTATTTTATATTTTATTTTTTAAAATGTGTTAATTTTAATTTACTAATACTAATATGTGAGATTTATGGAGTGATAATTTTGACAGAGAGAAAATGAAATATTAATTAAAAATATTTATATTGTTTTAAAAAATGAAGATAATTGCTTAAGAGCGTCTGTTTGTTAATAAAATAATTTAAAACATTTTTAAAAATGAAAAAATATTTTTACAGTAATACACCTTTAGCTGAATTAATAAAAGTTTTTCCATCAATAAGTGAGATTGATAATCGATATTCTTTTGAATTTATTTACTCAGAACAAAACTTAACATATACAATAGATGTCAAGAGTGTGGAAAAATGTATTTATTTTGGCTATGTATGTTGACGAGAGTGTCACATGTATAATAGGGGACCTCGACGTGCATAATTCCAATACCTAGGCCCTCTATGTAGAGAGACTATCTTGTGGTGTTGTGGTGAGCAATTGAGCAAAACTCACGACACAACTATCTCCATTAGTCATTGATGTTCAGTAAGGATTAGTCCTAGTGTGTAAGACAAATAAAATCGTAATTCTTATTGAATGAATTATAAATAAAATTTGATCAAATTACTCATTTTAGAAAAGATAGTTTGAGAATATTTAATTTATACAATTTCAATAATTTTTTTTTTAATTTATATTGTTTAAATTACTTTTCACGTAATAAATTGGATTTTTGTAAATATAAATAATTAAATTAAATGAGGGATATTTTAGATATATTTTTATTAAATAAGAGATATTAAAGGTAAACTCCTCTTCTCGGCTAGCCACCGAGTCATTGAGGATCACGGCATCATACCCCCTCTTCAAGGTTACATAAACAATTGCTTCTTTTTTTTTATTAGTATGATATATATATTGCATTTATATTTTGGTTTTTAATTTTTTCTATTAATATTTATTAATTTAATTTAATTTATTTTTAATCTATTAATATTCTTGGTTATTTCATAATTTAAATTTAAATTTTAATATACTATATTTTGTATTAACATTATTATTTTATCGTGTTTTTATAATTATAATATTAATATATTTTAAAAAAATTTAATTCAGATGTCGAAAAACTAATTTAAATTAAATTGTTTATGATTGATTCGGTTTGAATCAGTTTATTTTTTCTTTTGCAAAACGTGTCATTCAAAACAAATCGAACTACATGTTATTTTATCTTTTAATCATTTTTGCTTCAAAAACTTCACTTAATTAAAATTTGGTTATATATAATACTGAATCTGATCCAAACCCCACCCTTTTTAGCTTTCATCATTACAACATGTCAGTTGCAATATCTGGTAGTTTTCTTCTCCTTGTCATAACCACATTCTTATTATCTTATCATCAAACCATAGCCCAGCCAGATTTTAATTCAAGATGCCATGATTATGGCAACTTCACATTAAATAGCACATATCACAAAAATCTGAACACGATCTTTTATCAACCCTCACTTCCAACACAGAAATCAGCTACGGTTTCTACAATTTAACTTACGGCGAAGAAAACGACAAAGTATACGCCATTGGATTATGTAGAGGAGATGTTAATCAACAAAACTGTATTAACTGTCTCAAAAAGTCAAACACTCCATCTCCAAGAAATCTGCACAAACAAAAAAGAAGCAATTGTTTGGATTGACAGATGCATGCTGCGTTACTCAAACAGATCAATATTTGGCCTAATGGAAACAGCACCAGGATTTTCTATGTGGAGTCCATTTAATGCAACAGATGTAGATAACTATAATAAAGTGTTGGGGAAATTGTTGTATAATTTGAGAACAGTAGCAGCTACAGGTGATTCTATGAGAAAATATGGAACAGCAAATGTAACAGGTCCAAATTTTCAGGATATATATAGTCTTATGCAGTGTACACCTGATTTACGTTATTTGGATTGTAATGAATGCTTGGAAAGTGCTATAGCTGCACTTCCTTCATGTTGTGAAAATAAGATTGGTGGGAGAGTTATTAGACCAAGTTGTAATATTAGATATGAAAATTATAGGTTCTATGATGAACTTATAAATGTGGAACCAAAAGTACCTCCACCTAGTACTTCACCATCCACCAATCACACTTCCTCCAAAGGTATGTATGTAACCTTTCCATTTTCATTATTTTAAATCATGAGTAAAGACTCAATTGCATGATAACCAAATTAATCCCTCACAATTGATTAAAGGGGACATATTAGTCCCATCGTTAAAATTTTTTGAAAGTATAAAGTGAGATTTTTTAAAATAGTGTTAAATATCAAAATAGAACTTAATTTTATTGATATATTAACTCGTTTGTCTATTTAAAGATATCTATGATTACTTGTTCATATATGTTAAAGTGAAATATGTTATTAAACAGACTAACGAGTCATACTAAACTTTCATCAATGTCAGACTCGGAACTAAAAAGTAAACCGATGACATACCACATATTAGACTTAAGTCTTAAATATTTTTGACAGACCAAACTCAGAACTTGCAAAGTCTAATTCGATCTAGTCTATTCACACTCTTAGTTAAGGTTAATTCAATTTTGGAGATTGTTTTGTTGACGTGTAATGAGAGAAGAAAAATAAAAATTTTTAATAGAAAATATTGTAGAATAATTATTGCTCTAATATCATATTATAATTCCAGATAAAAAACATATATTAGAGAAAAGTATAGAGAAAATATTATTATTAATATTCATCAATTGATTATTGATAAGTACAAGAGACCCTATTTATACTTATGAGTCAATATGAGAATTAAGAAAGCTTTAGAATTCCTGTGTGTAATAATCATTATATTCTTCTTTGTTCAATGTTCTTTTATTGACGCAACATCCTTGTGTAGGAAAGGCTCACACATCAAGAACAGCCATTATCATAGCAGTTCCACTTGTTATTGTTATTTTGGTGCTCTGTTTTATTTGGATCTATTTACGACTACTGGCGAAGAAGGAGCGGAAAACTATAAAGAGTACGCCTAAGGCCTCTAAATAGAGTCGGAATTGCATGCAGTCAAAAATTCATGTAGTCATACATTTGGAGGATGATTGGCCTTCCGATAAAAATTGAATAGTATATATTTTTAACTCATATAATAATAATAATAATAATAATAATAATAATAATAATAATAATAATAACAATAATAATAATAATAATAATAATAATAATAATAATAATAATAATAATAATAATAATATGTTTAAAATCCGAACCGTCTCTTAACTTAATCGAATGGCTTCAAATTTCTAAGTGCAGGATTGCAATCTAGATTTCACTAAACTTGGATTTATCATCACTTGATATATATATTAATATGATATCTTTTCACCCATGTTTATTTCTTTTTAATTGCTATATCTCAGTTCCTTCGGAAGATGATGATGAAATTACAACCTTAGAGTCTTTACAATTAAGCTTCGACACGGTAAGAGTTGCTACAAATGATTTCGCAGATTCTAATAAACTTGGATAAGGCGGATTTGGAGCTGTTTATAAGGTAAGATAATAACATATAATAAGTTTTTAACTCCTACAAAATTGTTGTATTTTACTTTTAGTGTCTGTAATTTTTTTTTTGGTTGCACTCTTTAGTCCTATAAGTATCATTGTTTTCCATTTTAGTTTATATAATATGGATTAAAATTAAAAAATGTGATATTTGTATGATTAAAAAGTGTGAATTTTTTTTATAAAAATTAAAAGTTAAATACAATAATTTTATAGAGACTAAAAATTTATTAAACCTATATAATATAATAATAATAATTTAGCTAAGCAACTTTAAAAATAAAAATTCGTCCATAATTTTATCATTAATTTTTGTTAGAGTTAAATACATTTTTATTCATTGTGAAATATTATTTTTTTGATTGTAATCTCTATAAAAATTCTTAGTTCTTTATAAAAACGAGAAAAATTTAGTCCCTTTGCGAGGGATATAGAATCTCGTTGTTATTATACAAGAAAGAACTACAAATAAAAAAAAAATTATAAAGGCTAAACATTTTTAATTTTATAAAGACTAAGAACCTATTTAAACCGATTCAATCATGAGAATTAGAGACTAATATTTTTTTTTGTTTTTAATTTTGTTTGCTAATTCTATTTTTTTATAATTACATACTAAGACACAATTTTGCTAAAAGATAATTTACTATACTGACAACTAGTGGTGTTTTTTCAGGGTAGACTATCTAATGGAAAAATGATCGCCGTAAAAAGGTTGTCCATGAATTCTAGCCAAGGAGAAATAGAATTTAAGATAGAAATTTAGTTAGACTAGGTTTTACGCTTGAAGGGAGAGAAAGACTACTTGTCTATGAATTTGTTCCCAATAAAAGTCTTGACTACTTCATATTCAGTGTGATTATAATATCATCCTAATTAAATTATTGCTCGATTATTTCAATTATGTTGAAGATAAAGACTAACTTACAATGTAGCTAAAATGTGTGTGACATTTGTATACGTAGATCAATTAGAGAAAGTATAACTAGATTGGGAAAAGTGCTACAAAATCATTACAGGTATTGCTCGAGGTGTTCTTTATCTTCATGAGGATTCTCAACTACGTATTATACACCGCGACCTTAAAGCAAGCAACATTCTCTTAGATGAAGACATGCAAGCTAAGATATCAGATTTTGGCTTGACAAGACTAATTTTTGAGGATCGAACACAAACTAATACAAGTAGAATTGTTGGAATCCAGTAAGTATTAGATTGTTTTTGAACTTATTGACTATAGGAAGAGGTTATTTTAAATAAACTATATTTCAACAATTTTTTTTACATACAAAATAAAGGATGAGATTCGATTCAAGACTACTCACAACAAACTCATAAAAATAAATTTACTACAATTAGAGAGGAGAAATGAAGGTAGGAAAAGAGATCCAAATTCATAAAAATAAATTTACCTCTTTATGTTTCGATTACATAACATATGATATATATGAAGTGATCAAGTGTCATGAAAGTGATCGGTGATTCTATTTTTATATGATTATATTTAAATATGAGTCAAACTCTCAAGCTTAATAAAATATCAAAGGACAAAGGACAAGTAGGGCCTACCCAACCCTACTTACCAATGAAGTCCTTAAATTTTAGTTTCACAAAAAAATACTTTATTTGTTATTTTAATAAAAATCAATATCACTATTGTTAAATGTAAGAATGATTGGGAAGATAATTAATTGGAGTTAGTTGAGTGAGCTATTAGAGCTAACAACTTTTAAGAGAGTTAGCTTCTCTCTTTTTGTTAGTCAATTAGTTGTTTTTTTTTCATGTAAAAAAAATTGTTTTTACTATTTTTATTCACCCACTATAATAGTGAAAATTTTATTACCATAAAAAGGGCAATTTTTTTTCTTTTTTTTTGGGGTACTAATTTAGCTTATTTGTATTTCACATGTAATAGATACATGACACCTGAATATGTAATGAGAGTTTTCAGTGAAATCAGATGTCTTCAGTTTTGGTGTACTAGTTCTTGAGATTGCAAGTGGCCAAAAGAATAGTGGCATTCGTCCTGAGGAAAATATGGAGGATCTATTGAGCTTTGTAAGTCTTCTTTTTTGAATTATTATTTCTTAATTCTCACTAAAACAACAGAAGATTACACTTGCATCCCTTAGATATATATTTTAATACACACCTTTGATTATTATATATATATATATAAATGAGACATTTGTCTCATTTATAAAAAAACCGAGACATGAGACAACCTTGTATTATAAATATAATAGAGGGGATGTGTGAGTAAGAGGGGTTTACGATGCCAATGTTTAGCTTGATATTTCCCACAGTCGCTATCACATGTGAACAAGGCAGATGTTTAGCTTGATATTTTCCACAGTCGCACCAATTGTTAAGAAGGTTTACACTGAAATGACCAATTGGCCGCCCTTCTCTTGGAACTACTGTCTCGTGGACCATGAAAGTATGGTTGCTCCGATCAAAACTATCAACTCTATGACTATTGGATTTACGTATTTCTGATTTCATAAAATTTATGCATGGTTCTGTGTATACCTGACCAGAAGCTAAAATTGATGCGTGTTGTTTTGCCATGGTTGGAAACAATGTCCCTGTTTTATAATATGTTGATTGCACCAAAGCAGTGATGGGAAGGTTGCGTGGTCCTTTTAATACTCCGTTAATCGACTCCACAAGGTTGGTGGTCATATGACCCCAACGGCTACCTCCATCAAATGCTTGAATCCAATCTTGTCGCGGTATGTTGTCTAACCATTTCAACGCTTCTGGGTTTACGATGCCGATTTCTCTACGGTAGTATCAATATGTAGGCTCATTGATTGAGTAACCTGTATTGAAACAATAGACAATCAATTATTACCCATAGAAATTAAGAATGAAGTTATTAAAAATTACGTTAATTATAAGTAGTAAGAATGAAATTATTACCCATAGAAATAACTTTTTTCTTCAAATCATTATCCTTGAATTCCCTTGCAAAATTTTGTGAAATATGTCGGACGCAGAATACATGCTTTGACGGAGGATCTTGCCAGCCATTATTCGGATTATTATAAGCACTCTTAATAGATTCATGTCTATCTGAAATCACACAAATGTTGGGTTGTGGAGTGACGTATTTTCTCAAATTTCTCAAAAAGAAACTCCAACCCTCTTTTGTCTCACCTTCCACGAGAGCATAAGCAATTGGAATTACATTGTCGTTCTCATCTTGTGCAACTGCTACCAATAGAGTTCCCTTATACTTGCCGTACAACCAAGTCCCATCAACTTGTACAAATGGTTTGCAGAATTTAAACGCAAATATGCACGGAGCATAAGCCCAGAATAGTCTATGGAAGATTCTCATCCCATTTATCAAACCATTCTCATGATAAGCTGGGATCGTTTCCATTTCAATTTTGGTTCCTGGAGCAAACGTTTGCATAACTAATAACCATCGTGGGAGTTGATTGTAACACTCTTCCCAATTGCCATAAATTTGTTCGATCGCTTTATTTTTTCCCAACAAAGCCTTTCTATAACTAATTGTGTAGTTGTGCAAAGCCCGAATCTGAGCAATAATGACCTTCACTTTGATTGAAGGGTCCACTTTCATAACTTGCATTATGCTTGTAGATATCATGCTAGAATCGAGCTTTATATGATCTTGTGACAATGCATAATTTGTGCATGTATGAAGTGCATTTAATTTACCAATCACCCACAATTGACTCTTGCGTTTTGAAGCTCTACATCTAAACAAACAATTTGAATTTGAACATTTAATAACGTACCTTTCTAAATCTGATTTTTGTACCACAAAATTCAATGATTGTTTTAAATGGTAACGTTTGATTGCATGTACGCATTCATCCTTGTTCTGAAACGTCATTCCAACTGCAAGAGTTCCATCTATTGCCGGGACTTCGTCAACGGACATGTGATCAAATTCACTTGGTTGCTTTGCAGTGTCTAAATTGATGTTCCTCAAGTGGATTGGTGGATCGAAGATAGGTTGATCTTCTGCTTCGAGATCTTCGTATTAATTTCGAAGATAGGTGGATTGTCAATAATATTGAATTTTTTATTAATTTCAGATACCATCCAAGGACAAACTAAAATGTCATGGTCATGCCAACAAAAGACCGAACGAAGCCATATTACCGTATTTGCAACATGCCGGATTTGGTGAAGTGATTAAACTTGGAAACTACAAAATAGATGTCGGCCTAATTACAGCTATGGTTGAAAGATGGAGACCAGAAACTCATACTTTTCATCTGCCAATAGGTGAGTGCACAATTACTTTAGAAGACGTGTACTACATTTTAGGATTAAAGACTTCTGGTTTTCCTGTTAGCGGTTCGAATTTTGTGAATGTTAAAGATGTCTGTCAAGAATACTTAGGAGTTATCCCACCTGAGGGAGCAACAAGGGGTAATTTTATAAAATTAAAATGGCTAAAAGATACTTTTGATGGTGTTGGTGAAAATGCATCCGAATTAGAAAAACAAGCATCGTGTCGGGCATACATACTACGTATGATTGGAGGATTGTTGATGCCGGACAAATCCAACAATCGTGTCCATTTAAAGTATCTTTCACTTTTAGGCGATTTAAATAAAGCATCCCAATATAGTTGGGGTTCGGCAGTTTTAGCAACGCTCTATAGAGAATTATGCCTTGCTACAAAACCCGACGTAATGTCTATCGGAGGATGTGCATTGTTGTTGCAAAACTGGGCATGGTATCGTTTGACTTGTGTCGCTCCAGAATCACCCAGTGCATGGATATTTCCACTTGCACAAAGGTAACTATTGCAATTAATTTTTATATATATTTTTTTTAAAACTTACTACTTAGTGTATTACTAATTTTATTAATTTTTCTTTTATATATTTCGACAGATTTAATTCCGGTGGTCTAAATTTCAGTAGAGTTCCTCACATCGACATAGAGGGATACCGGAATACAATCGATCATATGATGGTTCAAGAAGTAATATATTCATTCACATTTAGTTGAACTTTTTTAATTATATTTTTTTTATACCTTTTAATATTTACATTAACCTATTTTTAACATATCAGTTTCGTTGGAGACCGTATCTTGGGTTCCAACACGAGGTATCCAAACAAGAGATGAACACTTGGACTGCATCTACCTATCTGCACTGTTATCATATCGTCGAAAAACATCAGGCAGATAGAGTCGCACTTCAGTTCGGCTACCATCAACAAATTCCGCAACCACCAGAGGATATGACAATGTACCATGAGGTCGACATGAGGAGTGACATCGATTATAATTGGTATGTGGTTTGGAAAGATGAGATTCAACATTGGAATGAACGTCATAATTATGTATTGCAAGGTCAATTCGTAGAAGGTATTTTACGCCACAGTAAAGAATATATGAATTGGTTCATAAATCACACCAAATTATACATATCTGTGGAAAGATATATGAGAGATCCACGTTTGCAACCTTCAACATATCCTGATGTTCACTCAACCCCTCAATCAACCCCACAACAACATACCATGCACCAAACACCATCTTTATCATCACCACCACATCTACATGAATTTGCAGATATACCGACTCAATACTACGTTCCTTCAGTGCCACCAATACCAACCCCCGTTCATCAACCAGGGACTGAAATTTTCTATAATTTGTTTGGTACTCAATGCACAACTCCTGAGTCGGCTTATGCTGCTTTTGATTCTATGTATAACGTCGAAACTCACAATTACATGGCAGCAGGTGGTAGTGGTTCTAATCTACATACAGATTATAACGAGGATAATGATCAAATTGATGATCAACCACAACAACCTCAAGCCGTACAAAGGGCTAGACGAGTTCGACGACCGCGTAGATGTGGAACTGGAGGACATTTAGATGGAAATAATTAATTTTAATTTCATGTATTTTTTTATTTTCAATTAATGTATTTTTTTCTTTCAATTTAATGTATTTTTATTTTAGTTTATTAATATAATTTTCTTTTTATTATTATTATTATTATTATTAAAATTATTATTATTAATATTACTTAATAATGTAATTTAATTTATTATTAGTATTTTGATTTTTTAATTGTTATAATTATTTATAATTAATTAAAATTAACAATAAGTCACTAATATTAATAATATTATTAAAATTATTGTTATTATTAAAATTATTATTATTATTTAATAATGTATTTTATTTTATAATTATTATTATTTTGGTTTTTTAAATATTTTAATTATTTATAATTAAAATTTAAATTAACAATAAGTCACTAATATTAATAATATTATTAAAATTAAAATTATTATTATTATTATTATTATTATTATTATTTAATAATGTATTCTATTTATTATTATTATTTTGATTTTTAAAATATTTTAGTTATTTTTAATTAATTAAATAATAATTATACCCATAAATAAAATGTAACAAAAAAAAAAAACATACTGCATTACATGGTCGCATATACTATAACGAAAAAAATAACTCCTTCACCTCGTCGCATCCCCACGTTGCGATCAGCAACTGGGGCTAAAAATAGGGCAATCCCGTATTTTTTTTTCGGAGTGGGGCAATTCGGTTACTTTTTCTAAAAACTAGGATATTATGCTAAAAATTCCAAAAAAATTATTTAAAAACTTTTTCGAGAAAAAAATGTTTTTTTATTTTTTTGAGAAATTTTTTCATTAAATATATATTTTTATTTATTTTAGAAGAGCTGATAAAGTCGACCATAATTATCCACAAACTGTGAGGTCCTATATTCGAACCCAGATTGACGTTCAACCTAACATTATTGGTATTTGTTAGTTGAGTTGAGACTTAAGACATTTATTAGGAATTAATTCACAATAGTCATTCATTCTACTATAAGGAATTAATTGTAAAAGAAAAAAAGAAAGTGTTGTATGTAATCATAAACTTAAAATGACTTTTATTTGTGTATATTGGTATGTCATAAATTAATATTAAAAGATAAAGGTTTAATTATAGTTTGTCTCCCTATTTTAAAATCTGACACTCTTATTATGATTTTTAAGTAAAAAATAGTGATGTGACATGCCTTAAATAAGATAGCATTTGATACCATAATATAAAATGATTAGCACCAATGAAATTGCATTAAAACCCTCTACAAAAACTTAACTTTTAACTTCAAAAATTTTACATATTTGAATTTTAATTAATGACATATGCATAATTAATGCATCTATATCATAAAATCGTATGCAACGTCATTTAAAAGATATCAGTCATTTCTTAGTTCAAAAATTTTAGGGAGAGGCCAAAATTGTAAACTTTTAAAATAGAGAATAAACTACAATTTAACCAAAGATTATAAATTTTTTATTTTACTCAATATAATCTACAAACTTACAAACATTTTAAAAATAACCGAAATATGAATGCAAGGAGAATTCTTCACAGTCAAAAAAATTCACATCAAATACATATTTCAATTGGCAAAAAACTAATAGCTATGCATACAAAATTAATAGTGGTTCTCTTGAATTTTCTTGATTACATCATTTAAACAACAATCTTAATAAATCTAAGTATTGTAAAATACTTATTTTTTTGATGAAGACAAAGACCAAGGAACATGATCAAGTTGCAAGCTCAAAAAAAAGTCAAACAATCAAAGTCAACTATGGTCAAATATAATAGAAGTCTTATATTGTAAAGGTACATGATGCAATCTAATAATCTTATATTTCAAATGCACATGAGAACCTTTCCTTTTAGCATATGCATCAAAAGGATTTTCAAAGTGTAATAATGCATGAACAATGTTTGAAAATCAAATTTTTGACAAAAATCAATGTTGTATTCGAATACAACATGTTGTAGCCGAATACAGACTCAAGTCAGTAGCTAAAACTGAACATCTGCATTCGACTACGAGACAATGTATTCGAATACAAGTGCTAAGTCAGTAGCTAAAACTGAACATCTGTATTCGACTACGAGATGATGTAGCCGAATACAAGTGCTAAGTCAGTAGCTAAGACTATACATTTGTATTTCGACTACAACATGGTGTAGCTGAATACAAAATCAAGTCAATGGCAAAAATCACTCAATTGTATTCGACTACGAGGTTTCATATTCAAATATGAAGTTAAAATTTGGAATAAAAACTGAATGTTATAGAGGTGTATTCGACTACACACAAGCTGTAGCAAAATACAATTGCGAAACAATGCAATTTTTCAATTCATATTCAACCCGGATCATTGCATATGTTCATCAAACCTCTAGGAATGATGACTACTGATCTGAAGTAATGTCTATGGAGTATAAATACCCCATAACTTTAGTTTAAACGTAATCAATCTCACTACCAAACTTTGAACAACTTTGAACAATTTTCTGAAATATTCTCAAAGTTATTTTTCATATTTCAAGTACTTGCAATACATTGTCATATTGAGAAAGGTTCTCTCATATACTTGAAATTATATTGGATTGATATCATTGTACAATTATTATATTCTTATTCTTAAGTCAAGAACATTTTGCAGGAAAGTCATTGAAGTGATTATATTGTTTGTAAAGAAAGTAGTGTACTTTCTTCAAGTGGTCTAATCTAAGATAGTGGTGTGCTATCTTAGGAAGTGTGTTAGAAGTCTGTAGCAGAGATCCTAGGGTGGGATTTGTACATATTCTAACAATAGTTGAAAAATCTCTTGTAGTGAGCAAGAGGACTGGATGTACCCTTGGTTATAAGGGGAACCAGGATAATATAGTTGTGTTCATTTTTTTTTTTTCCATTTACTTATTTCCATGCACTATCCTAATCAGAAAAATCGATAACTAAATCTATGAAAACAAGAAAATTTCTAAACACCTAATTCACCCCCCTCCCCCTCTTAGGTGCACCTCTATTCTAACAATTGGTATTAGAGCAGGTTTTGGTAATTTGCTCCTCGATCCTTATTCATGGCTTTCGCACAACCAGTTTTTAGAGATGGTGGTAGTAGCAATAAACCACCTTGCTTCGTTGGAGAACACTATGACTTTTGGAAGATACGCATGCAAGCATATCTTGAGACACAAGGAGATGATATTTGGGATGCAGTAGAAAATGGTCCCTATGTTCCAAAACAGTCATCGACAATTAAGAAGAAACAAAGATAAAAGTCTCATGGATAGACGATGAAAATAGGAAAGTGTTGTTTGATAAGTAAGCCAAAAACATGTTACAATCAACATTTGGAATGGATGAATTCTTTCGTGTGTCTAATTGCAAAACGGCTAAAGAAATCTGGGATACTCTTGAAGTAACTCATGAAGGAACTATTGAGGTAAAACGTTCTAAACTCAATACATTATCTCAAGAATATGAACTTTTTCGAATGCAGCTCAGAGAATCTATTCTAGACTTAGAAAAAAGATTTTCTCATTTGACCAACCACTTGTCGGCACTTGGGAAAATCTTCACTAATGATGAATTGAACCTCAAAGTGTTAAGATCATTAACAAGGGCTTGGCAACCAAAAGTGACGGCAATTTCTGAAAAGAAAAGCCTATCAAAGATGTGTCTTTCTGTACTTTTCGGAAAACTTCAAGAACATGAAATCGAACTTGGAAGGCGAGAGAAGAATGAAAGTAAAGAAAAGAAGACAAAGAACATTGCCTTGAAAGTAGAGTCAAAAGAGCAAACCAATGATGAGAATTCAGATGGAGATGAAAACATCTCCTTCCTCGTAAAGAAGTTTGGTAAGTTCCTTAAAAACGACAAAACTTTTAAAAAGAAAAATTTCAGGAAGAAAGATGTTTTCACTTCAAGCCAAAACTTCACTTGCTTTGAGTGTGGTAAGCAAGGACACATAAAGGCAGAGTGTCCAAATATTATCAAGAAAAATGCTCTCAAAAGGAAAGAATTCAAGAAGGCCTATATAGCATGGGAGGACAATGAAGTCAGTTCATCTTCAGAATCGGAAAGTGACGAATGTGCAAATGTTGCATTAATGGCATCAGACCAATCCGACGAAGAGGAAAATGTTAGTAACATAGACTATTCTCATAATAATGACACTAATAGTGAATTAATTATTGAGTATAATTGATATGATCCTATTTGTAATGAGTCACTTTAAGGATCGTTCTAGGTTGGAAACTTACAGATTGAATCCAAAATCGCGTATTGCTGGAGAACGCAATAAACCGAGCTACGAAACTCAGAATCGGCCGATTCCAAAACGAGGTGAAAGATGACGTTCTGAAACGCAAGTTAGGATGTTGAATCACCGAAAACAAGTGTGTAGAACTCGAGATATGATAACAGGTTACTGAACACGAAAATTGGCACAATATGTGTATTAGGGTTTGATGTAAAGGAAACTCAAACTTATTATTATTCAGTAAAAGAACCAATAACAGAATGGCGCCACAATCTAGGGATTGATAAGCCAAAGAGAACGCCACAAGGATTAAGAACCTTGATAAGTTCAACGTGAATTCTTTCAAAAACTCTAGAGAGCAAAAAAGCCTCACAAAAATAATGTTCTAAGAAAAATAATCCCCCAAAAAAGATAAGAGTTTGCCTTTTATAGTGGCACCTCCTTACAAATTATTTAAATTTGGCCCAACTGAAGTTCTTACAATTAGGCCCAAATTTCTTACTAATTCAATCTACTACTTTAATTAAAAGTAATATTAAAATTTGATAACACATAGAATCAGCCTTCATTCCTTAGCTTCTTCAATTTGGATTAAGCAATTGACTATCTTGGGCTTCAAGTCTTCATGAGTTGTACTTGCTTCAAATAAAGTGGTTAAGCAATTTTGTAGCATAGATTCTAGGGTGGATTAAGCAATTTTGTAGCATAGATTCTAGGGTGCCTTTTTCTACTCGTTCATCAAATATAATAATGGAGCTCCTCACTTGATGTCTACTATCATCCCAAATCAAAGAACCTGATCCAATAGATTCCTTCATTGCTCCATCTAAAGTGAGAATATAAGTCTGCTTTTCTCCCCATGAAGTGAATGACAAAACATCAGGTTCCACAGAAATGTTAACTCCTTTAGGGGCTGTTACAATTGCTTTGTATGTAGACACCGGTAATCCAACATTTGTAACAGTCCTATAGAAGCTTCCACTTAGATAATGTTTGGAGCGTGGGGCTTTGTAAGCAAATGAAGGATAATTCAAACCCCCTGCTGTAGTTGTCTCATAGCAGTTGTTCTCGTACCCTGTTATACGTCGTAAAATTGTTGCGTTGAAGCCTTGTCCGCATAAAAATCTGATGTAATCAATTTCGCTGACATCGTATATTAAACCAGGATTGACAGCCTTAATAGGGTCAATTTGACCTGCTCCATAAGCGAATTCGGCATCAGGATTATTTATGGGACTCATTGGTTTAGCTGCAACACATGAATCAAACAATATTTATATTAGATCAGAACATACTAAGTAAACTATACTCATATCAAATTAAATAAATCTTAATTACAACTATCCTATTGTGATAATTAGTAAATATGCAATGCACACCTATTTTAACATATAAATAACTTTTTGAAGTAGTAGGTAACTTTGAACAATCATTCAAAAATCTTCTTTATTTACATCTATCAATAATATATATCACTTGTATATAGTTTAGAATTCTTTCTATTTATATGTCATACGTAAATTTACATTACCATATTATTCCTCTGAATCGTCACTAATTTTTAACCTTTGTTTTTACATTGCCTATTCTTTCAAAATTATTTATATCAAATCTAAAGCAAACAAATGATAAAGTGTGAAAGATGAGAAAGAGAGTTAAAGAAGAAAAGAAAAATTAACCAAAAATAAAGAGATAGAAAATAAGAAATATAACAGGTAAATTGAAAAAATAAATGAGAGAATTATGTAAGAGATAATGTGAAAAATAAAATAAAAATTTAAGAGTAAATAATTTTATACCTAAAATTGTGATAAGATAAATTCAAGACTTACCATCGCTGACATGTTAAGCTATGCATATATCCAATCCAATGGTTCAAAATTAACAAATGAAAATAAACTTATTTAATATATCTCTCAAGAACACTTGTTAGAAAATATATGCCTCAAGTGGTAGCATGCTCAAGTATGCTACTCTAATTCATTGACAATTATAAGGCGGAAAATTCTGTTTTAATTATTATTGGAGCTAGTTTAGGGAGTATGATTGTGTTTGTATATTTTGTTTTTATTTGTTTGTACAAGTTCTCTGAACTTGGAACTGTATTATTATAATTTTTGTCCTCTGCACATCTTGTGCTGTTGAACTACATAATTAATAAAAAGGTTTATTTTACCTCTTAAAAAAAATTATCATGAACAAGATTTACTAAATATTAGCTCAAATAGTTTAATAATAACTTGTGATATTTAGAAAACATAACAATAACAGACCAAAAGTGTACCATAACAATAACAGACAAAAGTGAACCAATTAATTCAAGACAAAAATGCTTTTTTATTTCAACATTATAACAAAGTTAAAAAATAACTAGTGATTTTTAATTAATGAATAATTTAGTTAAAAGACAAACAACTTTAAAAAACATAATTTCTTTTAAATATTAATTAATAAAACTAAACATGTGCTAAGTTTAGTTTTCTATATAAATGGATATATATATTGATTCTTGTGTAATATTATTAAGTTTTTACCGGTGGTCATTAGAGCTGATCGAATAGCAGTAGATGACCATGTAGGATGATATGACTTGATATACCCTGCTGCACCAGATACATGTGGACATGCCATTGATGTTCCAAACAAAATATTAAACTCTAATTTTCTATTGTCAACTTCAGAAGCAGGAGAATTTGGAGACCAACTCGCTATAATTTCTATCCCAGGAGCTATTAAATCAGGCTACAAAATTAACACAACAAAAAGTTAACAATTTTTATTTTAATATGAGAAATATGTGTTTAATTTATTCATTCATAGAAAAGAAACCTTGAGGATATCAAAAGTAACATTATTTGGACCCCTTGACGAAAAAGAGGCAACCATTGGTGCCAAAGTATCTTCTAACTCTCCAGTCTTAAATATAGTTGCGGTTGGAGTACTGCAAATTGATTAATAAAATAAACTTTAGATAAATGTGTGTTTTTAAATTATTATTATGTATATGAAATTTGCACTTGATACCTTGAATAGTGAATGTATTTATGTATTATGGCGGCATCCTTGGATTGAAGGTAACATGCAGGCAAGGGAAAAGATTGGGGGGTATCGATAAAAGTGTGGCCTTGTGTCAAAACACCAATAGCACCAACTCTAAAGGCCTCTGGACCACCTATGTTACCTTCACACAGAACAATTTTTCCCTTCACCAACTTCTTATCCAAGGAATTGGTTGGACAAAACCTGTAATTTTGGAATACTTCCATTAGCAAAATATAGACATTTTAAATTTTCCTCTATTTGATAATGCTCATTACAGAGCACGCACAATTGTATTATAATTGGTCTAATATGTGGTTAGAAAAGTACGACTACTAATTTTAATGTCTATATATATATTTTACTTAATTTTAGAATATGTAAAATATAAAAATTGTGCATTTTTAAATCTTTTTTGTAGAGTGAAAAACAGTTTTTGTAAAATGTAAGAACTAAAATTGAATTAAATTTTTATGTGACAAAAGTTGAATGATAATAATTTTACAGAGACTCTTTACATATATTTTCCCTTTAATGTTTGTTCATAATGTCAAAGGTTTACATCTTTTGTTAACTTCAATAATATCACAGCTATTTACCTAGATTGCCGTCTCTTGAAGCTTGCTTCCTTATTTGGGACATCTCTACCATAGATAATAGGATACATTTTTCATACATATTTGACTTCTATAAAGTGATAAGTTAGTAAAATGAACAAATTAACGGTTAATATTATAATTATTCATACAGGTACGTATAATATTAATCAATAATATTTATCAACATTTGATATTATCCACTTTATTCTCTAAAGTAAGTTGCTCACTTAAGAGAAGTCGGGTCCATATATTAAACTCTTTTTTAAATACTAAAATTAAAACATAAAGTATAATATTAAAATGAACTTCATTTACCTGTGCTAATGGTGGAATTTTGTATTAAAATATATTTGGAAGAAGAATTGTTAAATCCCTCAGTGTTGGGGCTAGTAAGGAGCGTTGACTAACAAATGAGAGAATGTTGCATCGTTGCAACCATTGATGGTTAATGAGCTCCTGCGCTATTACTCACACTCAGGTTAGTAACACTAAGATTGTTGCAAGCATGGAAACTTAAGGGCGATAAAAACATCAACATGAAAATGATTAAAATCGATCTATATTTTCGAACTAGAGTAGAATATTTGAGTATATAAAAACAATTAGATAAAAATATATAAATTTTTGGGGTTTTTTATATAATGTAAAAATAATTTGTTTTTTAGGAATTAATAATAAAAATAATACTCTTTAATATTTTTACTAAGTATCCGAAAATTATAATTAAACTATAAGATTTCTTATAAGCAACTCAAAGTAGTTTTCATTTTAATTAAATTTCATAGATTTTTTTATGATCTGATGAATTTTATAACTGGAAACAAATTATAAAAATTTAAAAATTAAATATTTTAAAAATACTTTTTTTTGTAAAATAATTTGAAAAAAAATCTCTTGGAATTTATTAAATATTATTGAATTTTTTTACCTCTCTATATAAAGTTATACATATATATTCGTAACTCAAATATGCGTGCATCGTTAGCTTAGAACTATTTTTAAAAGTCATCAAATAATAGATATTTAAACAATAATTATTTATTAGCATAAGAATAATTGTAGGGACTAAAAGAAAAACTGTCTCTACCTACGAAAAAATTATCCACGGATCTCAGTTCGTGGGTAAATTTGTTATTAAATAAATTAATTTTTTTTGATTGGATTCCACGATTAATCCGTAGGTAAAATTAAAAAGATTCGTGGGTAAAGTTAAAAAATGCAACACAACTTAAATTGCCAAAATTTATTCGTATTATTTTTTACCACTGATTCTCCGTAGATAAATGAAAAAAATAATGTTAAATTGTCTAGGAATTGTCTGTGAGTAAAATAAAAGTGAAATTTTATTAAGTATTTTATTTTTTTTTATAAAAAAAAAACTTATTCCCACAACAACAAAAACTTATTAAAAAAAAATAACTTTAGTTTCTTCAACCATTATTTTGACAAGTTTTTGGGTTTAGGTCTCGGTAGCAAAGCCACTCTCTCAAAATACAACCTCCTCTCAACTCTATGCGCTCATCTTTCTCCCTTGTCTCAGCGCTCTCTCTCAACTCTCCCCCAAGCTTCGACCGCGACTACTAGCCTATCGCCTATCGCCAAGCTTCGACCGCGACTGCTCGTCACTTCTGGGCGCCGTCTTCCATCACCCGAGATCCAAGTCAGCACCGACAAAGATCTCTTGATTCCTCGCGGCCGGGCCGGCTTGGTTGCCCTTTGCTCTTTGCTCCAGGTAACCCTATCTTCTTCTACCTTAATTTCTTTCTGCAAGATACTACCCTCTTTTGTTTCTCTTTGGATTAAACCCTAATTTGATTATAGATTAAACATTATTTTGTTTCTGTATGGTTTTTACTGTGTTTCTCTTTGTAATTTTGAGGTGTATGTTTATCTTTTTTTCCTACTCAACGATGAATGTTCCATGTCATTAGAACAACCTTGCGGAATCATATTCAACAAATCCTTTTCTACCTATTTTGTCTCTCAAAGTGTGAATGTCTGCAACCTGATTTGATTAAACTCCCTGTTGTCTTTATTTTGCAGTTGAAAATGAATTTGGAGTTTGTTGTTTGTTGTTTTTCTCTTTGGATTTTGGTGTCAAAATATTAGGTTTGGTACCAATTGCACTCTAATATGCCCATTTGATTCAATTTGATTTCTTTTGCTTAAGTTACTTTGATTGATTGATTAAATTAAAGCAGTATCTTGTATGGATGTTGAGAAAATTTTGGGAAAGTTTGACGTTTATTGCGATCAATTGCCTTAAGCAACATTTAGAATGGGTAGCTAAATAAAAATAAGTTTATAACTGTACTGTCCTGGAGCATATCAACAATTTGTACCCAAATTTTATTTTAATCAGATCAATGAACTTTTTAATGTTTAGAGACATAATATATAAATGATTGAGTAAATCTTTATTTTAGTCCTTATAATATAATAGATTTTAGTTTTAGTCTTTAAAAAAGAATGTTTCGGTTTGATCTATGTAATATTTGATTCTTCACTTTTGTTTCCTAATTTAATTGTGTTTATGTAAATTTATAGGTGTATATCTTCTTATAAACCACATTTTAAGATGCAATGCTTTTGGTCCATTATAACTATAGGAATTGAGCAGTCAACAGGAATACTTGAAGCTGAAGGCACGTTATGAAGCTCTACAACGCTCTCAGAGGTACTTACTGATACTTGATTATTTTACGTACCTATAAATGCATACATGACTGTAGAATAGAATAAGTCAATGATGTATGTATTTGACTGGTGCTCTCTAATTAATTAGGAACCTTATGGGAGAAGTTCTTTGCCCTTTAAGCAGCAAAGACCTTGAAACACTTGAAAGGCAACTAGATTCTTCCTTGAAGCAAATCAGATCAACAAGGGTACTCAAGTTTTACAGCGTTGCTTATTTCAATTTGAAAGAAAAAAATACCATACATTCCTAATCATAAATGGACCCCCCTTGCTAAGTCCTTTTTATATAACTTCTATCCATTGTTTGGGGTCACATAATTAATAATTACCATAAGTTTTAATATGGAGAAAGATGAAAGTGTTACATTCGTTATTCAATTGTCTATAGCAACTTCTCTTTTTCTCAATTGTCTACAGCAAGTTTAGTATGGAGTAAATATTTTGAAACTTAATTTTTTGTACAGACCCAATTCATGCTGGATCAGCTTGGTGATCTTCAACGTAAGGTATGAAGGACACTCTTTTTTATTAGTGTTTATGTTGTTGTTGAAGGATGTTAAGTGTAAATAAACTAGGCTTTTTGGGGTTTGTGTTTTGTTTGGTGACACAGCTGAGAAATGTGTGATGGCTTCTTCTGGTTTTCAAGCTGATGTGAAGGCTTTGCAGAAGGTTTTGTCTGCTAGGCATTTGGTGAGTCTTAAGAGTCTCAATCCTTGTAACAGAAAAATTAATAGTACTATTTAGATTGTAAACATTTTCATGATGACTTAGCATGTGAGAAACTTTGTTCTTTGTTTGATTGTGTTCTTGTTCTGTTTGATATGTATGCTTAACTATGTTGATTACTTCTTGGAAATCTTTTCTTGTTAAATTTAGAAGTTTGGACGAGAACTTTGCACAGTTCACAATTCTTTTTTACCTCTCTATTTGTGACATAATACAAAAGAATAAATCTAGAGTACTCCTTCAGGGTTAAAATAAATGTTCCTTTGATTTGGCTTTCAGATATTTTTGTAAGAAACTAAACTCAATATTCTTAGTTACATATGATGTTGTTGGTTCCTATGAGAGGGTGGGATATAGCTCTCAGGGCTCTGGATCCACACTCATTATGCCTTTTCTTCATAACCAACTGAAGTCCCCTAGCTCACTCCTCTTACCAGCCCAGGTGAAGCTCTTGAATTGGTGTTTTTCTTGAAATATTTGATTCTTTAAATCTCGTTTGTGTAACACCTCTAGTCAGTGTATAATTATTAAAAACTGCTATAGTTTAGTTTTTTTTTTTTTTTTTAAGTTAGAGTTTGGTTTTTACTCTAAAAAAGTTGCATGTTATGTGAGTGGCAAGTTTTCCAAAATTGAAATCAGTATAATTTTTACCCACGGGCATATCATGGATACAGTTTTAATTTTCCGTTGGTAAGTATCTGCGTTTTTATCCACGGAAATTCTATGAGTACTTTACCCACGGATAATCGGTAAACTATGCGACCTACGGACATTCCTTAAGTAAGTGTATCCGTGAGTAATTTTACGTTACCTACGGAAATTCCGTGGGTAAAGATAAAATCTGCCGTAGCTAGAGACAGTTTTTCTTGTAGTGAGGTCGAGAGCAACTTTTACATTGCCACCAAGTAGAACTATAATCGTCGACACTTCCATTGTCACGACCATCAATTGTAAGATAGTTCACATATTGAATCCTAATCCAATATGACCCATCATGGAAGGCTTCCTTAGGAGGTGCAATTATGTTACCTTCAAGCTACAATATAAGAGAGTACCAGATAAATTAATAAAAATGTACCTCACATCACATTGTTGGTATGCATAATAATTAATTTGTTACAACAACAAAAAAAGTACTCAAATACCAATTGAAGTGTAGGAGATTGGATCTCTTAAGCTGCACATAATGGCAGTTACGGGATCCATTAGTCACGTCCCACTTATGAGCTTTGTCACCTTGTTAAATTTTGATATTCTTCCTTTGGTAACTATTACAACTAAAAAATAATTTTAAATATTGATCACTATTATAAATAAAAATTAAATATTTTTAACTCATTTAATGTTAATATTTTTAATATATCATTATTTTAATAAATAAATAAAATGTAATGTCAGTAATACTCAAAAGGATAATGTAATAAATTTAGATTATCTTTTATATAAAATTTAAAAAGTTATTCATATTTATCTAATTTTCTTAAAACTGTGTAAGTAATATTTTTATTTAACTGTGTAAGTATTATTTTTATTTATAACAATGACTTGAGAGAGGGAGTATATATTAGCCAATGTGCCACATGGAAAGAACTTAAAAACTAAAGACATAAATTAACTATAAATATTCAATGTGGATTGAGTCTCAATGTACGACAAGCTGAAGCAGACTTATTGGTTGCTCTATGCCCAGCAGTACGCTTAAGTATTTGTTTACACTAGTACAATTTTGTACAAATTTGAGCGATTTCATTGAATTTTGGGGTGTGACAAATAAATCAACTAAACAATTGTTGAAATTTACACAATTTTTAGAAAATTAAAGTTTTCACAATAGTTAAAGAACAATAATAACAACACATTTGTCTACAGGATAATTTGACACCTCTAATTTGTGTTTTTAATTTTACATTTCTCCAAATTAAATTTTAATATTTCCTTTTGCATTATAATTGAATCATGAGTGACATTATATTTGTTGCTTTTAACTCATATAACTCAACAAAAAAGACCCGACACAAAAGACATATGTGAGCTGGCGATGAACAGATGGAGGTTACAAATTAGGTTTTAACTAAATATTTTAGATTTGTCACAAATTTATAAATTGTTATTCCATTCTGACAAGTCAAGTTTACGAGAAAACCATTATTTCCTCAATCTCATTTTAAATATCTCATTTGCTATTTCTTTTTGTTTCAAATTATTTGTTATTTTAAAATACCAATACAACATTAATTACTTTTTTCCACTAATACTCTTATTTATTATATTTCAACTCATCAAATTTTTCTGCTAATTGCAATTAATAAACACAATTGAGTAAATGAAACATTTTATCATTGAAATTAAATCAACCAATCATTTTTTAAAGAATTGTGCACACTTCAAATGAGATATTTAAAATGAGACGGAGGAAGTACTTATCTTGAAGAGTGATGTTGCTTTTCACACTAATACAATAAAAACAAAGTATCTACCGGGTTCCAGAATTATTCTATTCCAAGTGCACATATTTTCATAATTGAATTTAATTAATGTCTTTTTTAAGCTGCACTTATGTTATGCACTTGTTTTAGTTCAAACTTTTTCCTTTAAGATAGTCTATTATCGTAGAAAGAAAATTAATTACTACTATCAATTCAAATCATTCAACCATTAATTTTTAATTTCTTTAATTTCCTTGTGAATTTTATATATGTTAATATCACTTTTAATATGTTTTCAAGTTATTCTTTTGTGACATGACTAGCACTTTGCTGTCAATTTCCTTATCTATAATTCATACATCTATTACAAATAAAATTGTGTAAAATAAAATTGTAAACAACTATTGTGTTTGATTTGATATCTAAGTCATTGCATTTATGCTACTAAGATATGAGGTTTGTTTACTAAGAGTGTTAGTTCACAAAGCAAAGAAAAATGAGATTTATAAATAATTAATTCTAAATAAGACTTATAAATTATATATATCATATATAATTTCTAATGGTTACTAATTTTTTGAAAATAAATCTCAAGACACCCGCGCAATGCGCGGGTTGATACCTATATGTTACTAGTTATTAAGAATATAGGAATGTGAGAATAATATGCTATTTGAATCTAACACATGTAGTTGTTCTACATGTCATGTAGGAAAACATGATACATTGATAAAATGACGTATAAACAATTAGTGGTTACTATAATTTAGGAACTTAGAATGGGAGAACTCAACAACGGGATAACTTATGTGACAAATATTTCAATAATAAAAATAATTAAAATAAATAGTTACTTTTCAAAAAATAATTAAATAATATTTTTTGAAATAGTAAATTATTACAACAATTCCCTCATATTTAAATTTTTTTTAAAAAGATTACAATTGAAAAACTTTCATTGATTAATATCGTAGATGTAATACATTAGATATTTGTAGTCAAGCTATATGAACATGTTCTAGACAAGTAAGACTTAACACACAAGTGAATTGGTGTAGTTCAATCTTTATGAATCCCAAAAACTTTATGTATGTTATAGGTCTACCATTCACATTAAATTCCCACAATTCTTACTATTACACCATTTTGCACAAAATAGATCGTGCGCGCGCTCGTTATTCATGAGTGCTCTAGAGATTTGTCATGATCTCATGCAAGCGGCCACACTTGACACCCACATAGGAGATTCCATCAAATGTATGTTGCAAATCATACACCACCCATAAGAGATATGAAAATCATTAAAAGCTTTATAGCTTAACCTCTCACAAATGCAATGTAACACACCGATTTTCAAAAGCCCGAGTGTATTTTTTTTTTTTTTTTTTTAAAAACAACTCAATAAAAATAATGCCAAATAGTAATAATAATAGTAAAGTGTGTGTAAAAGCAAATTGGAAGTGGAATAATAAGGAGGATGGAAGAGAGATGATGAAATAGTACCTTTTAGATGCGTCACATGAGATTTTTGTTGAGGTAACAATATTTGAATGAAATAACCCATAATTGGATGATGTGTCACAATAGTATTATAATAGATATAGATAAAGATATCCTGATTTAGTGAAGATGGGAGGAAAATAACTGTGAGAGCTTCAGCTGTAAATTTATAAATTGAAGTGTTTTGGTACCTTTGTTCTCTAAACTAATAAATTAATGATTCTTTTTATAAATCAAAGAGTTATTTGTAAACTTTTAAATTTTAGTTATATATAATTTCATAAGAAAAAACATCATTTTATTATTTATAAACATTATACTATTTTTATTTATTTTATATTTTACTGTAAAAAATATTCAATATTAATTATTATGAGTAATAAAAATTCTTAAAAAATTTAATTTTAGTTCGCTGACACTTTTGGTCAATAAAATTTAGTTATTATAATTTTTTAAATGATAGAAAATAATTTATTTCCAAAATAAATTCATTTAACTACTAATTTAAAGATCAAATATACCGGTACATATCGAATTGACGCATGCGCCATAAAATTTCTCTAGAATATATTTTGGTCCTAACTAATTTCTCTAGAATATATTTTAGTCTTAACTTTAAAAAGAATTCTCCAACTTATTTTTTCACTTTTTCCTTTCAATGGAAAACTTAAGTACGAAAGTACCCCTCTTGCACAAATTTGGATTTGGTGCAATCACTGACTACACGCATTTAGTGACCGCATAACCGTCTGATCTCGATTAAAAAGTCTTGATCTCAAATAGTTTTTGATTTTTTTTTAAAATAAAAATTATCAAATTAGATATCTAAAAAGTCTGATCTCGATCAGAATCACTAACTAGAGTGTGCACTAAGTGAGTGCAGAAACCCATGTCCCTTTTGCACATTGTTTTTGGCAATTTTTTAATTTGATTTGCTTTTGGAACAATTTCAAAGCAATTGATATTTGGGTCTTATGTTGAAACTTAATGTTGGATATCAATAATGTTAATATTGATCTGTCTTATGACCTCTTACATCTAATTAAGTTGACATCTTAGAGACTCTTTGGTTCTTTCATTCGCAAAGATTATTAATAAAAGTCAAGTATAATTTTTACAATTTACAATTTGTGTTTTCGCATGGAAAAGTATATATTGTCATTTCATGAGTTACATTAAAGAATAGTTTGAAGATTATTAAGGCCAACAAACAAACACCACTTTAAATTTAATTTACCAAAAAAGTATTTAAAACTAAAAAATATGTAATCTTAAATTTGAGTAACAGATCCACCTACGATTATTAGTTGATTATAATAGAGGTCAACTCAAGTGTCATATCGACTTCTAATCTATCTTGATAAATCCGAGTCATATTAAGGTTCGTATGAATGTATTCTAATTTTTCTAATTAGATATATCCGAGTCAATTTGATTATAATATTGATTTTTGATTTGACTTGATGAGATATTCAATCAAATTTTACTTGGTAATTGACTTGATGAGATATTCAATCAAATTTTACTTGGTGATTGAAACCCGATTAAATTACTAAACTATTTCTCTAGGAATACCAATCAATGAGGATTTTGAGGTTGCACAGCTCCTAAGGCAAACACATATATATACTTTCCATTGATACAGCTCCACAAATTCATTTGTTTCCATATATTTATATACTTAATTACTTGACCATAAAAGATAACTGTGTATCAGGATAGTCCACAAACTTATCTATGTGTATGTTACTTATAGTTTGATGCTTAGATGTTCATTACAATTTGTGAAAAACTGTCTATCCATGATACTGTTGATAAACTGTACAGTGTGTTTTCGAGAGCATGGATGTGTTGCTCTCTCTCTGTTTTTATTTTTATTTTTATCTGTTACTATAATAAAAGAATAAGAAACTGTGGTTTAAATTTTTTATGCTTCTTTGTAATATAGTAAACATCTACATAGGTCCTAAGGTCTATTTGATGTTGTATTTCCATCATTGACATTGAGTGCACTCACTGCTTTTTGTTTAAATGAATTTGCATGTTTAGTTTATAAGTCGCACTATTTCAAGATTATAAGTGGCACTATTTATTTAAGTGCCTCTATTTCAATTAAGTATACTAACTAGAATATACATTTATATCTGCTTTGCTAAAACTTAAATTATTTTACAGAAGAAGAAAAGCAATGTGAAGATCAAAGAACAGTATGATGAAGACATATTTCATAATTTTTTTTTAAATTTTTGACAAAAATATACAATTTATTTAAAAATAATATAAAATAGTAAATTAAATATTACAATATATATGTAATTTGTGCAATATATTTTGGCACCCGTGCCTTTTTCTGCTCGTTCATCAAATATAATAATGGGGCTCCTCACTTGATGTCTACCATCATCCCAAATCAAAGAACCTGATCTAATAGATTCTTTTATTGCTCCATCTAAAGTGACAACATAAGTCTGCTTTTCTCCCAATGAAGTGAATGACAAAACATCAGGTTCTACAGAAATGTTAACTCCTTTAGGGGTTGTTACAATTGCTTTGTATGTAGACACCGGTAATCCAACATTTGTAACAGTCCTATAGAAGCTTCCACTTAGATAATGTTTGGGGCGTGGGGCTTTGTAAGCAAATGAAGGATAATTCAAACCCCCTGCTGTAGTTGTCTCATAGCAGTTGTTCTCGTACCCTGTTATACGTCGTAAAATTGTTGCGTTGAAGCCTTGTCCGCATAAAAATCTGATGTAATCAATTTCGCTGACATCGTATATTAAACCAGGATTGACAGCCTTAATAGGGTCAATTTGACCTGCTCCATAAGCGAATTCGGCATCAGAATTATTTATGGGACTCATTGGTTTAGCTGCAACACATGAATCAAACAATATTTATATTAGATCAGAACATACTAAGTAAACTATAATCATATCAAATTAAATAAATCTTAATTACACTACCCTATTGTGATAAGTAAATATGCAATGCACACCTATTTTAACATATAAATAACTTTTTGACAGTAGTAGGTAACTTTGAACAATCATTCAAAAATCTTCTTTATTTACATCTATCAATAATATATATCACTTGTAAGTCGTTTAGAATTCTTTCTATTTATATGTCATATGTAAATTTACATTACCATATTATTTCTCTGAGCTCAATTTTAAAATATCGTCACTAATTTTTAACCTTTGTTTTTATATTGCCTATTCTTTCAAAATTATTTATATCAAATTTAAAGCAAACAAATGATAAAGTGTGAGAGATGAGAAAGAGAGTTAAAGAAGAAAAGAAAAATTAAGCAAAAATAAAGAGATAGAAAATCGGAAATATAAAAGGTAAATTGGAAAAATAAATGAGAGAATTATGTAAGATATAATGTGAAAAATAAAATAAAAATTTAAGAGTAAATAATTTATAACTAAAATTGTGATCAGATAAATTCAAGACTTACCATCACTCACTGACATGTTAAGCTATGCATATATCCAATCCAATGGTTCAAAATTAACAAATGAAAATAAACTTATTTAATATATCTCTCAAGAACACTTGTTAGAAAATATATATCTCAAGAACAAATGAAAATAAAGAAAATTAGTAAAGCAGTGGTAGCATGCTCAAGTATGCTACTCTTATTCATTGACAATTATTAGGCGGAAAATTCTGTTTTAATTATTATTGGAGCTAGTTTAGGGAGTATGATTGTGTTTGTATTTTTTGTTTTGATTTGTTTGTACAAGTTCTCTGAACTTGGAACTGTATTATTATAATTTTTGTCCTCTGCACATCTTGTGCTGTTGAACTACATAATTAATAAAAAGGTTTATTTTACCTCTTCAAAAAAAATTTATCATGAACAAGATTTACTAAATATTAGCTCAAATAGTTTAATAATAACTTGTGATATTTAGAAAACATAACAATAACAGACCAAAAGTGTACCATAACAATAACAGACAAAAAGTGAACCAATTAATTCAAGACAAAAATGTTTTTTTATTTTAACAATATGACAAAGTTAAAAAATAACTAGTGATTTTTAATTAATGAATAATTTAGTTAAAAGACAAACAACTTTAAAAAACACAATTTCTTTTAAATATTAATTAATAAAACTAAACATGTGCTAAGTTTAGTTTTCTTTATATATGGATATATTGATACTTGTGTAATATTTTTAAATTTTTACCGGTGGTCATTAGAGCTGAACGAATAGCAGCAGGTGACCATGTAGAATGATATGACTTGATGTACGCTGCTGCACCAGATACATGTGGACATGCCATTGATGTTCCACACAAAATATTAAACTCTAATTTTCTATCATCACCGTCAACTTCAGAAACAGGGGAATTTGGAGACCAACTGGCTATAATATCTACCCCAGGAGCAATTAAATCAGGCTTCAAAATTAACATAACAAAAAGTTAATAACTTTTATTTTAATATGAGAAATATGTGTTTAATTTATTCATTCATAGAAAAGAAACCTTGAGGATATCAAAAGTAACTTTGTTTGGACCCCTTGATGAAAAAGAGGCAACCATGGGTGCCAAAGTATCTTCTAACTCTTCAGTCTTAAATATAGTTGCGGTTGGAGTACTGCAAATTGATTAATAAAATAAACTTTAGATAAATGTAGGTTTCTAAATTATTGTTATGTATATGAAATTTGCACTTGATACCTTGAAGAGTGTATATATTTATGTATTCTGGCGGCATCCTTGGATTGAAGGTAACATCCAGGCAAGGCAAAAGGAAGGGCACTATCGGTAAAAGTGTGACCTTGTGTCAAAACACCAATAACACCAGCTCTAAAGGCCTCTGGACCACCTATGTTACCTTCACACAGAACAATTTTGCCCTTCACCAACTTCTCATCCAAGGAATTGGTTGGACAAAATCTGCAATTTTAGAATACTTCCATTAGCAAATTATATACATTTTAAATTTTCCTCTATTTGATAATGCTCTTTACAGAGCACACATGATTGTATTATAATTTGGTCCAATGTGTTGTTAGAAAAGTACGACTTCTAACTTTAATGTCTATGTATATATTTTACTTAATTTAAATTTTTATATGACAAAAGTTGAATGATAATAATTTTATAGAGACTTTACATATATTTTTCCTTTAATGTTTGTTCATATTGTCAAAGGTTTACATCTTTTGTTAACTTCAATAATATCACGGCTATTTACCTGGATTGCCGTCTCTTGAAGCCTACTTCCTTATTTGGGACATCTCCACCATAGATAATAGGATACATTTTTCCCAAAAGATCAAATGTATTCAGTGAGATACCCTATCATTTAACCAAGATATAAACATTATTACTTATGTAATTATCATGTATAAAAAGATAATTTATAATTAAGCATCCAAAATTTCATATTATCAACTTACAAACCAAATTAGCTTAGCTTGCATTCAAGATATGAGACTACTGTGTAACTTTATATTTTGAAGTTAGAGAAGATAAAATTATGTATTTACCTCATAAGTGATGTTGTTTCCTAATTTGACTCTTGTGACAAATTTTCGATTTATAGTCCCAGCAGCCACAACAATTGACCAAGGTGAAACATTCTGCAAGGATGCACGTTTTGGACCATCGTTTCCTGCCGCAAGTACCGTTAGCACTCCATTCTGCATTGCATGAAATGCTGCAATGGATAGTGCATCTCTAAAATGGTCATGTTGATGGTCTCTTATTCCTCCAGCAATTGAGACAGATATTATGTCAACCCCGTCTGCAATTGCATCATCGAAAGCTGCAAGAATGTTTGTAGTGCCACATAAAGACGACCAACATGCCTTATAGACGGCAATTCTTGCGGAGGAAGCCCCACCTCTTGATGTTCCTTGTCCTAAGCCCAACATACTTGCATGGCTAACTGGGTTGCCGGCTGCTATTGATGCCACATGAGTCCCATGACCCGTCGAGTCTCTTGGAGACAATACCAGGTCAGTATCGTTCAAGGCTTCATCAATCATATAATACCTTGCTCCAATTAATTTACTACAACAACATATATCAACCACTGTTAGTATAATAGTACTCTGTTTCTCTTAGTAAATTGAAAATTTTAACATGAGTTCAAGTATAACATATTACTTGTTGCACTTGAAATTAAAAGTTGGGCAATATCCTTTCCATTTGCTTGGTGGTGGACTAAATCCTTTATCATCGAAACTAGGAGATTCTGGCCAGATTCCAGAATCAATCACTCCAATGATGATATCAGATTCAGACTGTTCTGTCTCCACATGTTGAGGGAAGCCTATAAAATCCCAAGATTTTGTGGTAAGGATTTTATGCTTTTCCTCGGGAAAGACAGACACCACCCCATCAAGTCCTACATTACCAATTTTTATAGTCAGTGAATATACAATTATACATGTATAAAGAATAGATAATTTTTCAATAGAAAAAACTATTGTCTACATATACCGGCCATTCTGTCGGCTTCTTTATCTGTTAGCTTTGCAACAAAGCCGTTGAAGCTGCGTTTGTAATGATGAAGTACAGACTTTGTTGTTGAATTGTTGAATGTGTGAATAGTTTACCATTACTTTTCAGTTTCTTTATACAAAAAGTACTAAAAAAAAAAGTATTGATGAAATATAACCTCTCTGCAACTTCTTGTAGCATCTTTTGATAAATGAATAGCAAAGAAGTTTCATCATTAATCATGTTATGGCCGGTGTAGACAATGTAAGTCTACATTAGAATAGAACATATTTAGCATAAACAAGAAAAATGTACTTATTCTAGCCACTAAACACATGAACCAGGTTAATTTAATAAAAAGAATATAAGTGTATTTGCCTTCAGGTTATTTGGAGAAGTTGAGTAACATTTCAGCACAAGTGAAGTCAAAGTAAGGAGGAGAAGCAAAACACCAGCAGACGCCATTTTCAAACTAGTAATTAATGACACAACAACAAACTGATTAATATTGTGTTAATAACATACATATCAACATATATACTACCAAAATGTTAATAATATATGCCTGCATATTCCTTTACATAAATTTTGTGTTAAATTATATCTTATTAGTCTATTACTTGAAAGTTAGCAACTTGTTCCAACAATTATAAATCGCCTGCACCCTCCACCATAAAACATATTATGGAGATGGTTCTAACTAGATAACCAGGTTAATTCAAAAGTGTAAATTTAATTGAAAGTTAAATGAAGTGAAATTAATTAAAGAAAAAAATAACCAAGTTAATATTAAAACGCTAATCTAAATAAATAATAAACTAGTGATTTTTAATTAATGAAAAGTAACATAAAGAAAAGATAAAAAAAAATATTTATTTTTTTAATTTGAGTTCCTTTTTTTTTCTTGGTAGTTTCTGCATAAGTCAATCAAGTGTTAATAAATAGCTTAATAAAACAAAATAGAGATCAAATAACATAGAAATTATTGGAAGTTAAATTAAGCAAAGTTAATATTAAAAGCTAATTGAAATAAATAGCTAGCGAATTATAGTAAATGAATAGTAACAAAAAGAAAAGATAAGAAAATATTAAATATAGTATAGAAATAATTTCTGAATTAAAAATAATATCACACAGGGAGAAGAGAGAGAGAGAGACAACCTGCGAGAGAGAGAGTTATACTTACAGATCACTTACAGTTGATGGAAGGAAAGATGGTGTTATAATTTTAATGATACGTCCTTCACAGTATTCAGTTATTTGATTAGTTAAATTCCTTTTCTAATTTTCTTAGTTACAAGTTAGTTGTTTTCAATAATATAGATGTATGTATCATGTATATATGTTAAGTGCCTTTGCAAACAAGTTAGTTGATAGTTTGCATTTTTAACCGAAAAGAATATATATAGTAGCATGGTTCGTTCTTTCTTGTCTTTCCAATTTCACAATTATAATATGGAAGGAGAGCTAGAAGTATCAACATCAAATCAAAATGAGTACTAATATCATATATGTATGTGTGTATGTTATGGAATCTCTTACTATATATCGAAATGTTTGAGGGAGAGAGAGATTTTAGTGGCTTTGTATTGAAGGTGAGGCTTTGTATTGTGAAAAAGAAGCTGAGTATATATATTGAAGAAGAAATTACAAGAAGAAGAAGGAGTATATTAATATTGAGAGAGAGAGAAATTATGAGTGAGTGAGGTGTGAAGAACTATGATAGATTAACATGAGTATTTATAAAGGAAAAGAAGAGATCAATGTGTCACCTTAATGATGAAGAGAAGTGTTGTGAACTAAAGGGCCATATGGTCATCTTAATGATGAAGAGAAGTTTTGTGAACTAAAGGACCATATTATGTAGACTTGCATCATGCAATCCCACTTAACTTTTTCGGAAATTATTTATAAAAAAAATTGTTGGGAAATTATTGTAGTCGTTCTTTGGGTATGCCACCTATTTAATGTTTTGTCAATCCTGGTTGGTCGGTGTTCAGTATTTCTTAGAATGGAAAAAATATAAAAGGGAAAATTAAATTTATTAAAAAGTTAAAAGAAAATAATTGTAAGTTCATGGAATGTAAATTGGTTTTTAAAAATGTGTTGCATGCCAATACAATAGCAAATAATTTATAAGACATTCTTCTCAACACCTAATGTTTAACTTGATTGAAATTCAAACGAGTTTTGCTAAATAATTAGAGAGTATGTGTTAAGAATATTGTAGTAAAAAAATGTGTTTATAGCATAATTTTTATTAGACAAATGCTAACATATTTAGTTGAAATAAATGTTAAAAAATAAAAGGTAAAAGTTTTATATTGAAAATTGTATATTTAACTTTTAAAAGTTTAACTTTTTTTTTTTAATAAAAAATTTAACATGTGAAGGCATTTCTCTAATTAGTGTGAAGGGTGAATATTTAGCTTTAGTTGTTTGCACTGTAATATTGCAATAGAGCTTTTGAAGTGTATGTATCATGCATGCATGTTCAACTTTCATTTTTAGCAAGATGAGTAGGAAAATATGAACTTGGTGGTCCACTATGTGCAAAGTGAAACTAATTAATAGGTAACTTCATTAATTCATGCTTTTGTTTTTTCTATATATATTATGTTTATTTTTTCCTCTTGCTATTCACTAATACACACACAGCTACAAAAAGTAACATGTAAGTAACTTTCATTCTTAGTTTACATGTTTAACATTTGAAGGGATTACATTACTATTAATATTATTGGTGATCACTCTCATATCTTAGACTTTGATTGTGTATAGTATCCAACAACCTATCATATAAAGTGATCACATCATTATTTATATTTAATTAATTTTAAGATAATTTAAAGTTTAAGTTGATTTTAGTTTCAAGGTAGTTGTAAGTACCCAACCAAACTCAATGATAGTTAAGAATTTATTAATGTTTTTATTATTATTATTTATCAAAATATTGTTAAATTTTTTTTATCGTAGAGTATTTGTACTTCCTCTATATAATTTTTTTTTTTGAATGGCAACCTCCTCTATATATTTTATAGAACTTATGTATATATAATTATTAAAGTGTGATATACATGAAGCTTCCTAGGCATGAAAATGTGGACTTGATAAATTGAACCATAAGTGTAAATTTAATGGACCACAAAATTTCTTTGTTAGCTTCCATGTAGACACCATTACATTTTTCAATGTTATAAACCAATTTAACTCATTTTAGTAAGTAGTGATTCACCAAACCAATAACTTAGGGAAAAGTAAAGTTTTACATTTATTGCAACATATTTTTATTTTATAAAAATCATTAGTATATATATAAAGTTAAAATTAAATTTTTTATTCTACAATAAATAGACTCAACGTTGAGTAAGTTTTTCATAACCTCACTAATATATTATTTATACTAGACCTTGTTACTAATGTAGTTTTCAAAATTTGCAGTAAGCAATTTAGTAATCTATTACTAATAATTAGTAATTAATAGTATTTTCATCTATTTTATATAATAATGTTTCTTTATTTCTCTAAAATAGGTATGTGTCAATATTAAAAGAGAAAAGCAGAGGCCTGACCCTGCTGGGTTTTGTAATACTATTATACTAGTAGTATGTAAACATCAATTAACTTTGCCAATAAAAGGAACTTTGTGAATGTGAGTATGTTTTTGGTAGTACTCTCTTAACTTTGTCAAAGTGGACTAATCTACTTTTTTTTTATATCACATGTATTTTATTTTCTGGTAATAAAAAATAAACATTATACATTAGTTTATTAGATCTTATTAACTCCCCCAAATTTTAAGTATGGATAATAAATTATACAATAATTAATTCAATTATATATTTAACTCATAGTTTTGCCACTTATTAGTTTATTCTATATTTGTATTTGTTAAGTAAGTTCAACAATTTCACTGAATATAGATGGTTTTAAAAATTATATTTCAAAACATATGAGTTTTTCCGCTTTTTATTCCAACACACATATTATGTATTTTCAATTAACTTGAATAAATCTTGCAGTTTTGTCCTAGGACCTCTCACATGCAGTCGGATCATATTCCTCTGCTTATATATTTGTGAGATATGAGTAACATTGTTCTTGTCTCAGTCTTGCAATGAGAGTATTATGTGTTTCGTTGCAACATTATATTTTGCTAAGTCATGAACATGTTTATTTTCTTCTCCATCTAAACGTCCAACAAATGCATGTCCCTCCAAAATATTAGGTATTGCATGGTTGTGAACTCCACAAAATATTTTATGCTTCGAAGGACAACCACACTTTTTTGTTGAACTTCAAGTTGAACTATATATCGACACGTTTTTATTTTCCTCCTTTGTCACAACTTAATATTAATTTATCTCTCTTTCCTCTCTCTTCTGTCTTTTTATTTGATCTAGTGATGATAACAATTTTGTTTTTAATATCAATCTTCCTAGTCCAAGTCACAACAGCTTACTTAGTATCAAATGTCTGAAATAAATTATAATAATTAATGACAATAATAATTTTTAACAATATTAATATTAATTATAATTATTCATATCTGAACTATGGTGAAAATATTGGTAGTATCGACACAAGTTTTATCACATAATTGTAGCGATTTATGTATGTATGTATGTATGTTAAGAATTATATAAACAAATTAAATAATTTAAAAATAATTTTTTTTCAAAAAATTATAGTGTGTATTGGAAAACTTTTTCACAAGTTTTCCTATACATAAGAGTTTACCGACAAACTTGTGAAATATTTTCCAGTATTTGCGTGTTCAAGATTCTGTATCGGAAAACTTAAAAAAATCTTGTAGTTTCCGACAAATGTTTTATAAGTTTTTCGATACGTTTCAGTACTGAATAACACAAAGTTTTCTGAAAATTTTCGATAAACTTCTGTATACCGAAAAACTTGAATTGATTGCCACGAAAATATTTAAATGGTGAAATAAAAAGAGAATTTGAGTCTGTAAAATAGTTTAAATTTTCAAGTGTAAAGTTGAAAACAGTGGTTGTATAGGGTAAAAATTTCATTTAAAATCTAATATAATTTATATTAATTTTAATGTTAAAAATATTTCAGTTATGTCTTAAAATATATATATTCCCAAGTTATTAATTATTTATAATTTTGAAAGTCATTCAATATAAACAAATCAGAATAAATAATTTGTTTTATAATTTTTATATTAAATTTAAAATATTTTCATCTTTTTATATATATGTTCATTTTATATTTTAAAATGTTTAAAATCTTGTAGCTCCTCAAAAATAAATCTTGTACAAAAGACTTAAATAATATATTTATAAATTTAACTTTAATTCTAATAATAATGCGGAGTAGGTGAAACTAATTAAGAATAAAAATTTAGTCATTATAAATATCATTAT
>JBBPBQ010000004.1:38704143-38729001 GCA_037974755.1 Cicer yamashitae
TATTTAATATGTTTAATATTTAATATTTTTAAAACATATTTTTTCTTATTAGTATTTAGGTTTAATATTTATAATATTCTTTAAAAATTTTACATGATTTTTGATCCTCTATTTGGTTTAAAATAAATTTTTAATTCTCTCATTTCTAAAACCATTTCTTTGTCCTTATTAATTAATTATTGAGTGGTCTCCACTATTTTTTTGAAACTCTTGATGAATTATTTTTATTATTAATTTTATTTATATATTAAAAAATAAAAAATAAATTTATTTATTTTATATATACATGAAAATATTTAAAATTAAAATTTATTTAAAAAACTATTTAAGATTTATTTCATTTATAATAATATTTATCTTGTTTATATATTATAATATAAAAAATAAATTTATAATTTTATTAATAAAATAAAATATTTAAAAATTATTAATTTATCCAACAATAATTTAAAACTTTACAATATGTGAAAGAGTTAGAGTATCCTCTTGCATTTTATAGTTAGTGGTGACCATGATGGGCCATGCGGTTGTTCCATGAGTTGATTGGTCCACCTTATCCTTACGGAGATTTTTAAGTTGTGTAGTTCTGTGATAGAGTGCACTCTACTAAATCGTGTTGATCTGTGATGGGTGACACCTTGATAATTATTATTGGTTTGTGAAAGATGATACATTTATGATTTACCCCACTCAAGGAGGGTGTGGAAATTTCAGAATCATGTGCATGAACATATAAGCATTGCATTATAATGTTTTATCATATTAGTTATGTTTGTTATATGATGATATTTATATGCATGCTTGTATATCACTTATACAATTAAAATGTTAATAATATACGCCTGCATATTCCTTTGCAAAAATTTGTATATTAAATTATATGTTTTGTTTGAATACACCATTAATCAAGGGAAAAGCAAAAGAGTTTTCATGAAAAGGCATATTATTTAAAAGTTAGCAACTGCTTCCAAGAATTATAAATCGCCTACACTCCACCACAAAACAAATTATGAGGATGGTTTCATTTAGATTTAGAAAATTAATGTGTCTAGAGACATTTTTTCATAAGTAATTTACATTACCATTCAAATAAAAATTATTCCTCAAAACTCAATTTTAAAATATCATTACTAATTTTTTACCTCTATTTTATTAATTGCCTATTTTTTTTCAAAATTATTTATATCAAATCCAAAACAAACATATGATAATGAATGTATGAGAGACGAAAGACAAAGTGAGAGAAGAAAAAGAAAAATAATAGAGAGATAGAAAATAGGAAATAAAACGGGTATATTGGAAACATATATAAATGACATAATTATGTAAGAGAAAATGTGAAAAATAAAAGTAAAATTTTATGAGTAAATATAATCTTATAATTAAAATTATGATTAGATAAAATAGAGATTTACCATCACTTGATATGTAAAACTATGCATATCCAAGCGAATGAATCAAAATTAACAAATGAAAATAAACCTATTTTATATATCTCAAGATCAAGATTCACTAAATATTAGCTCAATAGTAACATGTGATACTGATAGTTAGATTAGTACCATAACAATGCAGGACCAATTATTGATGACGACCAGACTAATTAAAAAGTGTAATTTTGTTACAAGTTAAATTAAGGGGAATTAATTAAAGTCATATAGCATAGAAATTATTGGAAGCTAAATTAAGTGGAAAAAATTAAGCAAAGTTAATATTAAAAGCTAATCGAAATAAATAACTAGTGATTTTTGATTAAGATAAGAAAATATCAAATATAGTATAGAAATAATTTCTGAATTAAAAACAATATCTCACACTAAGAAGAGATATATATATAGAGAGAGCAAGAGTTATACTTACAGATCACTTACAATTGATGGCAGAAAATGCGGTGTTATAATTTTAATGATATATCCTTAATTCACAGTATTCAGTTATTTAATAAGAAAATTTCCTTTTCTAATTTCCTTAGTTACAAGTTAGTTGTTTTCATTGTCTGCAATCAATATATATGTATATATGCTAAGTGTGGCTTTGTAAACAAGTTAGTTGATAGTTTGCATTTTTAACCGAAAAGAATATATATAGTAGCATGGTTCTTTCTTTCTTGTTTTTTTTTTTCAATTTCACAATTATAATATAGAAGGAGAGCTATAGGAGTATAAACATCAAAATGCGTACTAATATGTATGTATGTTATGGAGCCTCTTAATATATATTTTTGAGAAAGAGAAGAGATTCTAGTAGTAGCTTGTATTGAAGGTGTTTTGTGAGAAAGAAGCTGAGTATATATTGAAATTGAATAAGAAAACAAGAAGTATATATAGAGAGAGATTATGAGTGAGTGAGGGTGAAGAAGAATGTTAGACTAACACAAGTATTTATAGAGGAAGAAGAGTGAGTGAAAACATGACTGAGGGAGTGTGTTTGCTTAGTAACAACGCATACTATGTTTCTTTTTCTTTCTAAAGACACAATGCTATGATTCTCTTCTCTCAATATTTAGCTACTTAAGTCATTTCTAATCTTAATTTGTTTTCTTTGCAAGAGAATGCTAAAAATTATTGAGTTTTGGAGACTTGCAATATTCATGTAATGCAAAAGGTTAAGTATCATGCATGCATATTCCTATTGCACTTTTAGAATGGTGAGTTTTAGCGTTGTCCACTTTTCTCAAACTGAAACTAATATGCGTCATAATGTTCTGGGAACTATATGTGAGCTTCGCTCACATTTCCACACTCTCTTCTAATTAGCCATCTCATAGTGGGAATCTTTTTTATATTTCAAAATAAAAGACCAAAATATTTATGACACTAGTATTTGTCTATCAAAAGAAAATAGATGAAACAAAGACACAAATCGATAATTAAACAGACACTCGTACAATTACACCTTGTTACATTGACAATTTTAGATCGGCACAGTGGCAAATTTGTTATTATCATAAACTTTGTTAAATATGTTATATTAAACACTTCTAACAAGTATTTTAAAAAAAAACACTTCCCCTAAATTAACCACAAAATTAAAAAAACGCGCGAACCAACTCTTCGGCCTTCACCTTCACCTTCGTAAACCAACTTCCTGAAACACCTTCACGTTCAACTTCGTATGCCCTAAATTTTGCTTTCACTCCCTCCTTCATGGTCGAACTCTTCAGCGCCGACGACAACGAGCCTACATTTTTCTGCTTCCGCACCGGCGACGATTTTCTTTGTCTTCCCCTTCCATCTGTCGAGAAGCTTTGCCGTCGAGAAGTGTCAGATTTCTTGTTTCTCCCAAACAGGTTTGTTCCTTTCTCTGGTAATTTTCTGACAATTCTTGTTTCTTATTTAGCAATTTTAGCAGTTTGATTTTGCTGATTTTGCTATTGATTTTGTTATGGATTTTACTAATTTTGTTATTGATTTTGTTGTATGATTTTGTCATATAAATGTTTTACTCCCAAATCTATGAAAACTGGAGTCATATCCTTGCTTCTTTCAGTTCTTTCAATCTGCAGTTATACATTCAAATATGTTTTGGTTGAGAAAACAACTCTAATTTTTGGATTTTAGATTGTTGTTAGGTTTTTGTTCTCTTTCAAGTTTTTATCATTCATTAAGAATGTGTTAGACATGACATTGCTATTTTGTAGTTAGGAATGACTTTGCTGATTTTGCTAAAAACATGTAAGCAATGTTTTAGTTTATTGAAGTCCCTAAAAACATTTAAGCTAATTTTGGTCATGTATTGCATTGTTAATTGATTGATTATGTATTTGCCATTGATAATGGTTTGACAATGTATTAGATCGAGTCAATTTTGTTTTGATTTTATATTTATTATTATAAGCTAGAAGATGAATTTTTTCAAAGTAACTAGCTAGAACTTGATTCCCCTAAAACTTGCACTGGTCTTATTCTCTTCATCTGTTATTTTCTTTTTCAAAGTAGTGTTCTTATTACTTATTTGTTGGTATTTGGTGTTGTCTTGTACTGGTGTTATTAAAAGGCTGAAGAGTGTTTAATGTTGGTGTTGTCTCTTCATCTTATTAGTTGTTTGGTGTTGTTTGGTGATGTCTTACTGGTCTTATTACTATGGCAAAATGGGTCAAATCTATTATGGCAACTGGTAAGAGGCTCATAGCATTAAATGCAGATAGCATAGCACATCATGGAACTTGTAATTTTAACATATTTTTAATCAGTGTTCACTACTCCTGTACAAGCAGAAATCGTTCTTGTTAGTTATGAGTTATGACCGTAAAACTTCCTTACACACTCTCTCAGACTACTCTGTTAGCCACATGGTAAGTAACAAACTGAGTTTACTGCAATGTTCTCTGAATAGTTGTGGTTATCCACACTCCTCACTGTATGCATTAATCATTAACCCAATATTATCAATGGGTTTGTGTAAGATAAACTTAACAAACTTTCAGTGCTCCGATGATAATTTTGTGCAGAATCTTATCGAATGTAGAAGTAACTTTTCAATTTCTACGTGGTCTGTTTATTGTTGTTCTTAATACTATTAGAACATAATACATTATTGATTGTTTGTTAATTGACAATTTATAGCTCTAAATCCCACTTTATATTTTATGTCTCAATATAGGAAATTGAAGGAGATAGATATCGGGGGCGGCGATCTACTGGGTATGTATGACTGGCATTATTTTTTAGAATGCCCGCATTTATGTGTTCTTCAAGCAGTCGACAAACTCATCTCTTTGTATTGGTCAAAGACCAACTCAACCTAAATGCTTTAGTTAGATCAAGGATCATGAGTAATTTTATATATTTAACATGTAGCCTCACATGAAAGCCCATTGGACTTGAACAGTAGACAACGCACCTGTGCATTATATCTTATGCTGAAATTTAGTTAATTGTGAGGAATGAGATGATTATTGAACCTCTAACTACGTCTCATGCTCTAATGCCATATTGAAGAACCATTCAACTTAAAGGCTTAGCTATTAGTTGAAGGCAAATTAATGGTGGTCTTATTGTCAATATTGGTTTTCTGCAGAACAAAATCACGAAGCCAGAGGGTTGCTATTCTTCTTCATCATATGCTGAGTGCTGAGCTGAGTCAAAATCAGCCTTCCAATACATAAATCTGAATATATCTTTTTCAAGGTAAAATTATCAAACTTCATAAAATGTTAGTACATTTCAGTGGTTCCGTTGTCGCGAATATATTTCATATGTGACTTTTAATATATTAACCTCCAACATAGTGTGATTATTAAGGTGATCTGTTTTTTTCTCTTTTGGAGGATTCTCGTCCTTCAATACCTTCAGTCCTAAGACAGTAAGACTGCTAGAGCTCAATTGTTGTTTGTAGAGAAATACAAAGGTGAGATGGCAAGTTAATTATATAAAGGGTATATATAAGAGAGAGTAGAGACAGTTGGAATTGATACCGAACTCGGGAGAGGAATTCTAGTTAGTTTTTACGCTTTTAACTTTGGGTTAATGAGATTATTCCTAGCAGAAGCGTTTATTGCTCTTACATTCCTCTGTAATTCACTTATGATTTCATTGTACTATCCTTTCATAGCCTGGAACTGTTTCCTATCAGTGAGCTTCTTTGTGAGCGTAAATTTTATATGGAATCTGAAGTTGATCATGCTTTCTTCTTGCTTGGGGAAAAAGCAAACAAGAAATAAAATAGAAGAGGGAACAGATTTTGCTATACCCTGGGATTAATATTTAATGCCTAGTCCTGCAAATGCAACTTCTTTTATGCTTTTGGAAAAAGTTGTGGTAATATTGATAGCAATAGAAATTACTCTGCAAATAAATGTCCCCATTGTTTTTTCATTTTAGATTTCTTATGTGCCTAGGTGCAACTGCTGCAAGAGTTTTCAAGTCTGTCCTTTAGAGCATTTTACTTTCTTTTGAAGGGTAAAATATTTTCCACTATATCTATTGTCAAAATATGTTTCTGTTTAATATCCCTCAAGTATAGGGATTCAGTTGAATAGGAGTACTAATTGGGATTTAGTTATATATGAGTACTAGTAGGGATTTAGTTATATATGAGTACTAATAGGGATTTAGTTATATATGAGTACTCTACTTTCATTGGAAAATTATAGCCTTCTAAACTTAGCCTTTTTACATAGCTTGGTACATGTATCCTACATTGTAAATTTGAGTTTTACTAGCAATTTGACCATGATATTTTTTATACAACTTGTGTTCAGTATTTAAAGATGTGTTATAACTACAAATCATCTTATTCTCACTAAGATTAACAAGTATGATACTCAATAACTCTTGGTGTATTTTTTGGTAGTATTAATATCACGCAGTTTCAAGGAACCTACCTAGCACTCCTACTTTATTTCATCTACAATTGATTCTTTGTGTACCAAGGTTGCTAATACTCATATTTAAATATGTTTCTGCATAATCAAGCAGAAAATCTTTGTACCTTGGAGCAGACAAAACTAACTTATAACAGCAAACCAACTTATTCTCACTCAGATTTACAAGTTTGATATTCAATAGCTCTTAGACTATTTTTAGGTAGTATTAATATCACACAATTTTAAGCAACATACTTAGCACTCCCACTTTATTTCATATCCAATTGATCCTTTGTGTACCAATGTTGCTAAAACAAGTATTTAAGTATGTTTTTGCATACTCACCTATGGTTTAAGTTACGATAAATGGTTTAAGTTATTTTAAAATATTGATAAGAACTTATCAAATAAATTAAATTATTATATTTTATTTTAATTGATGTTAGTTAACATATTGTAGGATTGACTGGAAAAAAAATCATCATGCTGCAGAATTGGAAAGTTCAATGGAGAAGGTCTATGCTTGAAAGGTCTGCAAGGCGTTAATCTTTGTTTGAATCTTGATAATCACTTGTTTCATTCAATTGAATATGTTTCACAGTTGGCAGATGAGATCCTATTTACATGAGGGAAAGAGTATGTGATCCCAAAAAAAATTTAGTTAGCTAATTTGTTGATTTAGGTTGATAGAGACTGTAACGGATAATGTCCAATTACTTCAAATTAAAGAAAAATAAACAGACAACTATTTTCGTACGCTTGATGAGAATAATTATCAAGCATAAAATGAAATACAAATCGATGAGATAAAAACATCTCATTTTTGTCTAGGTGTAGTACATTAGTAACAATAAGATTTGTTTATCATTATATTTCTTATATTCGTATTTTAATATTTTCTGTTTTGCTTAGTAAAAGAAAAATATACCATTAGCATATGGCATCCCGAGGTTAATTTTTAATTATTATGATAATTTCCTGATGGAGAGTAATGTGGAACGTAATGTGAATACTCTGGCAGCTGGAAGGATTGTAGGCATTGATCCTTTAGAACAGATAAACCGAAGATGCATTCGCATTGTCAAAAGTGTAGCAGTCGACCATGGTGGATGTGCCCTGTGTGGGTAATGCCCTATTATTTTCATGTCGTTAACGACACATTTTTTATGCTATAGTTTGTGACATATATCTGGATTTGATTCTTGTATTGTTTCTTTACTAATGTTTGATATCATGTACAAATGTCATGATTTCGTTAAATTATTTGGTCCTCAGACAATAATTATTTGTGATCAGGTATGGCTTTATTTGTATTATTATATACTGCCAAGCCTAAATTTTCAATTGCTTTCATTGATATCAGTATATATTTGTTTGTAGCACTGATTGATTTGTTCTTGTAGTGTGAGATGGAATATCATGTTGGATGTTTGAAGGATCATAACATGCAAAATCTAGAGGTATCATAATTTCTAATTCTTTTATCTGTTGATTGAAATTTGTTTGGTTTTGTGTAATGCGTGCATTTGTTAACTGGGGGTTATTTACCAGACATTTGTTTGGTTCTTTTATCGGTTATTTATCTGTTGATTGAACTTGCTAGATGCCTAGATCAACACTAATTTGATCAAGTTCAGGTGCTGCAGTACCTCTGAATCTGTCATATTCTCATGGCTAACGCATTTTGTATTAAGTCATTATTATTGAATAATTTGAGTCAAATTGTTTGTTTTTATTTTTTGAGTTATTATGATAATTTTTGATTATTCACTGTGTGTTTTAAATGTTAATTATTGGTTTGAGTTTTGAATAGGTGTTTCATTCAGCTTTGTGATGGTTTCTTGGGCGCTAATGCGTTAAATTGTTGTGCTGATTTCGTGCTTGCAGCAGACAATGAAATCTTTAGCCAGGGATGGTGAATAATAGTAATCATTCATATGTATCTTTTTGTGTTAATCCTGATTATTAATATTATTACTATCTTTTATGTATACTCAGACTTGTAATTTGTTTGTGTTTTCATGTTAAGTATAATGTATTGTCAACATAGTTGATGCCATCATGTGACTCCTTCGGCCGGGGCATGCTCAATTCGATTTTGTCTATAATTACATTAGTGTTCTGGTTCTACTTATTTGGTGTGACATTGCTACGATTCAATTGATATTTAGTTGATTTATTAATTGCTATAATTAAGGAAGTATGAAATTTAGTTAAATTTTGAATATGACTTGTTAGATTGGTTCAAATTTAACCGATGTAATAAATCAATTTTGAATTTTGACTTGTTACATATATTATTTTAGCCGATTTTATAATTAACTATTTATTACAACGCTTGATGTTAGATCGGACAAGTAACCGATCTAACATGCACATAGGAACCAATGTAACAAGGTTTAATTGCACTAGTGAGACACCGTATACGACATCGATACATCAACATCTAATATTTGAGAAAATAAATTAGTTGAATGTAATTAATTTGTTGGTGTTGTTTCGGCATTCGACATCACCGACAACACGTGTCGAATATTGGAACGCACATTCGATTAAAAATATCGGTATGGTAGGAACTTTATGATTTATTCTTTTAAATACTAAGATTTTCTAATTTATTTAAAAAAAGTCACTTATCTAATTAGTGTCAATAGCTTTAGTACTCTATAGTTCTTTTTCGTTCTAAGGAGTAAATCTTCATATTTTATTTTATGAAGTAATGTGTTTTGTAAACTTGTATTGTAATGCAAAAGTGTTTTATAGTGTAGTTGGATATATATATATATAACTAGATATTAACCCGTGCGTTGCGCGGTAGAATTTAATATATTACTGAAAATAAAATAACAATAATATGTAATTTAAAAGTAATGTTAATTTTGTTTTACAGTAGAATATCCTCAAGTGTTTATGTACTTAAAGGTAAATATAGTTTTGAATAATTATATATAAGCTAGGTTTGCTTTAGTAAAAGAAAAAGTAAAACATTGTTGACTAATACAACTCATGCAAAATATATTTAAATGTGGAATTAGTTTATTCAAGCTTTTTGATTTCATTGAAGTGGTTCTTCTAATAATATATTTGTTAAATAGTTATGTATTTCTTTATTGTTAAAGTTATACATTTAGCTATAATATTTCTTCATTTTATATAATTTATATTAGTTTTGAAATATTAGATTTATAAATTTATGTACTTTTTCACGTTTTCACTTTTATATGTTCATCGTAATTCTGTCAATCTCACTATCGATCTAAGCATGACCTAAATAAAATTATGTGTTTTGTGATATATTATAACATTCATTCATGAGTGATAGCTTGTTAAGTCTAAAATATTGAAACAATTCATTCGTGTGTGCCTTGAAATTTTCAAATAATTATTTGACACGGTCAAGAAACTTCAAGAGTGGTTGAAAAAAATTATAGGCAAGAAAAGTTTGTGAATGTTTAAGACATAGAAAGTTTCGAGTGAATAATGAAATAGTTAGAAGTTATTTATTTCCAAATATTTAATATTATTTATTTTTTTTGTTGTTTCAATTATGATTTGTGTTTTTTTAATTATAAAAAGAAAAAATGTTATGGAAGAAACATTCAACATAGGGGAAAAAAAACTAATTTCCTATACAATAATATTGATATATGAACTTGAACATCTATTATAATAATTAAATAGAACCCCAAAATTCTTCATTGTGATGATTTGAAGATATTGGATGGTTTGTATTTTTTTGTATGAGTTATTGAAATGAAAGTTTTCATGAGTAATTAGAGCTTTTTAAGTGTATTGATGAGTCATTGAGTGATAAATTAAAGCTGAAATTATATAATATATTAAATAATTGTATTTGGGCAAATTAAAAAAGTTTGCATTATAAATTTAAGAAACAAAACATAATGGAATAGAAGATGAATTTGGAATGTGCCACATCAGAATTTTTGTGAGTTGGCAACTATTGGAGGATGTGGCATAGATGAAAAACTTTGAGGTTCTGTTTTAATTATTATAATAGATAATAGATAATAGATAATATATAATAGATAATAGATAATAGATATGCATGCATATTCATGTAAGGTAGCATTTTTAGTATGATGGGTTGGAAAATGTAAAGAGATGCATAGTGGGTACTAATACTACATACTACTTTGTGAGGTTTGTTACTGAAGTAGTAGTATATAGTATTAATATCCACTATTTTATGGATGTTGAATTTTAGTTATTTTGGTCTTTACTCGATTTATTCTAATTAAGTTTTGGTCATTTTATTCTTTTATTGATCTATACTAATACTAAATACCACTTTGTGAGGCCTCGATCTATACTAATACTAAATACCACTTTGTGAGGTTTGTAAAGAGATTAGTACCGTGAGTACTAATTCCATACATTACTTAAATTGTTCACTTTACTTACTTTAAGTATGATGGTGTTTAATTTACAAACTTTGCTTTGGTCTTGTATTTGGTTTAGTAACTAACTTACTGGATTTGCTTTCTCAATCTCTACTAAACTTTGTTTCGATCATTTTAGCTTTTCTTGCACTTGATCGTTATTATTTAATAATGCTTCAGTTAAGTCATTTCTCTTATTAGTCTTGTTTTGATTGGTATGAAGTGAATTGAAACTAGCATTTTTACTAGTTAGTTCTTTTTCTTTCTAAGGACAAAACCTTGATATTTGATTTTATGATGAATGTGTAGAATATGGTAGACTGTCTTAACAATGACATACATGGAGAAGAGGAAGAAGAAGAGAGACAACCCCTCTAGGGTTTCATAACATAAAATGAACCAAAACTATAGTTAATAGAGTTACAATGAATATATATACAAGAGAGTAGAAATGTCTAAAATACTCTTACTACTAATATATAACTAGAATATAACCCGCGTGTTGCGCGGGATATATAGACTTTAACATATTAGTAGTATTGTGAATAAGATTTTAAAATTTCAAAAATAATATAATTTATTTATTTTGTTTGTAGAGTATTATTTCAAGTGAGTTTATTTGAGTAATTATTATATATGAGTTGACAAACACACATTTGAGAATATGTAAAATGTTTTGCATAATGTAATTGCAACTAATTCATATATTTAGTATTAAAAATCCATAGTGAAGATCATCGTACAAACAAAATTCATAAATTATATTTAGTGTTAAAAATCTTAAAAGTATTTTAATAAATATTAATATATGTAATTATCTACCGCAAAATCAGAGATCAAATATTTTCATGTCGTAGATGAGATCAAATATGTCTGCGAAAACAATACTCTAACTAACAACAATCAAGGTTTTGAGAAAACTGAGCAAATAGGTATAATATGTTACAAAATACCACTTACTAAAAAGCTATGTGTGCAAAAAAAAAAAATTTCAACTATATCTACTTCTTTGAAAATAATTGGGTTGCAAGGCACTAATCATAGAGATGGTATGAAGAAGTAGAATAGTATACGGAAAAAAAATTATGAAATAGTAAAATTGGGTTAAAGCAAATTGGAAGTTGAATAATAAGGAGAATTGAAGAAGAAAAACCTTTTAGATGTGCCACATAGGATTTTTTGTTGAGGTGGCAATATTTGAATGAAATGTCACAATATTAGATGATGTTTATGTGGGAGTCTATTTTAATATATATATATATATATATATATATATATATATATATATATATATATATATAATAGATATTAATAATAATAGTAAAATGTGTGTTAAAGCAAATTGGATTGTTGAATAATAAGGATAATTGAAGAGGAAAAACCTTTTAGATGTGCCACATAGGATTTTTTATTGAGGTGGCAATATTTGAATGAAATGTCACAATATTAGATGATGTTTATGTGGGAGTCTATTTTAATATATATAATAGATAATAGATAATAGATAATAATAATAATAATAATAATAATAATAATAATAATAATAATAATAATAATAATAATAATAATAATAATAGTAAATTGTGTGTTCAAGCAAATTGGAAGTTAAATAATTAGGAGAATTGAAGAGGAAAAACCTTTTAGATGTGCCACATAGGAGTTTTTGTTGAGGTGGCAATATTTGAATGAAATGTCACAATATTAGAGGATGTTTATGTGGGAGTCTATTTTAATATATATAATAGATAACATTATCTAACATCTCCCCTCAAACTCACGAAGCATTAACATAGAGCATTGAGATTTTGTCAACTAAAAAACGAAAACGTTTAATGGAATGCATCTTTGTGAACAAATCAACAATTTGTAAGGAAGAAGAGACAAACGGTAGAGTAATGGTTCCATGCTGAAGATGATGACGAGTCAAATGACAATAAATCTCAATGTCTTTGGGGCGTTCATGAAAGACCGAGTTATGAGCAATTTGAACAGCACTCTTGTTATCGTAGTGCATCGGAGTTGACTCAGAAAAATAGATGCCCATATCAGACAAAAGCCAACACAGTCAAATTATTTCAGTAGTAGTGGATGCCATAGCGCGATACTCAGCTTCTGTAGAAGAGCGAGAGACAATGTTCTGTTTCTTACTCTTCCAGGAATTAAGAGAATCTCCAAGAAAGATACAAAACCCTGTGGTGGATTTACGATCTGTTGTGTCACTAGCCCAATCAGCATCAGAATAAGCACGTAACTCCAATGAGGATGACGATGGAAAGATAAGGCTTTGAAATTGAGTTCCTTGAAGATAACGAAGAACCGCTGCCCAATGTACTATAGTAGGAGAGACAACAAACTAACTAACAACAAGAACATCATAAGCAATATCAGGTCTGGTAATTGTAAGATACACTAAGCTGCCAATCAAAGTACGATACAAAGTGGGATTTGGTAAAGGAACACCATCCGAGGGAGCATATTTCACATTCAACTCAAGAGGAGTATATGCTGCTCTAGTATCAGAAAGACGAGCCTGGTCAAGAATGTTGGCAATGTACTTAGATTGAGAAAGAAGGTAGCCTCTAGGAGAGTAGGCAACTTCGATCCCCTAGAAATAGCGAAGAGTTCCCAAGTCCTTCATCTCAAACTGCCTGGCTAACTGCAATTTCAACTCATTGGTTCCACTAACATCATCACGTGTAATAATCATATCATTAATATACAGAGAAAGTATAATGCGACCATAAGTGGTGGACCTTATAAACAATGCAAAATCATGTTCACTAGAGCGGAAACCAAGAGAAGTGATCACAGTAGAGAATTTCTCAAACCAAGCTCGAGGAACCTATTTAAGACCATAGATAGCCTTTTTCAACTTACATACTTCCCCTTGATTATGAGAAACTCCTTGTGGAGGGACCATATAGACTTCTTCATGAAGATCACCATTTAAAAAAGCATTTTTTACATCCATTTGGGAAATATGCCATTGACGAATAGATGCAACTGGAATAAGAGTACGAATAATGGTCATCTTGGCTACAGGAGCAAAAGTTTCCTCATAATCCATACCATATTGTTGAGAGAATCCCTTAGCAACAAGACGTGCTTTGTAGCACTCAACTAACGCATCAAACTTAGTTTTGATCTTGTATACCCAACGAGATCCAATAGCACGTTTTCTAAGAGGAAGAGGAACTAATTCCCAAGTATTGGTTTTGTGCAATGTAGAGAGTTCTTCTGCCATAGCTTACTGCCAAAGAGGATCAAGAATAGCCTCTCTATAGGAAGAACGCTCAAATAAATTGTGAATAGAGGTTAAGAAAGAAGCAACCGAAGCTAAGTAAGTGGAATAGACAAAATCAAGTAACTGAGTAGACTTACGGTGACAGGAGGGTTAACGAAAAGGATCAACAATCACCAATAATTAGTAACAACCACGTTTATTTAATTTTATTAAGAAAATATTTATTCAAGGCTAAAACAAGAAAAATAATAATTCCTAACGGAAGGGAACCTACTTCCGTATTTATAGAATCCTAGTGCATTTTAAAAGTTGGTGACAAAAGATTAAAAATAAACTTAGAAATATTGTGGCAATTTTATTATTGCAACATTGTCTTGAAAAACCCATTTTTACCCCACGTTCGTTGCATTTTAATACTCATCAACTACTCTTGAATCTTCTCGAACTCATTAGTACCTAAAATTTTGTTGTAAGGGTCAGTTTTATCCATCATCCACATCAAACCAAAGTTAAACATATAGAAAAATAAGACAAAATATATAAAAGTAAAAACTTCCAATTTAAAAGAAAAAATACACAAACCAATAAATTGCATAACAAAAATATATACATGATGCATGCTCCTAAAACTATATGATCCGGATATAAACCTGCTACTAAGGCAACTTCCACACAGAAAAATCACCAATACCAATGGGAAAACCTGCCACTAAGGCAACTTCCACACAGATCACCCATACCAATGGGGAAAACCTGCCACTAAGGCAACTTCCACGAAGATGCATATGCCATGACATGATGATATAATATAAAAGAGATATATTCCCACGCAGCCCACTAAGAATCATGTCATATGCATTCAAATCACTTTTTAAAATCCTCATCTTATTCACATATTGTAACACCCCAAATTTTATAATAAATTATTTTATTAATAAAATAGAATTTTAAATAATTAATTTGGCGTTAAAGTTATTTTAGAATATATATTGATTAATTTTCTTTATATGTGTATTTACTATGACGTGCTAATCTTGTACACATTTGACTAAATGAGTGATATAAATAATAAATACTATATTTTATTATCTTAGATATTTCGCTAAAAATAATAGTATTTTAGTGTACATATTTTTAAGAATAAGATTTTACGCGTTTTTACGTGTATATGTACGTTCGTAATTAATGTGATATTTCCTTGTATGTTTGACTAATGTTAAATGTGCACATATTTATATTTTAATTAATTCTAAGTATCTCATATTTTAGTTATTTATATTTGGGATAGTAATAATATTGTGTTTGATTTCCTTTGTTTTTTTATACTTGTTGTGGCATTGCGATTTTATATATTTATTATGATTTAGTAATTAATATAAAATAGCAATGTTATATTTATTTATTTTGTGATTTTGACTACTCTCTAATGATGGTAGTATTTTAATATGAGTATTTTGAAAAATAAGTATAATTATAGTGACTATTTTGAACATGAGAGTTTCAATTGTTAGTAATATGTATTTTTTTTAAAGGTTAATTATTTTAATTACTTTAATTTATCATATATTAGTTATGAAATATTAGTAATGTTTTGAAAATTAAATGATATTTGGAGGAGTATTAAAAATGAGAAAAATGAGATTAAGTAACTATTAATTTTGTTTTAGCAAAATAAAAATAATAATAGTAATAAAACAAAAAAGTAACACATTCATTATTCCTAATTGTGAACCCTAATTGTTAACAAAAAAAATTTGTGATAGACTTCCTCTTCTTCTTGAAAGAACGTAACACATTCATTATTCCTCTTCTCTAAAATTCATTGCCACCAAATCCTTGCTTTTTGAATCGATCCCAACCTTTATCCCACACAAAATCGGCCACTGAATCCATTTTTGCCATCAGTTTTATCAATCGTTGCTCCGTTTCTTCAGAAACAGCTCCGTTTCTTTCCTTGGGCGAGCTGTTTTTGGCCGATTCCGATCACCACGTTTGACGTTTCAAAAAACTGACATCGTTTTTGGATTCCTCTCGTCGAAACCTATAAGAAGCACTACTCATTTGCATTTTTCGGTGAAGTTGACGTCGGACCCTTACGGCTCTCCGACGAGTCGGTGAGACCTTTTCTGCAGTTTTTTCTCTCGTCGTTTTGACTCTATTTTTGTTCCTAAAATTATTATTAATTATTTAACATTTATTTTCATGCTCTGCATAATTTATCAGTCATGTCTCGACGATTTTGTGAACTCGCCGTTTATTCGGATTCGCTCGCTGTACGTTGAAGATATGCATCGCTGTTGATGTTTGTGTTTGAGAAAGCGTCTAAATAAGGTAAGGGGTGAGAGAGCGTTTGAATTCATGAGTATAATATATTGTGAGATGAATGGGAAAACCGTATTTCCCAACGATTCATCCGGGGCTTGCTACGTACGGCAGTAGCCCTTTGAGTGATAAATTAATTAATGCAAAAATATGGAACTTGTGAGATTAAAATATAGAATAGAAATATTTGTAAGGTGTTGATTGATTTAATTTCTATAAATGTGCGGTATTTGATATTATTGTGATATTGGGTGTCGAATTAATTTTATATATATGTTTGATTAGATGAGTTTATGTGATCTGATAATAAAAGATGGATGTGTTGTGATAATTTTATGTGATGATGTATGAATAATAATTGTGATTTTATAAATTTGTGATGAAAATATTGAAGTAACCCCTGATGAAATAATTGTGATTTCAATTTGTGTTTGAGATGACGGTCTTAATGGAGTATCATAGGCCAACGAGGGGAGAAAATAAATATTGTGAATTTGTGAAGTGGAGATTATTTTGTCATCATATAGGTAGGGCCTGACAAGCCTAGTGATTCCGGGGAAGTACAACTGAATTGAGCCTGATCGTGGCGGTCTGCTGTTGAGCCTTAAGGCAAGATTGTTAGACCTTGGAGGTATTCGGGTGGGAAATTCCTAGGTGACTTGGAGGTAGCACTCCAAATGTCGGGAGCTACCACGCAAGACACGTTTACCTCGACTGTCGCGTATATGTGTCTCGGGTTGAGTTGAGGGGATCTATGAGGACATGGCCAGTTTGAATTGTCCGTCCACCGGGATGGTGGCATAGTATCATGGCCTCCTAACCAAGTATTTCAGAGTTAGAATGGTACCACATTGTGGAGTAGAGTCTAAGCTCATGCATATCATTGCATTTTTGTGTGATTGTTTGTTGTGATTAATATGTATTGTGTGCGATGATAATTTCATAGATGATTTGATGTTATTGTGAAATGTATTGATTTCCCTTGGTTTTAACTTTATAATGTTATGTTTTTCCTTGAAAAATGTTTGTCTAATGATACAGTTTATTTATGATTAATTGCGTGTTCTCCTTACTTATATTATACTATTAACATGATTTCAAAACTCACCTCCTTCGTTGTTTGTGTTTGACTGGCTTGACCCTGCGTTTGCGAAATCGCAGTTGTTACAGGTTAATGAATCTTGAAGTTCAAGTTGGGAGGAACCCCGCTCTGATAGGTGATACCGGGAATAAGGGTTGTAATTTGTATTTTACTTATTTAATTTAAAACGACTTTTTGTATGAAAACCATATAGGTACTAGTAAGTTTTTAGAATTGAATCAAGTAATTATACTTAAATCAAATTTTATGGAAATTGCACTATTTTATAGGTGGAAAAAGTTTAAAGTGTTCCTTTTGATTTTTGAGAAACGTGATATTTTAAATTAATTATCAAAGTTTTTATTCCCTTAAAAACGTATTTGCTTTACCTTCTGCGAATTAAAGTTAAAAATTATATTATAAATTATTATATATTATTTTGGGGTTTAGGGTGTCACACATATCACGAAGATCACATATCCACAAACAAATAATCATGAAAATCATAACTTTCACCACATACACACAAAAATCAAGACTTGGTATCATACACACTATGAAGATTAACACGTTAACATATATAACAACAAGATTCAACTCCAACTCATATACATCATCATAAAACTTTGTCACATATAACATACAAATTCAACCCTTCTTTCATATTCATTATAAAAATCAAAACTTTATTACATATAACATAAAATTCATACTTTACTTCATATTTGCCATAAAAATCAAAACTTTATCACATATAACATCAAAATTCATACTTTACTTCTTAAAAATCATATATGATATAATAAACTTAACACAAAGGATTGGGGTTTCATTACTTTAATTCATTAGTCTACATTTATTCCTTTCAAAAAGCAAGCAATCACAATTATTAATTTCATGCCATCCAACCAACGGTCTAACTATAATTTGTGTGGGGAAAAGCCCTTACCTTGGCCGTTTTTCTTCCTAGTACAAATCTCTAAGCCCACGAAGTTGTTCACATGGAAAAAGAAGTTCCAAGCTTTTCATGCACGAAGAAGAGGAGGTGATGGTGATGGTGGCAAGAATTTTGGTATTCTTTACAGAATCTTGTTTGTAAGGGTTTGTGAAATAGGGTTTGTGATGGTGGCTAGGGTTTCAGTATTCCTTTCTATTTAAAGTGAACATTATTGGGTAGATAGTATTGGGCATGAATAAGGAATAGAAGGGAGAAAATATTATTAGTTAACCTTCATCAAAAACAAGGCACAGACTCCCAGCCCAATTTTCTATCCATACAGATGGGTTGTGTGACACAAAGCCACAACCCTTAGCCCAAATTCTTCTTGCCTTAGGGATAAAAATAAATCTACTAAATAATTCTTACTAACAACTTTACTACAATAAGTCGAACAAGGCGAATAATTACCACACCTAATTTAATATTGGAAAATATATATTTATAGATCCAAATTATTTTAACTAATAATTTTAGAGGATGTTACAATACTCACCCCCTTAAATTTAGTTTCGTCCTCGAAACTAGTCAGACATGAAAAGGTTAGGGTGGAGCTCTCTCATCTTTTCCTTTAATTCCCAAGTTGCATCTCCAGTCGTTTGGTCCCAAATCACCTTGACCAAGGTGATCTCTTTGCCTCGTAAGTGCTTAGTAGTCCTATCTGCAATGCTCAGCGGCGAAACTACAAACGAAAAGTTATCTTCCAACTGTATATCATCTGGCATGATAATATGGGAAAGATCAGCGATGTATTTCCTCAGTTGTGACACATGGAACACGTCGTGTAGTTTGCCTAGATTTGGAGGCAAAGCAATCTGATAAGCTACGAGACCCACACGTCAGAGGATCTGGTATGACCCAATGAATTTAGGAGTTAGCTTCTTAGACTTCAGTGCCCTACCAACTCCAGTAGTAGGCGTCACTCTTAAAAATACATGTTCACCCTCTTGAAACTCCAACGATTTCCTTCGTTGGCCGGCATAACTCTTTTGTCTACTTTGCGCTATCTTCATCCTTTCTTGGATCAGACGGACCTTATTTGTGGTCTATTGTACCAATTCTGGCCCTACAATTAGGTTCTCACCATCCTGATACCAACACAAGGGGGTTTGGCACTTACACCCATACAGAGCTTCGTACGGTGCCATCCTAATGCTCGCATGGTAGCTGTTGTTATAAGTGAACTCAACGAGAGGCAACATGTTATCCCAACTTCCTCGCTCATCCAACACACACGCTCTTAGTAAATCCTCCAAGGTCTGAATAGTTCTTTCTGTTTGTCCATCGATTTGAGGGTGATAGGCCGAACTCAATCTCAACTTAGTACCTAACGCCTCATGTAATGCTCTCCACAAACGAGAAATGAACTTCAGATCTCTATCCGACACAATGCTGGTCGACACCCCATATAGTCTGACAATCTCGGCAATGTAGATCTCTGCAAGCTTAGTCACATCATAAGTAGTCCTCACGGGTATGAAATGGGCAGATTTGGTCAGCCTATCGACAATTACCCAAATGGAGTCAAACTTTCGTTGAGTCTTAGGCAATGCTACCACGACATCCATGGATATACTATCCCATTTCCATACTGGTATATCTAATGGCATTAGTAGTCCCCCTGGCTTCTGATGCTCTACCTTAGCTTTCTGACAAGTCAAACACGAAGCCACATATTCTGCTACTTGTTTCTTCATTCCCGGCCACCAAAACTTCAGCTTAAGGTCTTTATACATTTTGGTGGTACCAGGGTGAATACTCAGCTTGCTTTTGTGGGCCTCATCCAACATAGTCCTCCCCAATTCTGCATTGTCGGGTATACAAACACGTCAATTACATCTCAAAATATTGTCGGGGCCCACCTTGAATTCAGGTGCCTTGCCGACCTCGATCAACTTCCTTTTCTCTTGAGTCGACACGTCTGTAACTTGGAGATCTTTAATCTCATTCATCACTTCATTATCTATAACAATCATTCCACAATGTAGTTTCTCCAATGCAGAATCCAAATAAAGATCCAAGTCACGGAACATCTCTAATAACTCCAACCCTTCATTGATACAAACGAGAGATGAACTCGCTTCCTACTTAGGGCATAAGCCACCACGTTTGCTTTCCTTGGATGGTAATGCAACGTGAACTCATAATATTTAATGAACTCCATCCATCTCCTCTGCCTAATGTTAAGTTCCTTTTGATCAAATAAGTATTTCAAACTCTTATGGTCACTGAATACATCAAAACTACACATGTATAAATAATGTCTCCAAATTTTCAATGCAGCTAACTCCAAGTCATGAGTGGGATAATTCTTTTCATGCACCTTCAATTGCCTTGAGGCATAGGCCACTACTTGTTTGTTTTGTATCAGCACACAACCCAAACCCTGATAGGAAGCATCACAATAAACCTCGTAAGGCTCTTCTGGTTGTGGCAACACTAACACTGGGGACGTAGTTAGTTTCACTTTAATTAGTTGGAAACTTTCCTAAAGCTCCAGTAGAAGCCAAATATTTTAATCTAGAAGCAGAAACATGTCCAAGGTGAGAATGCCATAAATAAAAACTAGAAGATGAAGAATTCAAGCGAAAACTAGATAATAAGTCAGCAGTAGTTGTTGAGGCTGCAGTATCTAGGACTCGCATGTCATCCAAAACATAAAGTTCCCTTTGTCTATGGCGTGTCCCAATCAGCCTCCCAAAATGTGGATCCTACACACAACAAGAAATGGAAGCAAGATTCAAATTGAGATTAAGAATATAATAAACATTAGAAAGAGACAAGTTAGGTGTGGAGACAGAACCAATGCCTGCTAATGGCATAGGAGTGCCATCAGCAGTCATAACCGACACAGATGAGATAGGACTCACATACACAAAAGATTTATCATCATATGTCATATGGTGAGATGCTACAGAATGAAGAATCCATATGGAATGAGATATACCTAACATACTAGAGGAGTTCAAACCTTTAGAAGAGGTGGCAGACATGGCATGTGATTGAGTGGCAAGAAGTTTTTGAAGTTGTTCTGCAATATCAGATATTTGAGAAGCAGTCTCAGATGAGTATACAGAACCAAAACTATAGCCAATGGTAGGAGGAGCAAAAACAACAACATTGGAAGATGGCCCCCTAAAATTCTTTTTATGTGCTTTCCCAAATTTCACACAATGTGTTTTTCAATGACCTTTTTCTTTGAAAAATGCACATTCATCATTACCAAGCCCAACCCTCCCTTGAGATTTTCCTTTTTGAACAGGAGCAGCAAAAACACATGGAGGAGTTGAGAGAATTCCCTTATCTAACACACCAGAATAAGTCTTAAGTCTGATTTCTTCTGCCAGGAATTCACTAACTACTGATTCAACATTAGGAAGAGAGGAACGATGCAAAATACTCTCACGAAGGCCCTCAAAATCATCACGAAGAGCCATCATAAATCAAACCAGATGTTGCTCTTCTCTCTGATCCATGTGCGCTTTGACAGCTTTCAACTCAGTTGATTTCATAAGAGCCAATTGAACCCACAAATTAGTCATTGTCGAATAGAATTCCTGAATAGTCATATTGTTCTGCTTAAGGGCTCTAATATCACTTTCTAACTGATAACGTTTTGCAAAGTTAGACTGAACATACAAACGTTTCAAGTGATCCCAAATCTCTTGAGCAATATCATATTTTGCTAGTTGCACTCCTATAGACAACTCAACAGAATTATTAATCCAAGTAATAAATTTTGAATTACTAACATTCCATGTTTTCATATCTTTTGCGTGTTTAGCTTCATCCCTTTTATTTGTAGGCTTAACAGAAGATCCATCAACATAACCCCACATATCTTTTTCAATAATTTTTTTTTCATCACATAACTCCAATAAGAGTAATTTTGTCCGTTGAGGTGGACATTAACAGCCTGAAGAGAATCATCTTAGCACCAGCCATAACAAATAATGATAGGAAAATACGACAAACACAATCACTGAGACAAAATAAATTAGGGATAACCTGTCAATAGCATAATCAACCAAGAACCAAAAAAAATCGTGTCGGAAACAAAAGAGCAGAACCACGCTGGAAAAAGAAAAGGATAATCGCGCCGGAGACAGAAGAGCAGAATCGCACCAGAAACATAGTGGTAGAATCACGCCGGAAACGGAGGAAGCAAATCAGTACCAGCCGCAAAACGGGTCGCACAAAAATCAACCAAAGCTCCACTAAGCTCCGCTAAGCTCTGGACTACTTTACGGTAGATCCCAAAATCAACCAAAGCTCTGATACCATGTTAACAATGACATACATGGAGAAGAGGAAGAAGAAGAGAGACAACCCCTCTAGGGTTTCATAACATAGAATGAACCAAAACTATAGTTAATAGAGTTACAATGAGTATATATACAAGAGAATAGAAATATCTAAAATACCCTTACTACTAATATATACTTACATTATCTAACATACTAAAGGCAAGAATGTGAATATTTGTTAACAGAGAAAAAATTATGCAAATAATATTCTAGATTCCATGCATATCCACGTAGCAATTTTAGCATGGTGAGATCGGAAAATATATAACCAATGTGGTTCAATTTGTGCAAAGTGAAATTAAGGGACCATGATTTTTAAGGAATTAAAAATCGAAATAAAATTACGATCTCTATACACTACATAGAAAACTCAATAGCATTTAACATTAGAATTCTTGTCATAGTCCTCCAGCTTTTCATACTTTTGGAGAACTTGGCTTATACTATTTCTGTAACAATTCTCGACAACAAAGAAATATATATATATCATGTTTATTAGGTTTACTTATTTTTCCTTATCAGCTTTTAAAAATTACCACTATTTTTCCTTGCACAAATAAATTTCAAAGTATGTATCACAGTAAACTTTAGGTTCGATTCGTCCCCACCAATCTATATATATTGGATGGAAACAAGTTAACCGTCGAATCTCCTTTAGGATACGTTGGAATCCTTGAAGTGAATTGCACATTCACATCAAGTCTATCAATGAATGATAATTTACAGAATAAAGTTCCTTCATTTACTCTCGTGCACTAGAGAATAGAAGGAATGACAGAAATTTGACTCATGTAACATAAAAATTGTGTTCTAATTTCTGCCTCTAAAGTGTATATTTATATAAAAATTAATACCAATTGGTGAAAGAAAACAACTCTTGAAAATGTTTATAACCCTTAGTAACTTAGCAAATACATTCGTTTGAGGGTTAATAGATGCATTAAATCCAAGCATTGCAACACTTGACCAAGTGATACATTAAGTTATGTAATTTTGCTACATTAGTATAGTTATTAGAAAATTTTAAATATATCTTAAAAATTCCCCTCCCAACTATTACACACTCAACTACAAAAAGTATCACGTAAGTAACTTTAATTATTCGCATACGTGATTAGCATTTAAAGGGGTTACATTATTATTATTGGTGATCACTCTCATATCTTAGACTTTGATTGTGTTTAGGATCCAACAATCAATTATAGGAAGTGATCACATCATTATTTATATTTAATTAATTTTAAAAAATTTAAAATTTAAATTAATTTTACTTTTAAGGTAGTGATACACACTCAGCCAAACTCAACGATAGCTAAGAATTTATAATTAATATTATTATTATCAAAATATTGTTAATTTTTTTTTATTTTTTTTTAATCGTAACTAGTATTTGGACCACCTCTATATAACTTTTTTTTAATGGCAACCTCCTCTATATAACTTATTTAGCGGTCCAACTTAATCATTTGCTGTTCCAACTCAAATCAATGAGTTCTGAGATTAATATTGTTAGAGTACTATGATTTAGAATTTATGCATGATATTCATATCTAAAATCTTATTTTGGTAATTGTGAAATAATTTATGTATGATATATATTTTATAGAATTAATTTATTTATATATAATTGTTAAAGTGTGATATACATGAAGCTTACTAGGCATGAAAAGGTGGACTTGATAAATTGGACCATAAGTGTAAATTTAATGGACCACATGTAGACCCCAATGCATTAATTTTTCAATGTTATAAACAATTTTAACTCATTTTTAAAAAGTAAAAAGAAGAAGTAGAGAAGAGAAGGTTAGAATAGAAATAAGAATCTTTGATATCATAATCTATTTGTCTGTATCATGAGCTAATGTTTTTTTCACATTTTCATACTTTATTCCAATAATCTAATTTATTGTGAGAATCTTTTCTATATTTGAACATAAAATTTCATTCCATTAGAGTTTCTCTGTAAAATGAAAGGGATGAAACAAAGACAAAAATCGGTAACTCTAGTTAATTAATTAATAGTTTAACACAACAAATTAAAAATGTGTATTTTTTAGTGTTTATGACAATAAAGCACATATTGAGGTAGACATCGTGTGTGTGTGCATGTGCGTGTATCATGTGTGTGTGTGTGTGTGTGTGTATCGTGTGTGTGTGTGTGTGTGTGTGTGTGTGTGTGCGCGTGTGTATGTCTTGTGTG
>JBBPBQ010000004.1:38734340-38848434 GCA_037974755.1 Cicer yamashitae
ATTTGTAGTATTATGAGCTGGAAAAAGTGAACAATTTGGCCTATTGTGGTTACTGTACTACTATTTGAGGTTTGTTATTTTGTGTTCACCTTTCTTACTTTCTTCATATTTTGAGTATAATGGTGTTTTGACAAGAAATGAGTATTGCAATGTATTACGCTTTATAAGTTTTGTGTTAAAATTCCATGGATTAAGGGAAGAAAGATTATATTGATAATTAAGAGAGAGTATATTGATATTCTTGAAAATATATATTGAATTTATTGGAAAAAAAATACCTAAAATGAATACATTATACTCTATTTTTAGTCTAAGTTTCACACTTATTGCAATATATTTTGATTTCATAAAAATCATTAGTAAAAACATAAAGTTAAAATTAATTTATTTTATTCTATAATAAACGGACACTCAACATTGAGTAAGTTATCCATATCTTCATTACTATTTTTCTTATACTAGAAATCGCTATTAATTTAGTTTTCAAAATTTTCGGTAAGAATTTAGTAATTTATTACTAAGAATTAGTAATTAACAATATTTTCATCTATTTTATATAATAATGTTCCTTTATTTCTTTAAAATAGGTATGTGTCAATATTAAGAAAGAAAAACAGGGGCCTGGACCCTGCTGGGTTTTGGAATAATATTATACTAGTAGTATGTAAGCATTAATTAACTTTTCCAATAAAAGGAACTTTGTGAATGGCATTTTTGTTTAGGGATTGGTCCCAATCAATGTATTAATATTCTTAAGAATGTTTTTCAGGATATTACTTGTAATGAACATTTTTGTGACATTTTCCATTTCAATTTCAGGATATTACATTTAGGTTGTTTATATGAAGCATAGGTTTGAAATCACGAATCATATTGATTGATTCATTATGATGATTAAGACCCAATTTAATTCAAATTTGAAGGTCATAAGAATTGAAAATGGTGTTGAGTTCATTATACTAGATTATTATTCTAGTAAAGGGATACCGCATCAAACTTCTTGTGTTGAGAATCCACAACAAAATGGTAGGATTGAACGAAAACACCAACATATCTTAAATGTTTCTTGTGCTCTCCTTTTTCAATCTAACCTTCCTAAGCATTTTTGGTCTTATGCCATTGCACATGCAGTACATTTAATAAGCATAATGTCTACCCCTTATTTTAGTAATAAGTCACCATATGAGTGCCGTCATAAATGTTTTGAAGTATTATGAGTTGAAAAAAATAAACAATTTGGCCTATTGTGTAGCATTTGTAGTATTATGAGCTGGAAAAAGTGAACAATTTGGCTTTTGTGTGCGTGTGCGCATCAAAAGTTCATTAAGTGACTAGCTTACCTTATAACTCGAATTATTTTTCTTTATTAGGAGAAAATCGTAATATTTATTTCATAAATTTATTTTGCAAACTTGCATTGTAGTGTAGAGCGATATATCATGCATGCATATTCAAGTACGTAGCATTTGTAGTATTATGAGCTGGAAAAAGTGAACAATTTTACCTATTGTGGTTACTTTGTGACTATTTGAGGTTTGTTATTTTGTTTTCACCATTCTTACTTTCTTCATATTTTGAGTATAATGATGTTTTGACAAGAAATGAGTATTGCACTGTATTACGCTTTATAAGTTTTGTGTTAGAATTCCATGGATTAAGGGAAGAAAGATTATATTGATAATTAAGAGAGAGTATATTGATATTCTTGAAAATATATATTGAATTTATTGGAAAAAAAATACCTAAAATGAATTCATTATACTCTATTTTTAGTCTAAGTTTCACACTTATTGCAACATATTTTGATTTCATAAAAATCATTAGTAAAGACATAAAGTTAAAATTAATTTATTTTATTCTATAATAAACGGACACTCAACATTGAGTAAGTTATCCATATCTTCATTACTATTTTTCTTATACTAGAAATCGCTACTAATTTAGTTTTCAAAATTTTCGGTAAGAATTTAGTAATTTATTACTAATAATTAGTAATTAACAATATTTTCATCTATTTTATATAATAATGTTCCTTTATTTCTTTAAAATAGGTATGTGTCAATATTAAGAAAGAAAAACAGGGGCCTGGGCCCTGCTGGGTTTTGTAATACTATTATACTAGTAGTATGTAAGCATTAATTAACTTTTCCAATAAAAGGAACTTCGTGAATGGCCTTTTTGTTTAGGGAACGCTCCCAATCAATGTATTAAGATTCTTAGTAATGTTTTTCAGGATATTACTTGTAATGAACATTTTTGTGACATTTTCCATTTCCATGTCAGGATATTACCGTTAGGTTGTTTATATGAAGCATAGGTTTGAAATCAGGAATCATATTGATTGATTCATTATGATGATTAAGACCCAATTTAATTCAAATTTGAAGGTCATAAGAATTGAAAATGGTGCTGAGTTCAATATACCAGATTATTATTCTAGTAAAGGGATAATGCATCAAACTTCTTGTGTTGAGAATCCACAACAAAATGGTAGGATTGAAAGAAAACACCAAGATATCTTAAATGTTTCTTGTGCTCTCCTTTTTCAATCTAACCTTCCTAAGCATTTTCGGTCTTATGCCATTGCACATGCAGTACATTTAATAAGCATAATGTCTACCCCTTATTTAAGTAATAAGTCACCATATGAGTGCCTTCATAAATGTTTTGAAGTATTATGAGCTGGAAAAAGTGAACAATTTGGCCTTCGTGTGCGTGTGCGCATCAAAAGTTCATTAATTGACTAGCTTAATTTATAACTCCAATTATTTTTCTTTCTAAGGAGGAAATCGTAATATTTTTTTCATAAATTTATTTTGCAAACTTGCATTGTAGTGGAGAGCGATATATCATGCATGCATATTCAAGTACGTAACATTTGTAGTATTATGAGTTGGAAAAAGTGAACAATTTGGCCTATTGTGTAGCATTTGTAGTATTATGAGCTGGAAAAAGTGAACAATTTGGCCTATTGTGTAGCATTTGTAGTATTATGAGTTGGGAAAAGTGAACAATTTGGCCTTTGTGTGCGTGTGCGCATCAAAAGTTAATTAATTGACTAGCTTACTTTATAACTCCTATTATTTTTCTTTCTAAGGAGAAAATCGTAATACTTATTTCATAAATTTATTTTGCAAACTTGCATTGTAGTGTAGAGCGATATATCATGCATGCATATTCAAGTACGTAGCATTTGTAGTATTATGAGCTGGAAAAAGTGAACAATTTGCCCTATTGTGTAGCATTTGTAGTATTATGAGCTGGAAAAAGTGAACAATTTGGCCTATTGTGTAGCATTTGTAGTATTATGAGTTGGAAAAAGTGAACAATTTGGCCTTTGTGTGCGTGTGCGCATCAAAAGTTAATTAATTGACTAGCTTACTTTATAACTCCTATTATTTTTCTTTCTAAGGAGAAAATCGTAATACTTATTTCATAAATTTATTTTGCAAACTTGCATTGTAGTGTAGAGCGATATATCATGCATGCATATTCAAGTACGTAGCATTTGTAGTATTATGAGCTGGAAAAAGTGAACAATTTGCCCTATTGTGTAGCATTTGTAGTATTACTAGTATTATGAGCTGGAAAAAGTGAACAATTTGGCCTATTGTGTAGCATTTGTAGTATTATGAGCTGGAAAAAGTGAACAATTTGGCCTTTGTGTGCGTGTGCGCATCAAAAGTTCATTAATTGACTAGCTTACTTTATAACTCCAATTATTTTTCTTTCTAAGAAGAAAATCGTAATATTTATTTCATAAATTTATTTTGCAAACTTGCGTTGTAGTGTAGAGCGATATATCATGCATGCATATTCAAGTACATAGCATTTGTAGTATTATGAGCTGGAAAAAGTGAACAATTTGGCCTATTGTGGTTACTATACTACTATTTGAGGTTTGTTATTTTGTGTTCACCTTTCTTACTTTCTTCATATTTTGAGTATAATGGTGTTTTGACAAGAAAGGAGTATTGCAGTGTATTATGCTTTATAAGTTTTGTGTTAGAATTCCATGGATTAAGGGAAGAAAGATTATATTGATAATTAAGAGAGAGTATGTTGATATTCTTGAAAATATATATTGAATTTATTGGAAAAAAAATACCTAAAATGAATACATTATACTCTATTTTTAGTCTAAGTTTCACACTTATTGCAACACATTTTGATTTCATAAAAATCATTAGTAAAAACATAAAGTTAAAATTAATTTATTTTATTCTATAATAAACAGATACTCAACATTAAGTAAGTTATCTGTAACAGCCCGATTTTTAACACCAAAAATACGTGTAATTTTTTTTTTAAATAAGTAAATAAATGAGGAAGTAAATACTTTTGGATAAACTATTTAATGTCGTAACACAACAACAAAATCAACATAAGTTACAGCAGCGGAAATAATTACAGATCCAAAGTATTTAAACGTTTCCAAGTCATATCAAAAGTTTACAGGGACCCATCAAAATAATAAGTCACGCTGACAATATAGGTACAGTCTTCCCAAATAAATAATTACACAACCAAAAGAAAGACTCAAGGACCTATACAGTCGCCTAGTCTGATCATGCTACCAAAAAGCTATACAGCCCGGGTGACCTCCACACGCCCAACACAAAACTCCTGACCCAGCTCCGATCAGACATCGCTAACTACCTTCCCCTCTCCAGGGTACTACCCGGCAGGACGATCCTGAATCTCATCTGAGGGCAAAGCCCAGATTTCCACAAAAGTTGTAAAGGGTCACCAATCCGAAATTAACAAACATCACGTAGCATTTATGTTTTTAAATGCATAAGAATCACACTCCAACTTAGCATACATCTAAGAAGGGTTTACATATGCTAAACATGCATAAACAAAGTTGAAAAATGAAGTTTTGGACAAAATTTCACTGTTGTATTCGAATACAACCACTGTATAGTCGAATACACTTGCGAAAACAGCAGAAAAACAGCAAAAACAGCACTAACAACATTACTGTATTCGAATACAGCCTGTCTGTATTCGAATACAACATTCCATTCAACTGTATTTGAATACATCACCTTGTGTAGTCGAATACACTTCAAAAAAATCAAGTCAGTAGCTAATTTAATCATCTGTATTCGACTACAACACAGGTGTAGTCGAATACACCTGTCAAAACAGCAGAAAATCAGTTTTTAACCCTTTCAAAAACATTCCAACACTTCCAAATTCATTCCAACACTTTCAACACCAATTCAATCAATCACAAACACCAACACAACACAAATCACTCATCACAATCAAGTACGCATATACAAACATCATAACATGTCAAACATGACTCGCGTGCCAAGCACCCTAATGCATTGTGTATATGCCAATGCACATGATTCCGGAATATCAACAAAACCCTCCTCGAAGGGGCGTAAATCATAATTGTACAGCCTCTCACAGACTAGTACTAATTACCAAGGTGCAGTCTCTCACAGGCTAGCACGATTTACTAATGTGCAACCTCTCACAGGTTAGCACGACGCGATAATCCATGTAAGGGTGGGATGAACCAACAATTCACATGGAATCATCCCCCGTACGGATAAGATGAACCAACAATTCACATGGAATCATCCCGTGGCCCATCCGGTCATCACTATCACCGACGCGATAATCCCCGCAAGGATAAGATGAACCAACAATTCACATGGAATCATCCCGTGGCCCATCCGGTCACCACTATCACTACTATGAAATGCATGAGCATACTCTGACTCTCGACACCACAATCATTAAGTAAATGCAGCTATTAAAAGATTCCCTATTTTTAATGCTCATTTAACACTAATGATTCTCAAATTTAACACAGAGCATACTCAACGCATACAATCCTCAAATCACATGAAATTGAATTCACAAATCATGTTGAATTCAAATCATCACATACACAATCTCATCAATTCATTTCACACCAAATCAAAATTCACACTTAAATTTCATTTATTCAAAACCCCACATCTTCAAACATGAAGCATATCTCAACATTCATAAAATCACCCATAAACATATCAACCATACCAAGCAAAAATCACCCACACCTCAAAACTTATTAAATTCAATTTCACCATTTTACCCACAAAATGCATTAAATTCATTTCTCACAACATCACACCTCAAACCCACCAAATTTATTTTCCCCCACCTCACAAATAAGGTCCTAAATGCAAACTAAAAGTTTGGAAGGAGCCCCTTACCTCGACGGTAGCTCGAACAACCGATTACGGTTCCACGATAAATTCCGACAAATTTTCGCTTCGCACGACGCTTCGAAAGTTAGTTCCCAAGCACCGCAACGTGATCACGATCAACTTTCTCTTCAGTCGCTTCGCGAGATAAAGCTTAGATCTAGGTGATATGTGAGGTTTTGTGTTTGGGGTTTTTGAAATAAAAACAAAGAAAGAGAGGAAGAATGAGAGGCAGACGTGAACCGGGAAATGTTTTTCCTTTTCTTCCCTTTTCTTTTCTTTCTTTTCATATATATATATATATACTACTCATCCAAGATAATATATATATATATCTATTTATATAAATATCCCAAACCAACCTATTTCAAACATTCTCACACACACCCCAACAATTTTGATAAAAATATCTATTCTCATTGCAGCTCAATTGACAGGTAAAATTTTCTGCAACTATAGATATTTTTAACCAAACAGTCCGGTAATAAATTTTCCGCAACGTAATTAAATTATTTCTCGCCAAATAATTTAAAACGGGACCTACAAAAATATTCATGGCATTTTAACATCCAAAATACCAATAAACTGGCTAAAAAGCCCCAGAATTCACATATAACACCTCCAAAATACAAAAAGGGGTACATTTTAAAATTTACGGGTATTACATTATCCATATCTTCATTACTATTTTTCTTATACTAGAATTCGCTACTAATTTAGTTTTCAAAATTTTCGGTAAGAATTTAGTAATTTATTACTAATAATTAGTAATTAACAATATTTTCATCTATTTTATATAATAATGTTCCTTTATTTCTTTAAAATAGGTATGTGTCAATATTAAGAAAGAAAAACAGGGGCCTGAGCCCTGCTGGGTTTTGTAATACTATTATACTAGTAGTATGTAAGCATTAATTAACTTTTCCAATAAAAGGAAATTTGTGAACGGCATTTTTGTTTAGGGAACGCTCCCAATCAATGTATTAAGATTCCTAGTAATGTTTTTCAGGATCTTACTTGTAATGAACATTTTTGTGACATTTTCCATTTCCATTTCAGGATATTACCGTTAGGTTGTTTATATGAAGCATAGGTTTGAAATCAGGAATCATATTGATAGATTCATTATGATGATTAAGACCCAATTTAATTCAAATTTGAAGGTCATAAGAATTGAAAATGGTGCTGAGTTCATTATACCAGATTATTATTCTAGTAAAGGGATAATGCATCAAACTTCTTGTGTTGAGAATCCACAACAAAATGGTAGGATTGAAAGAAAACACCAACATATCTTAAATGTTTCTTGTGCTCTTCTTTTTCAATCTAACCTTCCTAAGCATTTTTGGTCTTATGCCATTGCACATGCAGTACATTTAATAAGCATAATGTCTACCCCTTATTTAAGTAATAAGTCACCATATGAGTGCCTTCATAAATGTTTTCCTGATTTGAATGACTTAAGAGTTTTTGGATGTAGATGTTATGCTTCCACTCTAACCTCCCATAGTTCTAAGTTTGACACAAGGGCCAGGAAATCTGTAATTCTTGGCTACAAAGCAGGAACAAAGGGCTATGTTCTTTTTTATAACAACACCAAAGAAGTGTTTGTTTCTAGAGATGTTCAATTTGAAGAACTTATTCTTTTTTATAAAGGTGATTGTGATACTACTACAACTATTAATGGTCATTGTTTTTCAAACCAACTTGATTATAAAACCTTTGACATTAGTAAATATCCTATCATTTCTCCAACATCTTTATCTTTCAAAAATTGTCGCAATACCTCCATGCCATGAGAAAACCTACAATTTAAATTATCAATAATAACAATAACATTTAGGTATATATCATGTTCTCCTCTGAAACTGCATCACATCTAAAACCTACAATACATATATATGTATATTGATGATCCTTTCTTTGTTGTTTTGTGTCATCAAAAAAAAAAAGTTGGATCCAAAGACCTCATGAATTATATGTTTAGAGCTCTTCGAAGAATGATTTATGTTTGTAGGTTTTATAGGAAAAGGTAAAAACTTTTCAGTGTGACCATTCCCTACATTGGAGCCGAATCTATCTTTCTGAACAACAAGTATGAGTTTGTGAAAATCATTTGTATTCCGAGTAACATAGACCACATTTTCTTGAAGTGTCTCAAGAATGATTTTTGAATCACCAAATTCTTGATCTTGTGTATGTCCTTGTCAGGTTTTTCATCATCTCTAGTAGTCGCATCATTAACCACAAGAGCGCCTTTTTCATTAATTGGATCTTTTGCAAGACTGGTTTTCTAGGGACATAAATTGGTTTCTTTGTTATCTTTTATTTCCTTTGAGGATTTCATTTTTTATTATATTGTGCACCATAGTTTTATTAATGACCAATAAAGAGTTATAGCATATCTAGATCCACCAATTTTTTTGCATAAATATCACAATTTCTTAGTTCTAGTTGCTTCATCTAAGGTAAGAGGGGTACCAATACCTCTTGCAAATACAAATTTAATTTGTGGTCTCTAATATTCATGATGAAGACTATGAGTTCTAACCCAACAATAAACATTAGTATTTTTAACCAAATGTGTATTTAAGTCTAGTGTCCAAGAAAATAAACGAAGAATACTAAGAGAAATACTTTATCATCCTACCGCCAAAACACTCCTAAATCCTCAATGGAAGAAAATGAAAAAAAAATGAAGAAACTCTTACCAATAGGTGTGAGAGACCATTTGCCAACACCCTACCAAAGATGATTTAACTAGTCACTCAAGGAATCAGTTCTAGGAGTTTATTTTGATACAATGTCATTTGAAATTTTTTAATATTGTCAAGCAATAATTAAATAATTAAGATCATTTTAATCAGGGAAAAATATTTTTATGGATAAAAAATCATAATTGATTAACAATATAATAATTGATTAACATGGAAAGACAAAACACCTTTTAGAACTAACAAACTAGGACCCTACCAAATGTGGGTACGTAAAAATAAAATAATTTATCTTGCAGATATCCTTAGCAACAAATTAAAACACTAGTAATGGTACTTGGACAATGCATTCTCACGACACATGACTTTTCTTCTCCTAGAACACCTCATCAAAATGGTGTATTAGAAAGACGGAAAAAAAACAGATCTGTTCAGGAAATGGAACGCACCATCATTCACGAAATGAATGTTGTCAAACACTTTTTGGACATAACAGTGAAAACTACTTGTTATGTTCAAAATAGAATCTATATTAGACCTATTCTTAATAAGACTCCTTATGAACTATAGAAAGGAAAAAAAGATCCAACGTTTCATACTTTCATCAATTTGGTTTCATATCATATATTTTGAATACCAAAGAGAGTCTTGAAAAATTTGATTCATGATCTCAAAAGTCCACCTTTTTGGGATACTTTGAACGGTCTAAAGCCTATAGAGTATACAACAAAGAAATATTGATTGTTGAAGAATCAATTAATGTCAAGTTTAATAACAAAAATCTTGACAATAAAAACTCAAAACTAGATGTAGATTATGCAGATCTACATATATCAAAGGAACTAATAATACCAACCTCCAATGAATTAGAAGATATGCCTGACAATTTAAGGGCAAGCAATAATGAATCCCCCACAAATAAAGATCATCAGGAAGAAAAACTTGGATGTGCAAATGATTCTCTAAAAACCAAATCCACTTTTAAAGAAACACCTATGTTTGGAATTGTAAATAAGTGGTACTCAATTAAAAGACTTTAGAGATATTATTAGAAGCAATCTGTTTGGGTAGTTAGTTTTCAGAGTTGTAACTACTTTTTAGTTGTTGCTCCTAAATTGTAACCAACTAGTATATAAGCCCAGTTAAGCAATGCAGAGAAAAGAAAGAATGCAAGCTGCAGTTTGTATAAAGTGCAACAAAGTATGTACTTGAAAAATTCGATGGGAAGAATGATTTTGGGTTATGGCGTCTCAAGATGAAAGCGTTGCTGGTTCATGAAGATTTTGCAGAAGCACTGGGAGGAGAAAAAGACATGGTATCCACACTTACAGAAAAGGAGAAGAAGGATATCCAATGATCCTTTTATGACTTTTAGAGTGACTTATAGTGCTTTAATCTTGAGTCTTGGAGACAAGGTTCTAAGGGAAGTGTCAAAGGAGACATCTGCAGCAGGTATTTGGCTCAAATTAGAATCTTTATACATGACAAAATTATTACAGAATCGTTTATAATTAAAGCAAAAGATATATACTTTCAAGATGCAACATGGGAGGTTAATTGAAGATCATATGGATGATTTTAATAAGATTGTATTAGATCTTGAAAATATTTATGTAAAATTGGATGATGACGATCAGGCCTTATTGTTGATAAATTCATTACCAAGCTCTCTTGAAAATATGTGTGATACACTTCTTTATGGTAGAGATTCTTTGTCATTAGAAAAAGTACAAGCTGCACTAATCTCCAAAGAATTGAAGAGGAAGTCAGATGGGAAAGAAGAAAGCAGTGGTGAGGGATTCTTTGTCAAGGCAAAGGTAGGGAAGAAGAATCAAAAATAGAAGAATAAGTTCAAGAATAAAGAAAAGGACAAGTCTAAAATGAAATGATTCATATGCAAGAAAGAGGGGAATTTCAAGAAAGAATGCCCTGATTGGAAGAAAAGATCAAATAGTGATGATGATTATGGAAATGCATCTATAGCCTCTGAAGGAATTTAAAGCATAGAAGTTCTTATGGAAAATTCAAATGAAATCATGGATGATGACTGGGTGCTTGACTCAGGGTGTTCATTTCACATGACCTCAAATAGAGATTGGTTTCTTGACTACAATGAAATTGATGGAGGCAAGGTGATTATGGGGAACAAATTAGCCTGCAAGGTAGTTGGAATTGACTCAATGAAGCTGAAGCTGAAAGATGGAACCATGAAGATTTTGTCAAAGGTCACACATGTTCCAGAGCTGAAGAGGAATTTAATTTCTCTAGGAATGCTGGAAGAAGTTGGCTGTTCATACAAAGCAGAGAAAGGCACTCTAAAAGTCATAAAAGGATCATTGGTAATCATGAAGGGAACAAAGGATCATGAAATATACCTTCTCAATGGTCAAGCAGTGATAGGAATGGCAGCAGTGGCTGTCCAAGCATCAAGCAAAGTCAGCCTGTGGCATCAAAGGCTTGGACATGTAAGTCTGAAAGGAATGCAAGTTCTTGACAGGCAAGGCATGCTAGGTGGGGACAAGATTAGTGATCTTGAATTTTGTGAGCATTGTGTGTATGGAAATATGCATAGGCTCAAGTTCTCTACAAGGAAACATTGCTCAAAAGGAATTCTGGAATATGTTCACAATGATCTACGGGGCCCTACAAAAATTGCTTCACATGGAGGTAAAAAGTACTTCATTACATTTCTTGATGATTATAGTAGAAAAGTATGGATTTATTTGTTGAAAAGTAAGGATGAAGCATTCAAAACCCTTAAAGATGGGAAATCTATGGTTGAAAATAGAACAGATAAGAGAATTAAGACCTTAAGGACAGACAATGGTCTTGAATTCTGTAGTGAGGAGTTCACTACTTTTTGCAAAACTCATGGTGTGAACAGACATAGGACTCTAAGACACACACCTTACCAAAAATGGTCTGGCTGAAAGGATGAATTGAACCCTGCTTGAAAGAATGAGATGCATCATGTCAAATGCAGGCATGCCTGCATAGTTTTGGGGAGAAGCTGTCCATACAACTTATTATTTGATAAATTTGAGTCCTTCAACTGCAATTGAACTCAAAACTCATCAAGAAATATGGACTGAACATGTTGCTAGTTACAGTCACCTAAAAGTATTTGGATGTGCTGCATACTATCGTGTAAATGAAGGGAAGCTAGTTCCTCGAGCCTAGAAAGGGTACTTTGTTGGATATCCAAGTGGTGTAAAAGGTTATAGGATATGGTGTCCTGAAAGTAGGAAATGTATCATCAGTAGAGATGTTAAATTTCATGAGGTTGATCTATATAAGTCCTTAACCAAGGCTGCAAATGAAAGTTCACATCAAATTGAAGCTAAGAGGTGTGATCTTGAGGTGGAGTAAGCCACAGAAAAGGAGAAAGATCAACATAAACCAAGAATGTTCTTGGTTTCAGAACAACAGCAGGCTCAACAAGACAAGACTGATGCAAACCCAGATGAACATGCTATGTTTCCAGATCATGACAATTCAACTAAACAGGAATTAGATGATTATAACCTAATCAGGGATAGAGAAAGAAGGACATCAAAACCCCCTCAAAGATATGGTTATGCAGACATGATCAGCTATGCATTACATGCTGCTGAAGAGATCATACAAGAACATCCCAGGAACTGCAATGAAGCTGTCAGGTCTCAAGACAAAGACAAATGGATTTTAGTTATCACTGAAGAGCTAAAATCACTAGAGAAGAATAACACTTGGGAACTTATACTTAAGCCAACCAACTTCGAAATTTTAGGCAGCAAGTGGATATTCAAGAGGAAGGAGGGAATTCCAGGAGTTGAACCACCCAGGTTCAAAGCAAGGCTAGTAGCAAAGGGATTCACTCAAAGGGAAGGTGTAAACTACAATGAAATGTTTTCTCCTGTAGTTAAGCATGCATCTATAAGGATAATTCTAGCCATGGTAGAACACTTTGACACGGAATTAGAGAAAATGGATTTCAAAACAACATTTCTCCATGGTGATCTAAATGAAACAATCTTAATCCAACAACTAGATGGCTTTAGGACTCAAGGAAATGAGGATTGGGTCTGCCTGCTAAAGAGATCACTCTATGGACTAAAGTAATCACCAAGACAATGGTATTTGAAGTTTGATTCATTCATGCTAAGTCAAAGTTATGCTAGAAGTAATTTTGATAGTTGTGTGTACTATAAACAAGTATCATCCACAACATACATTTACTTGCTACTATATGTGGATGACATGCTAATAACATCTAAAAGTATGAAAGAAATAGAAAAATTAAAGAGCCAGCTGAAGAAAGAATTCGAGATGAAGGACTTGGGGACAGCCAAGAGAATTCTAGGAGTGGAAATCATCAGAATCAGAGCAAGGAAAACTGATAATTTCCAAAGAAAACTACATTTGAAATGTCGTAAATAGATTCAATATGAGTGAGTCAAAAGCAGTCAGCTCTCCACTAGCAGCTCACTTCAAACTTTCTTCAGCCATGTCACCAAGCTCAAACCAAGAAACCGAAGACATGAAGACAATACCATATGCAAATGCCATAGGGAGCATCATGTATGCTATAGTCTGCTCAAGGCCAGACATTTCTCATGCTGTAAGTGTCACAAGCAAGTTTATGGGAAATCTAGGGATGAGCCATTGGCAAGCTGTCAAATGGATTCTAAGGTACCTAAAGGGTACTCAAAGCATGTGTTTGGAATACAACAAAAATTCAGAATCAACAAAACCAGTTCAAGGATTTGTAGACTCTGATTTTGCTGGAGATTTAGATAGAAGAAAGTCTCTTACAGGATATGTGTTCACAGTGTTCAACAACACAGTCAATTAGAAAACGAATCTTCAACACATAGTGACATTATCAACAAGAGAAGCAGAATATGTTGCGCTTGTTGAAGGTGTAAAAGAAGGAATTTGGCTGAGAAGATTGATCACTGAACTTGGTGTTAACCAAGAGTCTGTTTTCATAAGTTGTGACAGCCAAAGTGCCATTCATTTGAGCAAAAATCAAATGTATCATGAAAGAACCAATCATATAGACATCAGGCTTCATTTCATTAGGGATGTCATTGAAAGGGGTGAGATAAATGTGGCAAAGGTGCACACAAGTGACAATCCAGCTGACATGTTTACAAAACTTGTCACACTTAGAAAATTCAAACATTGTTTGGATATGCTGCAAATCAAGTCTAGAAACTGAGATCAAGGACTAAGAGGATCTGATTTAAAGAATCACAAGCTGAAGCTTCTCATTTGGTACCAAGGTTGAGATTTGTAAATAAATGGTACTCAATTAGAAGAATTTAGAGATATAGTTACAAGCAATCTGTTTGGGTTGTTAGTTTTCAGTTAATTAGTTGTAACTACTTTTTAGTTGTTGCTTCTAAATTGTAACCAACTAGTATATAAGCCTAGTTAAGCAATGCAGAGAAAAGAAAGAATGCAAGCTCCAGTTTGTATAAAGTGCAGAAAATTGGCAGCATAAGTGTGAAGCAAACATTGTAATCAATTCATCTCATATTAGTGATAATTCAAAGTCGGATCCAATCCCCCAAACGTAGGAGTTTATCTCTGAACTGCGTTAACAATTGTGTGTGTACATTTTAGCATTGCAAGGCTTAATTTTGTTTGACAGAAAACTGAGAATGTTTTCCGTTTTGCAATCTGATGAATCTCCGTTTTATTTTCAATCAATCTCTGATCTGAAACCAAGAACATTTTTGGTTTAGTGACTGATCAATCTCCGTTTTTAACAACAAGAATATTATATGAAATTGAACCGACAACTACATAGTAAATTGATCTTCTACAACCGATTTTATTTCTCTTTTAATCTAACGACCATCTTTTAATTATATAGTGAAGGTGACACAGTAGACGAAACTCATGTTTTAAGATTATATTCAAACTTATGCGATATTTAGTTATTGAGTCACCCTTTATCATGGCCACTTATTTGGAACTTCTACGACCAAATTCATTTAAATGGTATACGATCAGTTACACCATAAAGTTACATAATCCATTATCCATTATGTGTCACGAGTCACGTAGGAATAAAATATTAATTAATATATATGGTCATCACAAAGGAAGAGAAAATCAATCCTCTCAGAGAAGAAAGTGGTGCTGATTAAACATCATTCAAAAATCAGTTTAACCTTTTAAAAACTATTTTATTCTCCATTGAGATATTTTTTGGAAATTTTTTAAATATATTTTCTTTGAAAAAATATCAAACAAAATTGAAACTTTTTTTTTTGAAAAAGTTTTTAAATCAATTTTTTTCGGAAAAAATCTAAAAAAAATTTGAAAAATAATTGAAACATTTTTTTTTTTGAAATTTTGTTTATCGAGAAATTTTTTACATCAATTTTTCTCGGAAAAAAATCAAAAAACTTTTTCTCGAAAATCTTTTGTCAAAAGAATTTCGAAATAACTAAAAACCTGTTGAAAATGATAAACTGATGGATATTTATAAATCAGTTTCAAACCGGTTCAAAAATAAATTGAATTTGATTCGAAAATTAACTAGTTTTCATGAAAGTTGTTTCCAAGTACTGAACCAAACCATTAACGTGGTCCAATTCAGTTTATCTTTTGGATCATAAACACCCCTAGTGTTGATCCGATAGAAACAACAATAGCAACAACTCTCTTGAAGCAGCACCTTGTGCCAGTACATGGAATAAGTGGAGGAAGTTGGTGTTGGTACGAAATCAGGTGTCGTATGGAGAATTATGGCTATAAGGTCTCCTGCATAGACCTCAAAAGTTGATCAATCTGATCCTGATCCTAATTCTGTTCTTTCTTTTGATGATTATAATCATTCCCTCTTGGATAAGTTTTACACTGTTAACAAATCACAATCAATTATATCTATCACTTTATGTTGGATCTGTGTTGGTGACAATTGCTGCAAGACTTTAATAGTGAAGTTGTTGATGAAGAGTATTTGAAGTAAATTCCAAAGCGTATTGTTACACTAGCCTTTAGGTTCTATTCGTCCCCACCAATCTGATGCAAATTAGATAACCAGCAAATCTCCTTCAGGGTACTTTGGAAACCTTGATATGATTTGCACTATCACACCAAGAGTATCTTTCAATAATATGTTACAAAAGAATGTTTTCTATTCTTCACTCATGCATTAGAGAAGAATAAGATAACTTAGAATATAAGAATGAGTGAGAAAAGTGGATAGCAATCTCTAAATTTTCGTGTTTTTATTGTGTCAAAAGTGACACTATTTATAGAAAAATAATGTCATTTGAGAAAGAGGTACAATTCTTGGTTCTGCAATAATGTTTCGCGAAACAATATATTCATATATCGTTCCATTATTGATTGAAGTGTTGCACTGGTCTGGTGGTTGATCAGTGCCTCTATTCGCGCATGGCCCGAGTTCTAAACCATCCATTGTGCCTTTTCATTTTTAATCAACAGTTGCGCCGTTTCACAAAGGAATTTATTCAAAAAGAAGGGACGGGCGCAAATCGAACTCGGGAGCTTTTTGTGACACACAAAGAACACAACCACTAAACCAACAACAATATCATGTCATATACCAATTATAGATGCATATATTATGCAATATCTTGGAAATATCTCACAATCCCCCACCATTTTCAAAATATACTTAGTCCCATAATTTTGGAAATATTATGGTTTCAGATAATGGTATCTTACGATTTGAACCACTACTTAGTAAGCTATAGGTTTCACTTATCCCGAATAGATTGGTAGACAAGCTTTGAACCAGTTATTCATTAGAACAAGTGTGCACAACTTACACGTGAAATCTCGGTACTATCGAAAGAATTATAAAGATGACACATTTGATAAGGCCTTGTGTCATGTACCCTTTTAATGAGAATTTTAGAGTCAAGCCCTTTAACTCTTTGAAGCGGCCTCACTTCATCCTCACATAGGTAGACTATATCAGAAATACACCCATAATATGTATTTCAGCAAATTCATGCTATATGTCTATTAAGAGTAAAACTCAACCTTCCAACTTTATACATATGGTCCAAGTACTTTCAACCTTTGAGATTTATCTATATTCAAGTACTTGCAATCACTCTAATAGTGTACTTTTATCATTGAACTCAAGACTTGATGTTACTCAAGTGTGAGTCGATTTTCCACCATTGATTATTAATTAGATATGGGCTTGAGTCACATCCCCTAATGATGTCTTCAACACCATGTCCCTTGTCAGACCTTTCGTCAAAGGATCTGCAAGATTCTTTTCTGTTCTTACAAACACTATGGATATTACTCCATTTAAAATTAAATCCTTTACATAGCTATGTCTTAGACTAATATGTCTAAATTTTCCATTATATACTTGGCTATATGCTTTGGATAATGTTGATTGACTATCACAGTGTATGGATAACGGTGCCATTGGCTTTGGCCAAATTGGTATCTCATACAACAAATTTCTTAGCCATTCTGCCTCTTTACTACCTGCAGCTAGGGCAATGAACTCTGTAGCCATGGTGGAGTCAGCAATGCAAGTTTGTTTCTTTGATCCCCAAGAAACTGCACTTCCACCAAGGTTGAAGATCCATCCACTTGTGGAAGCATGATCCTCAACATAAGTTACCCAACTGGCATCTGTATATCCTTCCAAAACTGAAGGATATCTACCATAGACTAAACCATAGTTAATTGTTCCTTTAAAATATTTTAATACTCTATTAATAGCCTGCCAATGTTCTTTACTTGGATTGCTAGTATACCGACTTAATCTACCTACAACATATGCTATATCAGGTCAGGTACAGGTCATGGCATACATCAAACATCCGATTTCCTTTTTATTCTTGATAGTGTTGACCAATTATCACCAAACCATGACCCTTTTGCCATTTAATCTCTTCACATTGTAACATACAAACTTTTATGTCATTCTGCCTTTTACTATATTTAATAAGCATCTCAATTTAAAATTATAAAATTTTTTTTCAATATATCTAAGTCCAAGATATAATACATTGAATGCATTAAATATATATTGTCACAAGCTAACAAAGCATGATCATAAAAATTTCTCATAATTAAATATCATAAGGTGGGTCCAAACATGTAATTCATCTACTCCTTAAATAAGAATTCATTTCATTTCTATTAAATAAACCATTTCTTCATAGTTATATTATAACCAATACATGCATCATGAATTCTATTTGTTAAAAATATGTTATATGGTAAATCCAAATAAGTATCACAATAGAAAATAAATAATGAATAAAATCATTAAGTTTTTCTATTACTTTCTTCCACAAACATTTGTCAACTTACAATAATTTTAAAATATATATCCAAATTATTTTTAATATAAAGATAAACAAGAAACAATTACTTTCATGCAAATATAATATGAAGTTATCAATTATAGATATAACAATTTCTTGCATGAAACAACAATATTTATTTAAGACGTGCATGTATTGATATAATACTTCATTTTTTAGAGTGCATTAAATAAACATAAAATCTAGAGTAAATATCAATAAAAGTGACAAAATACTTTTTACCACCAATTGTGGGTCAACCATGTAAATCACATATGTCAGAGTGAATTAAATATAATACCTTAGAACTTCTTTCAACTCTTTTAAAAGATTGTCTTGTGATTTTAGTTAACATGCAAGTAGTACATGAATTTGAATTTTTTGTCAAAATTCGGAATATTTCATCATGTCATTCAATTTTCTAAAGTTAATATGTCATAGTTGTATATACCATAAATCACAAGGCTCAACAATATAAGAAAAAATCATATTATTATTATAGTTACTAACAATTACATTTGAACATATTCTCACAAAGATAACCCTTCCCTACAAACATACCCCCTTTAGAGAGAATAAATTTATCTCCCTCAAATACATAAATCAAGTTCTTCCTAACATCAGGAACATAAAATACATCTTTAAAAGTAAGTAATTTTTCCAGAAGTGAATTCAATCTCCACTGTTCCTTTTCCTTTGACTTGGATAGTTGAGGCATTTCCCATGTACAAAACACTTCCATCTTCTTCATCAATGGTCTTAAATAGTTCTTTGTTTTTGCACACATGACGGGTAGCACCAGAGTCTATCCACCAAGATTCAACATCTTCAATCATGTTGAGTTCAGAAATGACAGCAACAAGATTTTCTTTTGTTGCACTTGAATTCTTCTCTTTGTTCTTCCTTTTCAAGAACCTGCACCCATTTTCAAAGTGTCCTAGTTTTCCACAATGATAACAACTTCCTTTTATTTTCTTTTTGTTGTTCATCATTACCATTGTGTTTTTCATGAGATTTATCAAAATCTCGATTTCTTTTCTTAAAAGTTTCGCTTGAATTTCCTTCCTCTATTACATGGACCTTTTCAAGAGAAAATTGGTTTTTTGTATCCTCTTGTTTACGGTACTCTTCTTCTAAACGAAGGTGATTACCCAATTGCTCAAGAGATATGTCCTCTTTCTTATGTTTCATGGATTTTTTGAAATCTTTCCACAAAGGTGGAAGTTTGTCTATTATGGAGGATACATTAATGGTTTCATCCATGTGCATTTGATGTTGTTTGTAGTTATTAAGAATGCGTTCAATCTCATACATTTGTTCCATTACTGATTTATTATCAACCATTTTATAATTATTAAATTGAGAAACAAGAAACTTCTTACTTGTAGCCTCTTCTTGCATGTATCTTGACTCCAGTTTCTCCCATAGTTCCTTTGCAGAGATGCTACTTTGATCACTACTAGAAATTTCGCCAATAGTGACCGATTTATAGACCGAATATTTTCAGTCACACTAGCGACCGAAATAGAGACCGTAATTTTGAACCTCAAAACTAAATATTTTTTCGTCACCAAAATTTCAGTTGCTAATTCGAATAAGGAGTCAGACATTCCGTTGAGAATATGGCCCATGCATATATAGTCATCATTGTCCCACTTCTTCCTTTCCCTTGTTTCTGCTAATGTTTCCACTTCCTTCTCTAGTGGTCTTGTGGTGTTTAGAACATACACCACCTTCAAAGTTGTAAGAAGAAATTTCATCTTTTTCTGCCAACGGATAAAGTTTCCTCCATCGAATTTCTCCAACTTCATAAAATTAGAAGTAATTTCTTTGAGTGATGCAGCCATTGATTGAAAATAAGATCGAACCTAAAGATTGTTGGATCTGTGTTGGTGACAATTGCTGCTAGACTTTTATAGTGAAGTTGTTGATGAAGAGTATCTGTAGTAAATTCCAAAGCGTGTTGTTACACTAGCCTTTAGGTTCGATTCGCCCCTACCAATCGGATGCAAATGAGATAATCAGCGAATCTCCTTCAGGGTACTTTGGAAACCTTGATATGATTTGCACTATTACACCAAGAGTATCTTTCAATAATATGTTACAAAAGAATGTTTCCTATCCTTCACTCATGCATTAAAGAAGAATAAGATGACTTAGAATATAAGAATGGGTGAGAAAAGTGGATGGCAATCTCAAAATTTTGTGTTTTTATTCTGTCCAAAGTGACACTATTTATAGAAAAATAATGTCATTTGAAAAAGAGGTACAATTCTTGGTTCTGCCATTCTGTTTCGCGAAAAGATATATCCATATATCGTTCCATTATTGACTGAAGTGTTGCACTGGTCTGGTGGTTGATCAGTGCCTCTATTTGCGCATGACTTGAGTTTGAAACTTTTCATTTTTAATCAATAGTTGCACCTTTTCACAAAGGAATTTATTCAAAAAGTGTTTCGCAAAAAGATATATCCATATATCGTTCGATTATTGACTGAAGTATTGCACTGGTCTGGTGGTTGATCAATGCCTCTATTTGCGCATGACTTGAGTTTGAAACTTTTCATTTTTAATCAACAGTTGCGCCTTTTCACAAAGGAATTTATTCAAAAAGAAGGAACATACGCGAATTGAACTCGGGACCTTGTTGTGACACACAAAGAAGACAACCACTAAGCCAACAACAATAGATACATATATTATTCAATATTTTGGAAATATCTCACACGTTATACATAGTTATGCATAAAGTCTAACAGACGATTACAACTGATCGACGGTGTAACATTTTTTAGACTAATATCGTAGGTGTGTGTGGATATATATATATATATATATATATATATATATATATATATATATATATATATATATATATATATATATATATTGTTATTTCCTCCTGCTTTATTAATTATATGATCAATAGACTAGTAAGATGAACCTATTTAGAATTTACCAGTACTGATGTAATAATCTTTAATTGCTATGCATATAGGTAATATTGGTGGGGCATAGTGCAGGAGGGCTGAGTATTAGTCAGGCTTGTCACAAGTTTGCTAAGAAAATATGTTTAGCAGTATACGTGGCTGCAACTTGCTCAAATAGGATATTGTACAGATGAAGATCTCAAATATGTGAGTCATTAATTTTCCTATTCCAATTACTAAACTCTCATCATTTATTTATGATATCATGTTGGGTCTTTATTATTATATTTGAAAACAGGGCAAATATGTAGTGTGATAATTATTAACTTGGTTGTCAAGTGCATCTGAAACATGACCTTGGGATGAGAGAACGTGAAAGTATTGTTTAGTGTATATTTGAAATTACAGTAAGTTGATTATCAAATTCATAGGCAATTCTTATTGACATAGTGGATTGTCAGCTGCCTTCACAAATCTCAAATTCTCATCGTGAAGATATGCCTCAAATAAAAAACTAAGTGTTAGTTATGGTTAAGAGTTAGTTATAACTAATTTAGCCAAGTTAGTTATGACATAGGTAGTTATAGTTAGTTGAGCTAATGTGTCTATATATACCATAACTGTAAATATATGGTTGTGTTGTTGTTGATGCTATAATTGTTGAACATTGATTGAGAGAGAGGCATATGCAAAGACTAGTGAAAACTAGGTGAACAATCTTGATGTGCCTTAATCTTGTAAAATTCAAATCTCAATAGTGGATTGTCTTGCTTGCTTGTACGTGACGTAGGTCTCATCAATTGAGACAACACGTAAATCTGGGTGTTATTCTTCTCATATCTTTCTTTAATTTTCGTTTACTTTGATTTGAAAAACTGGTTTTCAAAACTGCAGAAAGGAGAACATTTAACATTCTCTATAAATCTGGGTGTTTATTTTTCACATGGATTAAAAGTTGATTTTTTTTTTTCATCAGAGTTTAAATTGAGTGTCACAATTTTTTTTAGAGAACAAAATAGATATTTATTCGAAAACAAATAAGAATCTAATAATACATAGTTGCTTTATATATACGTAATCATAGATTGAAATGGGTATTTTTCTTAAGGTCTATAGTTCCTTCATATATACATAATCATAATAATAATTACATTAATCTACTAAAGTTTTTTGTTTCCCCTTCAATACACCTATAATCTACTAATATCTCACAGTAAGAAGAGATATATATAGAGAGAGCAAGAAAACAAGAAGTATATATAGAGAGAGAGATTATGAGTGAGTGAGGGGTGAAGAAAAATCTTAGACTAACACAAGTATTTATAGAGGAAGAACAGTGAGTGAAAGCATGACTGAGTGAGTGTGTTTGCTTAGTAACAACACATACTTTGTTTCTTTTTCTTTCTAAAGACACAATGCTAAGATTCTCTTCTCTCAATGTTTAGCTACTTAAGTCATTTTTTATTTTAATTTGTTTGCTTTGCAAGAGAATGCTAAGAATTATTGAGTTTTGCAGACTTGCATTCATGTAACCCAAAAGGTTAAGTATCATATGCATGCATATTCCTAATGCATTTTTAGAATGGTGAGTTTTAGTGTGGTCCATTTTTTCAAACTAAAACTAATATGCGTCATATTTTTCTGGAAACTATATGTGAGCTTTGTTCACATTTCCATACTCTCTTCCTATTAGCCAACTCATAGTGGGAATCTTTTTTATGTTTCAAAATAAAAGCCCAAAATATTTATGACACTAGTGTTTGTCTATCAAAAGAAAATGGATGAAACAAACACACACAAATTGATAATTAAACAGACACCGTATACGACACCGATACATCAACATCTAATATTTGAGAAAATAAATTAATTGAATGTAATTAATTTGTCGGTGTAATTTCGGCGTTCGACATCACTGACAACACGTGTCAAATATTATAACGCACATTCGATCAAAAATATCGGTATTGTAGGAACTCTATGATTTATTCTTTTAAATACTAAGATTTTCTAATTTATTTAAAAAAAGTCACTTCTCTAATTAGTGTCAATAGCTTTAGTATTCTATAGTTCTTTTTCGTTCTAAGGAGTAAATCTTCATATTTTATTTTAGAAGTAATGTGTTTTGTAAACTTGTATTGTAATGCAAGTTAGTATTTTATTAGTAGTTAGTATATATGTTACATAAAGTAGAAATGTTAGTATCAGATATTGAACCCTGAATTTGCTGCATGTAACTTCTTTGATGTTTAAACCCAAACCACTGGACATATTTGGTTCTGTATCATCTGGAGGTAGAGTAAAAGGGAACAAGGGACTAAAATAAAATTAAGAAGCAATCATTAATTCTTGGTTCTTGAGTTAGAGAATTTAGAGATACAATCAAAAGTAACAAACAAATCTAATACATACACACATTGATACACATAACAGTAGCACTTATATTAGAGGTTACAACAACAGGCATTATTATTTTTGGTTCTTCATCTTATGCTAGACTAACAAGGAAAAACAAAGAAAAGAAAGACACGCATAACCAAGAAGCACTTATTCTGACAGTTACATAAACTGACATTATTCTTTTGGTCTCAGTTTGGAAATATTAAAAAGGGAAAACAAAACACACATACACAACATCAATAACTTATGATACAAGTCACTGAAACAAACATTATTCATTCTGTTCTTTCCTTTTATTCTCATCATGATCCTTCTAGTGTATTAGAATTGGATGGTCTAGGAACTAAACCATTGAAGTTCCTAGAGATTTATCAAAACTAGTGTTTCTCGTTCCCTCTTTTTCATCATTTTTCACCGCGCTTGCAGTATTGTTTTCCTCGAATTCTTTCTCCTCTCCCGAGATTTCTTCAAGCGATCGACCTTGTGTTTCAGGCACCAAGAAAGTGCAAAAGAATCCAAAGCAAGTTGACGACCGAAAGCGCCAATAATAGCTTGCTTGATCCCCTTTGTTTTATCATGAGCATTGTCTATATAGCTTTGCACCACAAAAGTACCAAGAATAGCTCCTGATTTTCCAGCCGCAGCTGATATCCCGTGACATGTCGAACGGAACCTTGCAGGAAAGAGCTCGGCCGGAACTATAAATGTAGTACTATTAGGTCCAAAGTTAGCAAAAAATAGTGTAAGTCCAAAAAGTATAGCAAACATGATAAGGTTTCCTTTACAATAATCATATTTCGCATCTTTTCCGCATTCAGATTCTCCCCTGTATGATCTATAATTGTGTCCAAGAAACCACATACAAGTAAACATTACAAGAAATCCAAAAAGTTGAATTCTAAACCGTCCAATCTTGTCAATGAGGAAAACTGTGCACCAGTATCCAGGTACCGTGGCGAGCAAGGCAACCACAAACATCGCTCTCGAGAGTTGAAAAACCTCTTCAATAGCATTCATATAAGAAGCCTTGTAAACAAGTCCACTAGCTGGATAAATATCCTTTTGTGTCAATTGAAGACTATAGAAAGCAATATCTAATAAAAACCATGTACTAGTTGTTCCTAGTAGATGAAATCCATGTCGATGAAAAAACTCTGAAGAAAAGAGTCCATAAGAAGGACTTTTTGCTGTGGAAACAATTTTGGCATTTGATTCTTCTAAAACTATGTTGTTATTAAAAACATTGGCCATATCTTCAAGAGCTTTTTTGTGATCTCCTTCTACCAATGCAGTGTACCTAGTTTTATCGATAAAGTTAGTTAAGTTAGTTATCTTCTTGTATTCCTTATTGCTCAAGTTATCAATAAATAAGATATTTGGTAATGCCTAGCAGTTTCTGACATTTTCAACCTCCAATAATAAGTAAAAGCCACGGGAACTGTGCCGAACATAAGCACAATTCTCCAAACAAAATCACCTTCTGGTTGAGTAGATAACAAAGGATCAGTCTCAAAATCAGAAGCTGGATAAGCTGATAAGAATAGTTTGGAAACCAACATAGCTACACCACCAGCAACCAATATTCCAACACCTTGCACAGCGAAAACGGCTGCAACAAAACTTCCTCTTGTTTTCTGATTAGCATACTCTGACATGATCACTGCTGATAAAGGATAGTCTCCACCGATTCCAAATCCTAGCCAGAATCTAAAGAAGCAAAGACTAGTAACCACAGTTTTCGATGTCGAACCGAAGGAAAGGCCTGATGCTAAAGCAAAACCAACCATAGTAGCAAGAGTTATGCCATAAACTTCTTTTCTACCAAGCTTGTCACCAAGCCAGCCAAAGAAGAGCTGCCCTGCTAGGGTGCCACACAATGCAACCCCGGTTATTGCGTTGTTTACGTTTGTTGGAAGTTTTTCTGGACTATTGCTAGTCGGATCGAAGTAGTACAATCGACCGATGAGCTTTGTGACTGCGGTGATGCAAAAGAGATCATATGCATCGGTGAAAAATCCCATTCCGGCTATCAATATTGCCATGTAATGATAACTTTGTGTCTTGGCATTGTCAAGAGATGAAAGAACACCTTGGTTTGTGGCCATGGCATTGAACAATGGATGGTTTGTTAACTTTGTAATGTGAAAATGTGAACAAGAGAGTAAAGAAGGACATGATTTAGTTTATATAAGGACTTAATTTGTGAACATTTTTTTTGTCTCTTGGGATTTTGACAAATGATATTGCTTTCTGATAGCTGTAAGAACATCATAGTGAGTAACGGTTATTTAAATATCAGTTTATGCATTGATATTTGTGAAACACATTGTTTGTTTGGCATTAATGATTGAAATTTTTCCCTTATGTGTATTCTCTTGGCTAGGCTGCAATCATTTTCTACCCTAATATAGCTAGCTTCCAAGTTAATTAAAAAGAGAAAATGATATTAGGACACAAAAATCGACAATGCTTAACGCGGTTCAAATATTTAATTAATTAGGTATAGTAGATGGTTAATTAATGAGTAATAATATGTCCATTAATCATCGACCGAATATAATAAACTACGATTTTAAATGTCATCAATGATATTTAGACATTGAAATATATATGATATTTATATAACCACGATATGCTAGCTAGCTACCAAGTTAATATAAAAAAGAATAGCCATATTTGTTTTTATGTTGTCTTTCATAATGCAGCCTGCATTTACACTTCTTTTGTCTTTTTATCAATTATCATAATTTGGTGGTTTCCTTTTGAATATTCAAGAGTATGCATGAAGATAGACGAAATCCATGAAGTTCCAGAGTATTTTTAGTTGGTTGAATAGATAATAATATTCGTCCACTACAAGGCAAAGCCTTTTTCTTTTTTACTTTTTATCTTTCATATTGTCACATAGCACAATATATACACAATTTTGAATTATTCAAATGCTACTTTTGGTAGGAAGGAATTAAGTGGATGTATCGTTTTACTTTTGGAGGAGCCGAAATATCAATTCTAGAGATGTAAAATTGATTATGATATGTTTAGGTGTTTTTGACTTGAATTGATTTTAATTTAAAGTTAGGATTTATAGGTTTTGAGTTTGAACTTAATTTTCGTAATAACATTTATTGGTCACTCATTTTTACGTGAATATATCTAAACATAAATCATTTTACATTCAAGTTACTGTTAACTAAAATCAATTTATTCAAAATCAATTTTCTTCGTTGCAAAACCTAACAAACACACCAAAGTAATTTAAGAGCATGTCTAATGATATAATGATATCAACATTTTGGATTCTTAGCTTACTTTTAATGGGTTTTACCGTGCCAAATACTCCTTTCGAAATTTAAATATAAATAAATTGAATAAAAAAATGATGATTTAATATAAATTACCAACTACATGAGTTTTTTTAACTCATTTTTACTTATGTTGGTAAGAGGGATTAGGATTTAAGAACCACAACAAATTTCAATCTAACTAGATTAATTTGTGTAATTTGCAACTAGGTGGTAATCATTGTCTTCCTTGTTTTCTCTCTAAATACTTTGCAATGTCTCCTAATAAAGTTAGTATGAGAGAATATTATGGATTTTTTTTTCTCAAATAGCCTATTTTTTTTAAGAAAAATTCAAAATACTTTACTTTGAAATTTAAATATCAAAATGCGCTATTTTTTTTATCTTCAACAGGTCACATTTCCGACCCGCGACCACGTATAGTGCTGCAAATTTTAACCCTTCAGGAGATCGTATCGTAAAGATGCGACCATGTATTGCTTTATTTAATGTTTTTAACTAATTAAAAATATAATAAAACTAATAAAAAACTAAATTATATTAATTAAATTCAACAAAATACATTAAATGTAAAAATTAAACAAAAATAGGTCAAAATAAAAAATAAAATAAAAACTAAATATTTTAATTAAAGATGTTCACCTAAATGTCCCTAGTCCCATATTTAGAAAGTCGTTGAACTCGTCTAGCTTTTTGAACGACTTGAGGTTATTCTAGTTCGTCCACATTTTGATTATGTTCCTCATCGTCGTTTCCAATTATTGCTGGTCTATCCAATTCAAACCCTTGATAATTTGTGTGTGGATTAAAGTTATTTCCACTTGTCTCCATAATTTTGATCTCTGGGGTTATACATGTAATCAAAAATAGTATAAGCTGACTCAAGGGTTGTACAATGAGTCCCAAACAAATTAAATAAAATCCCACGTTTTGTCAAGTGACTAGAGGTTTCTAAATAAAATCCCACATTTTGTCAACATTTCTGTAGGGGTATGTACATGTGGTATTGGTGGACCATAATATAGAACTTCTGTTGTTTGATGCATGGTTTGTTCTTGTGGGGTTGATAGGGGTTGAGTGGACATGAAGATATGTTGACAGATAAAAACATGGATCACGCAGATATTATTCGATAGAAATAAATAATTTGATGTGTAAACCAATTTATATATTATATGTTGTGTTGTAAAACACCTTCTACGAACTGACCTTACAATACGTGATTTTCACGCTCATTTCAATGTTTAATATGTTCCCTCCAAACCCATCCCCAATTAACATCAACTCTAGACCAAATGGAAGCTTTTCATGTACTTTGAGGGTTGTGATATTTGATGGAAACTGAATTGAAGTGTGACCTTATTTGTATGATATTTTTCATTAATATGGTAACAATGTAGATAGGTACATGTAGTCCATGTATTCTTCCCTTCTTCGGGAATATCGTGTTCGAATCTGAGGTATGATCTCCAATAAAACTGATATCTAAAAAATATGCTAATGTAAATATAAGAAGTGTAAATAAAAAATTATAATTAACAAATGTAAATATGTGTGAATGAATATATTACTTCTTCAATCATTATGTGGTCGATTATTTTTCAATATCTTTCTATGTTGTTATAAGTAACTTTACTAAATTTCATACCACCGGAGTTAAATTTGTCGAAAAATAAAAAACATTAGTGATATATTAAGTAGTTAGTTTAAAAAAATCTATAATAAAATTTATTTGCAATAATTACCTTTGTGCAAGTGGACATATCCATATATTCAGTGATTTTGGGCGACGCAGGAGAAACGATACCATGCCCTATTCTATTACAACATTGCACATCTTCCTATTGACATCACATAGATTTTTGTAGCAAGACACGATTGTCTATAAAGTGTTGCTAAAGTTGTTGAACCCCAACTATATTGGGATGCGTTACTTAAATCTCCAAGAATGAGACATACTTTAAATGTACATGGTTGTTGGTATTGTCGGGCATTAAAAACTCTTCAATCATACGTAATATATATGTAATATATATGCTCGACATGAAGTTTATTTTTTCTACCAATGCATTTTAACCAATCCCTTCAAATGTTTCCTTAAGTCATTTTATTTTAATAAAATTGTGTTATGTTGTCCTCTCAAGTGGAATAACTCTTAAGTAAGTTCAACATACATCCTTAACATTCACGAACTTTGAACCACTAATAACTAAACAAGAAATATTTAATCCTAAAATTATTGCGCAATCACCTATTGGGAGATTAAATGTATGGGTTTATGTTCTACATCTTTCAATCAAAGTAATAATCAAACCGAAGTCAATTTTATAGTTTCTAAGTTTTATCACTTCACCTAATCCGGCTTGATGCAAATGTGGTAATATAACATCATTTAGTTTTTTTTTATTTACATGACCATGACATTTTAATTTATCCTTTGAGACTCTCTTAAATAAATAATATATATATATATATATATATATTTATAAAATAAAACATTGACATAAAAAATAAATAAATAAATAAACTAAATAAAATACTTACAAATGTTCTTATGTATTGAATTTAAGATATCTGATTTGTAAATAATTCCATGAGAAAATAGAAACTTGTGAACTGGTTTCGACCAATCAGATTGTTTTATTAAAGATTAAATTTTGTCCATTCATTCCATTTTATCAACGGCGGTGAATGGTGCATTAAGGATCCTTGTGAATTTGTATTGACCAATCATATTATTCTATTAAGGATACACACACCCTCCCCCCTTTTGTAAATAAAGAACTAAATCACACTATCTCATCACACACTCTAACAAATCATACTCAATCATTTTCATATAATCTTAGTCATGGTTGTTCTACAAGTAATTTTCATTGTTTATTACAATAATTCAATTATCGACGTAATTGAAGGTAAAACTTTTGTAAGTGATTATAAAAAGACATTCAAAGTCCATTCTGGAAGCAACCTTGTTTGTCTAAAGAATGTCATTAAACAAAAGTTACAGCTTGACGACAAAGTCATGATAACTGATACAGTTTACCGAAACCTTGTGTTCTTTGGAGAAAATACAACAAGATTTGAACTATTAATGGTTTGAGATGATGAAGATGTTCAACCAATGTTTGACGTTTATTCTCAATGGTCATAACTCAACACCATTGAGTTATACATTACTATCAACCTTACTCTAGCCAAATTGAACAAACATTTTCAAATGGTATTCAACTTCATCATTAATTTCCCCCGACAAGTCCTTAATGCAATCTTCTGGTGTTTTAGATAATATCAAGAAGGAAGAATTAGCGATGACAATGAAGATGATGAAATGTACTTCAACGAATCATCTGGCGATTCTGATGCAACAATGATGTCGACGAAGATCTAGAAGCGGAAGACCAACCTATCTTACTTGCATTTAATCCACTATTTCACCTGTAGAACATAAATTTAGAGGACGTAGAGAAATCAATTGAATTTGATCACATGTTCTTGAACAAAACATCACTAGTAGATGTAACTCTTGCAATTGGAATGATGTTTCAAACCAAGGAGGACTACGTACATGCAATCAAACTTTTCCATTTAAAACAATAATTGACTTTTGCAGTACAAAAATCATATATGGAAAGGTATGTTATTAAATGTTTAAATTTAAGTGTAGAGCTTCATGATGCAAAAAGAGTAACTTGTGGGTGATTGGTAAATGGAATGGGCCTCATGCTTGCTCAAATTCCACATTATCACAAGATCATTAAAAGCTTAATTCTGACATGATATGTACAAGCGTAATGCAGCTTTTATGAGTGCACCCTTTAATCAAAGTGAAGGTCATTATTGTGTAGATTCAGACTTTACACAACTACACAGTCAGTTATAGAAAAGAATGATAGCAAAAAATTAGCCTATCGAAAATATATGTGGCAATTGGGAAGAGTCTTACAATGAACTCCCATAGTGGTTGTTGGTTATACAAAATAGACATGGAAACAATTCCAACATATTATGAGCACAGTGTGATAATTGGGTCAAAGATCTTTTATCAACTACTTTGTGCTTTTCATCCATGCATATCTACGTTCAAATTCTACAAATCAATTGTACATGTTGATGGGACCTGGTTGTACTGCAAGTACAAGGGACTCTATTGATGGCAGTTGCACAGGATGAGAATACCAATATAATTCCCATTACATTTGCTCTTGTGGAAGGTAAGACACGGGAGGGCTGGAGCTTCTTTTTGAGAAAAATATGTCACTCCACAAAAAATGCTTATAATAATCCAAGTAATGCGTGACCAAATCTTCCGTCAAAGCGTGTTATGCGTCTGACATATTTCACAAATTTTAGGAGGGAATTTAAGGATAACGCACTAAAGAAAAAACTTATTTGTATGAGTAATGATCTCATTCTTACTTATTAATTAATGTAAATTTCAATTATTTTTTTCCTACAAAATTTGACAAATTTTTACTCGTGTCAGTATAGATTACATACAAATTCTACCCTAGGGAAATCGACATGGTAAGTCGAGAGGCCATAAATTGGCCAGAAAACATATCTTGAGAAAATTGAATAAAGAGTAAGCGCATTAAAATATAAATGGACACCACAGATAGAGTACCATGAAAGTGTGGGTGATATCGGGTCTCTGGCAATAATAGAAAATATTTTTCAATTGCTGCTGACACATCTACTCAACCACAATAATATTGACGTATTTTTTTTTTGACATTTAAGGTATTTTATTAGATTTTATTAATATAATTTAATTTTTTTCTTATTTTTTTATATTTAATATATTATTTTATTATATTTTTAATTAAAAATAAAATATTTTAATATATAAGTTTCAAAATAAGGTATTTAAAAAAAAAAAAAAAGGATGTTTGTGAAAAAAATTCGAATAATATATTATATAGGAGCAATAAAAAAGGACATAATTCCCTTAGCACTACTCAAGTAACCTTTGACCATAAAAGACTGGTTATGCCGTTCCTTTGTTATCATCAAATTTTCATTCACGACATGGAGTTCTAGTTATTATCGTGTCATATTCATGTTTTTATTATTGTTATGACAAGAAAGATGTTATTCCAAACATCAAGAACAAAGGAGAAAATTAACTACAAACAAAATACGTTGGGAGTTGAAGTAATGGTTTTAAAAGCCAAACAAGAGATTGAACTAGCAAGACTTCTAGAACATGGTATTATTTGGTTCAACTTGATAAATTTGATGTAGCCAAAATGATAATCCAAACAAAAGCATAGCCGGTTATTTGGAAGAAGCATTATCGATTAGGTTTCTCTATTAAGATAATTAGAATATTTTTTCGCACTTATAAATGTTATTAGTGGAATTATATGGTCAGAAACCAATTAAACAAGAGTAGAACAACAAATGCAGACAAATAACACCAAAACAGAACCAAACCAAAAATTAAACAAAACTAGGAAAAACAATCATAACCAATTATAAAACAGAGATAAAAGAAAATTAACAAACAAAATTTATGTAGTTTGGTCTTAAAGACCTACTCTATGGAAGAGATTGAATGTGGCGACTGTTAAAGCCACTTTTGTGGGAAAGAAGAAAATAATGGCATGCTTTGTCAAAGTGTTTTTACGGTGCCATAAATGAGTGTGGTTGCGGCAATACCATTTTACTCTTATGAACAAAAGTCCCTTGTACCATTCTTGGCATCCCACAACAAAGTAATAACACCAACAAGTATCTATCTATTATATATATTTAAAACAGATTCCGCTGCCACTTCATGCTAATTTCTCCACATTTGCAAATATTTCTCACCTGAGCCAAAAAGCTGATGTGTAGAGTTTCCTCTACTCAGTTTCTAAATAGCTTTTTTCCTCTTTTAATCTCTATAATCCCTTTTTTTTTGTCTTCCTTTGATAATTTCATTTTCTGCATTCTAATTTTTTTAATCATCTGCTTCTCCTCTTCCTTCGACAATTTCTTTTTCTGGATTCTAATATTTTTAATCATCTTCTGCTCGCAATCATCCACCCCCTCTCCCTGGACCAACCCGGATCTGCCCTCGAAAGTCTCTTTGCATTTTGGGAGCAGAGCATGCATAATCGAGCAATGAATCTTAGAAAAATTGCCTCGGGTCTCTAAAAATCTATAAAAAAAATGAAAAGTACGGGTAGAAGCACAAGCAAAAGGAGAGAGGAAAAGTAGAGAAAGGAAGGGGGGAGGAGACTCGCCTCATCCTCGCAATCATCCTCTCGGTCACTTCTGCTTATGCTCCTCGCAAAATCATTTTCGACGTCGTTGCGCCGTAACTCTTCGAAATCGCCATTTCGTAACTCTTAGAAATCGTCGTTTCGTAACTCTTAGAAATCGTCGATTTGTAACTCTTTTGAATAATCTCAATTGAAGGATGGGGGTTAGGATCGATGATTGTTGATATTGAGAAGGTGAGCTCCGCAGTAGCTATTTGAAATCGTCGATTCATAACTCTTTTGAATCATCTCAATTGAATGATGGGCTTAGGACCAATGATTGTTGATACTAAGAAGGTGCGAAGGATAATTATGAATCCATTGCCTTTGAGTTTACTAGGATTGGTTCATGTTTTATTATGGATGATGAATAAAGGAAAAAAAAAAGAAGAAAAAAGGATCAAGTTTAGAAACTGGTTCTGTTGTGAAAATGGACTATGAATTTCAAATGAGGACTGGACCTAAGAAGAGTGGTAATTGGTGTAGTTTTGCCTTTGAGTTTACTAGGATTGTTTCATGTTTTATTATGGATGATGAATAAAGGAAAAAAAGAAGAAGAAGAATCAAGTTTAGAACTGGTTTTGTTGTGAAAATGGACTATCAATTTCAAATGAGCACTAGACCTAAGAGTATTTGTTATTATGAATTGTTGAATGCAACAAACAACTTTGAAGAGAACCATAAGCTTGGACAAAGACGTTTTGGTGGTGTTTATAAATGTTACTTGAAAGGACTAATTCATATGCAGCTATAAAGAGGATATCTGCAAATTCAAGGCAAGGTATAAAGCAATATGCAGCAGAAGTGAAGATTATAAGTCAAAGATTTGTTATTATGAATTGTTGAATGCAACAAACAACTTTGAAGAGAAGCATAAGCTTGGATAAGGAGGTTTTGGTGGTGTTTATAAAGGTTACTTGAAAAGGACTAATTCATATGCAACTAGCTATAAAGAGGATATCTTCAAATTCAAGGGAAGGTATAAAGCAATATGCAGCAAAAGTGAAGATTATAAGTCAATTGAGGCATAGAAATTTGTTGAAACTCATTGGTTGGTGTCATAAGAACCATGATTTCATTCTGATCTACGAGTTCATGGCGAATGGAAGCTTACATTCTCATCTTACATTGACTGAGATATTTCATAAGAAAGTTCACAACTTGATTGAGATTTTGGAACCGTAGAAGAAACCGAGGATACTGGTAATGGTTTTGCATCTCACAATCCTTTCGTGATTCAAATAGTAACTCAATACCTAAATCCCTTTCAACATGTCTTGCTAGCATTTCATCACAATGCTCCTTTTCACCCACTGTATCCATCCTATTGTAAGGAATATTGCCATTAATAAATTCACGTGGTCTATTATTCTCCACTTCGGAAGATCTAACCACCTCAGCATCAATCTGATATTGGACTGCCTTTGACTGCCATCTACCAGAAGACACCTTATCTCCTCAGTTTGCGTTTCCTGAATACTGACTCTGCTCTAAAGATACCCCGACCGACTCTACTTGAAAGATACCCCAAAAGATGTATGTCATTTCTTTCTAAAGAAGCCCTCTAATTATTGTTGATTTCATTCTTGAATTATATTTATATTATATATGCCATATATGATATGGTTCAATCTTGATCTTTTACAATATCCCTTATTTTGTTTGCATTTATTTTGTTTGAATGAGAATATTTGAAAATAAGGGACAATTAATCAAAATATCGTCAAACAATCAAACAAAATAAGGGATAATTAATGATGATTCCAACTTAAAATAAAAGGGTGTTGTCAACCCTCCCTCTATTGCTGCCTATTGCTCTATGGCTGATTCTCATTCATTTTTGTATTTTTCTTCATCAAATTTATTGTTATGGGGAGACATTGACAAAAATAAATGCAAATAAATTAAGGGATATTGCTCACTCTAATTTTGAATACAATGATTTTACTAGCCTCTTAATTCAGCTGTTACAACCAAAATATCGCCGAACAATAAAACAAAATAAGGGACATTCTATGATGAGAAACACTTGAATATCTGAATTTCTATTCTGTTCTGTCACATTTGAATAAACACTCCAAATAAACATTTGAATATCTGAATTTCTTAGAACATTCTATGATGAGAAACAAAATAAGTTTTGCCTTTAATCCCGATGCAGGTATAATAGCATTCTGAAATAGTTTTTGACAGCTCTAGAGATAATTTTAGACCCGCAACATAAACATTAATGATAATCTATTATATATATTTAAAACAGACTCCTCACCCTCTTAGTGGCACCTATTACTAATTCCTCCACATGTGCAAATATTTTCCACCTCAGCCAAAAAGCTGATGTGTACGTCTTCCTAGAGAATTTCCTCTACTTAGTTTCTAAATAGATTTTCCCCTCTTTTAATCTCTTTAATCTCTAATTTTTTTTTTGTCTTCCTTTGACAATTTCATTTTCTAGATTCTAATTTTTTTAATTATCTTCTGCTTCTCCTCTTCCTTCGCAAAATCGTCTTCTGCGAAATCATCTTCTTCGACGTCCCTCTGCGACTCTACTCCAAAGATATCTTGACCGACTCTGCTCTAAGGATACCCCGAAAGAGGTATACGTTTAATCGTTGCAACAAAAAATTTCCTTCTCTTTGTCCATTTCTGATTTTGCTGCTTCTCAGATTTTGTCCGCCATAAATTCAATTATGTTCTATGCAATCTTTATCTGCATGTATTGTGGAAAATTTTCAAATTTCAAATGTTAAAGTTAATGACTTCGATCATTTTAATTAACAATTTTTGTGGGAATTGTGAAATTTTTTATTTGAAATCGGATATATTAGAATTTTAATTTACAAACATTCAAACTATTTTTAATATTAATACAGTAATCATAATTATTAACATTTTGCTTTCAAAACCGAAATCCAAAATTAATAACAATTCGGTTACAAAATATTAATTGTCAAACAATTATAAGTATACATCAAATACAAATAATTGCAAATAAATTACTTTAATTTCATGCCAATTAACACTATAAAACAACAAATTAAATTTAATTAATTTCATCAAAATAAAACTGATCAAAATTCAAAGAGACGTGACTTTGTCCATCATTTCTAAACATTTATATACTATATATATATTTACCAATATTCAAAGTAGAAAATCAAATACAAATAATTTTTGTTCTCTCACTCGATCATTTTAATCATCGATCTTTGTGGTAATTGTGAAATTTTTAACTTAAATCGGATATATTAGAATTTTAATTTACAAACATTCAAACTATTATTAATATTAACAGAGTAATCATAATCATTCACATTTTGGTTTCAAAACCAAAATCCAAAATTTATAACAATCCAGTTACAAAATATTAATTGTCAAACAATTATAAGTATACATCAAATACAAATAATTGCAAATGAATTACTTTAATTTCATGTCAATTAATACTATAAAACAACAAATTAAATTTTAATTAATTTCAATAAAATAAAACTGACCAAAATTCAAAGAGACATGACTTTGTCCATCATTTCTAAATATTTATATATTATATATATTTGCCAATATTCAAAATAGAAAATCAAATACAAATGATTTTTTGTTCTCTCACTCGCTTTACAGAACAAAAAACTCCACATCTCCGAAATATAAACTTTGCAAAACAAATTCAGATGGACTATACTTTTCTTGAACATGTTAATGATGAGCGCGATAATTGAAGTATCAAAGTTTGAGTTGTTCGCATGTGTATTGTCTACACCATACAAAGTGAGAGGATGAACTAATCTATGTAGACATGATTTTGTTGGATGAAAAGTATACAATTTTTTGTGTGTGTGTGTCTATATATATATATATATATATCAACTTTGTTTTCATATTTTATTTTATTGAAAATCAAATATATTTAAATCTTTTTGAATGATCAACTCTAAAATTATTTGACTTTAACTCACACAAAATACCTTTGCATGTAACAATCAAGAAAGAACTATCTCAAATTTCAAAAATAGTATACAAGAAGGTGATATACACAACATAACAAATCTAAAAATATAACCGGCAAATGATTCTTCCCGACCTATCGTAGGAACAAAGAAGGCATTGTTTTTTACAACAACTATTGTAACCAAAATTCAAGACCCAAAAATTACCATTCAAAACCATTACTTTGAGTTTACTTCCTTCAAATCACTAGCACAAAGATTGGGAGATAAAGTAAATGTAACGGGTAATAATTCTTTCAATACAAAATTCAACTTCTAAACTATCAAAGAAACAACATTTCGTACTAACTATTTTTTGGATTGCAGACATCATTGGAACAATGCATGTTGTTGGACATGAAGAGCAAGTTTATGTTGTTGACAATCCTACAAAAATATCATAGGAGATAAGGATAACTAGGATTCTAAGTCACCACAACTGACAAAGTTCAACTCAAATGACGAAGGGGATATAAAATAAAAATGTAAAATACATGAAGAAGTGAAGTATGGAGATGGGAATAATGATAAAGAGAAAGATGACAACCCATTATCCAAACAAAAATTCAAGGTACAACAGAGCAATAAAAACATTCACATATCATCATTAGATGAAGAGACAATCAAGACAACAGTTACAAAGAAAAGAAGATTGTGGTCGAGCATATTACATCCTCTAACAAAGCTCATCCTTCTACATACCTTAAAAGGAGAACCAAAAAGAATAAACCAAAAGGAAAACAATTGGGGTGTAATGAAATTGATTAATCTAAAAAAATCAAAACAAAAAAAAATCAAAAACTTAAAATCGGGAATACAAGATGAATGTATTTCCAACTATTTCATTTTAATGATTTTTAGTTTCAGCAATAAAGTAATACATTTTATAACTCAATTGTATATCAATTGAGTATATCTCTTAATTTCAATTATCAAATACATTACTTCAACATTTGGCATATCCATCGATCTCAATATTAATAAGTCACTTTATTTATTCAAGTCATTTGTCTAACAACGGTACTTCTCTTCTATAAATTACATTGGTACAATAGTATATATATTATTGATATAACTACAAAATTATGGATCCTTGGACAATTGAAATATAAAACTTCATATTAATTCTTTAAAATCCACTTAAATTTAATAAATAAAAATATACCCGCGCAACGCACGAGTTAACATCTAGTTATATATATTTAAAAGACTCATCACTCACTCGCTGCCACCTCATACTAATTCCTCCACATGTGCAAACATATCCCACCTCAGCAAAAAAACTGATGTGTACGCCTCTGCTAGAGAGTTCTCTTGTGTTTTTATGTTTCACCTCATTTTCCTCACTTAGTTTCTAAATAATTTTTCTCTCTTTTAATCCCTCTAATCCCTAATTTTTTTAATGGCTTCCTCCAACGGTTTCTTCTTCCCTCTTGTGTACGCCTCAATCAATGTCCTCAATGTCGGCTTCTGCTTCTTCATCCTCGCAAAATCATCTTCTGGGAAATCATCTTCTTTGACGTCCCTCCGCGGTAACTCTTTGAAATCGCCGACTCTACACCAAAGATACCCAGACCAACTCTGCTCCAAAGATACCCCAAAAGAGGTATAGGTTTGATCGTTGCAAGGTATATTTATACCCAGAAATCAATATGGCTCATAGTGACTTAATGCTATGACAAGGTATATTTATACATCAATATTTTTTACTCTCACCCTTCTGAACCCTTTTCCTTCTTTAGTTGTTTTTAAGTGTCACTTTGCTTTGTGTGTCTCATATTCTTAGTTTTACTTCAATGTAGTATATGTTGAGTACCTTACAAGTTGCAGTCGAATCTGCGAATAAGTCCAATTGGGAAAGCACAAGTCCTACTGATGCAGGCCACTACAACAATTGACCAGAAGACACTAATTTTTTCCCCAATTGATTGAAGGTGTTATTGCTTTCTCAACGTTCATTTCACTTCTTCTTATCAGATAGATGATCACTTGTCAAGTAAGAAAAAAGTTTGACTCGAGTAAATTCTAATCATGTTTAAAAGATATGTGTCATTGAATTGGGAAATAATTAAAATATGAACAAAAAAGCCAAATTAGATCATTTTAAATTTCAAAAAGTTATTGGCTTCGATCATTTTAAATTTCACAAAGACAAATCGGCATGTATTGTGAAAAAACTTCAAATTTCAAATGTTAAAGTAAATGACTAATTCGATCATTTTAATTAACAATCTTTGTGGGAACTGTGAAATTTTTTATTTTAAATCGGATATATTAGAATTTTAATTTACAAACATTCAAACTATTTTTAATATTAATATTAATTTAAAAACATTCAAACTACTTTTATTATTAATAGAATAATCATAATCATTAACATTTTGGTTTTCAAAACCGAAATCCAAAATTTAAACCAATTCAGTTACAAAATATTAATTGTCAAACAATTATAAGTATACATCAAATACAAATAATTGCAAATGAATTTCTTTAATTTCATGTCAATTAATGCTATAAAACAACAAATTAAATTTTAATTAATTTCAATAAAATAAAATTGACCAAAATTCAAAGAGACATGACTTTGTCCATCATTTCTAAATATTTATATATTATATATATTTGTCAATATTCGAAATAGAAAATCAAACACAAATATTTTTTTGTTCTCTCACCCGCTTTACAGAACAAAAAATTCCACATCTTTGAAATACAAATTTTGCAAAACAAATTCAGATGGACTATACTTTTCTTGAACATATTAATGATCAGCACGAGAATTGGAGTTTTAAAGTTCGAGTTGTTCGCATGTGTATTGTCTACACCATACAAGGTGAGGATGAACCAATCTCTTTAGACATGATTTTTTTGGATGAAAAAGTATACAATCACAATGATTGAAGATTGTTATTTGCATTCAATTTCGTGTATGTGTGTGTATATATATATATATATATATATATATATATATATATTTTATTTTATTGAAAATCAAATATATTTAAATATTTTTGAATGATCAACTCTAAAATTATTTGACTTTAACTCACACAAAACACCTTTGCATGCAACAATCAAGAAAGAACTTTTCTCAAATTTCAAAAATAGTATACAAGAAGGTGATATATACAACATAACAAAATCTAAAAATATCACCGGCAAATGATTCTTACAGACCTATCGTAGGAACAAAGAAGGCATTGTTTTTTACAACAACTATTGTAACCAAAATCTAAGACCCAAAATTACCATTCAAAACCATTACTTTGAGTTTACTTCCTTCAAATCACTAGCACAAAGATTGAGAGATAAAGTAAATCTAACGGGTAATAACTCTTTCAATACAAAATTCAACTTCTAAACTATCAATGAAACATCAATTGTTACTAACTTTTTTTTGGATTGCAGACAACATTGGAACACTGCATGTTGTTGGACATGAAAAACAAGTTTATGCTGTTGACAAGCCTACAAAAATACTTAGACTAGAATCATTGGAGATGAAGATAACTAGGAGCCCAAGTCACCTCAACCGACAAAGTCCAACTCAAATGACGAAGGGGCTATAAAATAAAAATGTAAAATACATGAAGAAGTGAAGTATGGAGATGAGGATAATTGTAAAAGACATGTTTTTGATGACACAAACAATGATCATGCTCAAAGCGACAAGCTCAAAAAGAAGAAGTCTTCAAGAAAGTTTTCAAACATCCTTTGATGGATTAAATTAGATGTTCTATGTAAAGGTAAATGATACAATCCATGAAATCATATACAAGAGAACCTTACATCCTTACATATGCATAAACAACATTTTTGAAAGCCAAAAACTTTGTTTTAAAAAGTATTAAAATTAATATTTTTGAAATATGCAAAGGTGTATTCGAATACAACATCATGTATTCGAATACAGATGAAGAATTGCTAAGTCGGTAGCTAAAACCCTTCATCTGTATTCAGCTACATCCTTGTGTATTCGAATACAGATGAAGAAATGCTAAGTCAGTAGCCAAAACCCTTCATCTGTATTCGACTACATCCTATTGTATTCGAATACATCCAGCAAGTTAGTGGCCAAATTATCCAATCTGTATTCGACTACATCAAAGTGTATTCGAATACACGGTGTTAAATTTGAATAAATTTGAACGTTGCAAAGAGGTGTATTCGAATACACATAGGCTGTACTCGAATACAACTGGAAGCAATGCACTTTTTCAGTTCTGAATTGAATCTAAAACATTGCAATTCTTCCTCAAACCTCTTGGATCAATGGCCACGAATCTGAAGAGATGTTTATGGACTATAAATTCGTCACAACTTCAGATTCACTTAAAACAATCCTACTACACAACTTCAAAGACTTTGAACAAACTTTTCTGAATTTTTCTCAAAGTCATTTTCATAAATTCAAGTACTTGCATATCATTTTCATATCCTTAAGGTTCTCAACGTACTTGAATCAATCTTGGATTGTTATCATTCTACCTCTTTCTTACTCCTATACTCTTATCAAATCACAAGTGTTTGTAAAATAAAGTTGTACTTTCTTCAAGTGTTTTATCTAAGATAGTAGTGTTCTATCATAGAAGGTTTTGTTAGAAGATTGTAGCAAAGGTCCTAGGGTGAGGACTTGTACATATTCTGACAAATAGTGAAGGAAATCTCTTGTGGTGAACAAGAGGACTGGATGTACCCTTGGTTATAAGGGGAACCAGGATAAATCTGCTGTGTTCATTTACTTATTGCTATTTACTCTTTCATCGACCATCATTAAGCGCAAAAATTGATCACTAAATTTCTGAAAACTACTAACATTTTCAAACACCTAATTCACCCCCCTCTTAGGTGCACATCTGATCTTACAATTGGCATCAGAGCAGGTTGAAGGTAACTTACTCCTAGATCATAATTCATGGCTTCCGCACAACCAGTTTTCAGAGACGGTGGCAACAGCAATAAACCACCATGTTTCGTTGGTGAGCATTATGATTTTTGGAAAATACGCATGCAAGCATATCTAGAGGCTCAGGGAGACGAAATATGGGATGCTGTCGAAAATGGCCCTTACATCCCAACAACAGTAATCAATGACAAGGAAGAAATCAAGATAAAAAATTCCTGGACCGATGACGATAAAAGGAAAGTGCTGTTTGATAAAAAAGGCTAAAAACATTTTACAATCAGCATTAGGTATGGACGAATTTTTCCGCGTATCTCATTGTAAAACAGCCAAGGAGATATGGGACACATTGGAAGTAACCCATGAAGGCACCGTAGAGGTAAAAAGATCCAAACTTAATACACTTTCTCAAGAGTATGAATTATTTCGTATGCAGCCTGGAGAATCTATATTAGACATGCAGAAACGATTCTCCCACTTAACAAATCACTTGACAGCCCTTGGAAAGGTTTTCTCCAATGATGAACTAAATCTGAAAGTATTAAGGTCACTAACTAGGGCGTGGCAACCAAAGGTGACAGCGATATCAGAAAAGAAGAGTTTGTCCAAAATGTCACTTTCTGCATTATTTGGCAAACTACAAGAACATGAAATAGAACTTGGAAGATTAGAGCAAAATGAAACCCAAGAAAAGAAGAGCAAAAACATTGCTCTAAAGACCGAATCAAAGGAAGTAGTCAAAGACGAAATTTCTGATGAAGACGAAAACATTAACTTCCTTGTCAAGAAATTCGGTAAATTTCTTAAAAACAACAGAAGTTTCAAAAAGAAGAACTTCAGAAAGAAAGATAGCTCTACTACCAACCAAAATTTCACATGTTTTGAATGCGGGAAACAAGGACATATCAAAGCAGATTGGCCAGATCTCATCAAGAAAAATGCTGGTAAAAGAAAAGACTTCAAGAAAGCATATATAGCATGGGAAGATAACGATATAAGTTCATCATCAGAAACTGAAAGTGATGAATGTGCTAACGTTGCACTAATGGCTTCACATCATTCAGATGACGAAGAGGTTAGTAACTTAAACACTCCTCATTATAATCATGAATTAGTCATAGAATACAATGAAGCACAAAATGCAATAAAGGAACTTCTTGTTGAATGTAAAAATCTGCTTAAACAAGTATCAACACAAAAGAAAGAAATTTCATGTCTTAAAGAAAAAATTGATATTATGGAAAAAGATGCTGAAAAATCATGTCTAAAAATTGATATTGGACAATTGGAACATAAAACTTCATATTAATTTTTTTTAAATTCACTTAAATTAAATAAATAAAAATATACCTGCGCAACGCGCGGGTTATCATCTAGTTAGAGCTTATTTGGAGTGAGAAAAAATCTAGACAAAAACATAGTTTATCTAGTGAATTTTCTTCTAATGTTAGTATTTTATTTTTAAGAGAGGATAATGGTTTTCTCTTTCTATTTAAAGAGAGATCTTGAAATTTCGTTTACATTAGTGAAAATTCTCTACTTTTGTCATTTGATTTTTTACTCTTAATTTTTGAGGGTTTTCCACGTATATATTGAGTTCAGTACCTCTTTTTTCATTTCTTACTTTAACTATGTAATATTATTTGGTTACTCTAGTACCCGATAGTTGTTTCAGAATCATTTGGTTCGTGATCGTTGTTTTGCTGCAACAAACTAGTAAGGTGTTGAATTTGTAAGATAAATCTTAGTATGTTTTGTGGTTGCAGCATAGTCTAAACTTTCACACCGTAAAACAATTATTTTTGTTATAGGAAAGTGTGATAATGTAAAAGTACATGTCTAACAAAGTTCAAACTAAGAAAAGACTTGGTATTTAAGTGTGTCCATTTGTGATTCATCTGTCTTTTTGGAAACTTACATAATGTATTTTTACGGACTACGGTGACTGTTCTAGTATATGATACCTTCACGGAAAAATTGTGTACCTAGATCCAGTTAAAAAATATTTGATGTAAAACTATGGCAGTCAAATTTTACCTATGGCAATTGAAGATAAGGGCAATTTCAAGAAAAGATAAATGTCTAGATGCAATAGAAGGCAAACCTGCAGATATCATTGATGAAAAGTGGAATGAGATGGATGACACTGTTGTTTCCAATTTTCACCTAGTAATGGAAGATTCAATATTGTCAAGTATTGCTGAAAAGAAGACAACAAATGAGATTTGGGATACTTTGATGAAATTGTATGAGGTAAAATCCCTTCTTTAGGAATAACCCAAGCTCAAGAACAAGGAAGAAAGGTCAGAGAGTTCAAAGCAAACATAGGCTTTGATGATAACGAGAGATAAACCAATGGAATGTGGCCCCAATGGGAGCCAAAATCATGGTAGATCAAAATCTCAAAGAAGGAAAAATCTCAAATGCTACAATAGTGGCATGAGATTCCTCCTTCTTCGAGATTTTAATTTACCATAATTTTTCCCCCATTGCGACCATGTTTAGTTGACCTGCCTCACATCATCGGAAAAACATATGTTTGCATTGAACTTTCTGACTTTTCCTCCTTGTTATGGTGCTTGGATTATTCCAAAAGAATTTCACCGACGACACCATCAAAGTGAAGAGTATCAACTACATTTTTGTTTGTAATGTTGATGATGATTGAACATAACGAATCTTGCAAGTGATAATAAAATGGTAAAACCGAGTGTTGAACTATAGGATTATATTATATTGTCAAATTATATTTAACTACTTAAATTGGATAAAAAAAGTTTACGAATTGATTTAGTTTTTTTTTTTCAAACTACAAAAGTAAAAGTATTGAAATTTATATTCAGAAAAATTTCAGGGATGAGCTTCACTTCGAATCCAACCTTGATTTCTAACTTGATCCTAGTTACTGAATTCCTTTATCAAATTATTACCAAATTCTCTTTACTATTTTTGCCATAATTCCTTAATGACAGAACACTTAATTCCAAAGTAACCCATAATTTCTTAGTATATTTAAGCATTCATAAATTCAACTTATGTTTCAAAATACGAATCAATAAACAGTTTAAAGTTGATCAAACAATAAAAAGCATTAAACACATATATGATAAAAATAATTTAATAAATTCATTCAAATAACTAGAAACAAAATAAATAAAATAAGGGTTTCGTCTTGTTTCACTCATCCTCAACAAAGAGAATTTAGTTACTCATGAAAAAGAAACAAAAGATAGAGATTAAAGAAGAATTACAAAAAATATTCATGAATAATTCTTCATAAAACTCCTTCAACAGTGTTAGAACCAGCCTCCACTGTATCTCTCTACTAGGGTACTAGTCTCCACACCAACAGTGCTTCGTGCGCCCCCAGTGAATGCCAGATGCGCTCTAGCACTTCAGAAACATAAACATATTGTTTGAAATTGTAGAAAGGCACCCTAGGTGCAGGCATTTGCGCACCGGCGTACAAATATGAGGTATGCATTCAACTGCATTTTTGTCCCATTTGGAGTCTGAATTTGGTTTTGGTATCTTCATGAAAGTTGTAGCTAAGGATCTTAGCTTTCATTTTCACTTGGTGTGAATCCATTTGGACATCTAGAACTCCAAATATGGTTGAAATACTACACATATGTCATGTTGATTTCTCACAAAAATTCAGCACTATACTAAAACAACGAAATAGCGCAAACCTACGAAAAATCTCTCATAAATCTATCATTAAATTCAATAACTAAAATCAACAACTTATATCAAATAAATCCTTAAAATCAACTAATGATTAAAGGTAAATAAGATAATTAAAGACTAAAAACAATGAAAAATATGTATATGACAAAGAATTATCACTTTGATACCATTTTTGGGTACCAGAGTAACAAAATAATATCACACAACTAAAATAAGAAATGAGAAAAGATGACCTAAACACAATATTTTTGTGGAAAACCCTCAACAAATAAGGGTAAAAAACTACGAGGCAAAAAGTAGAGAATTTTCACTAAGTAGAAGAAATTACTAAACCTCTCTCTAAATAAAAAGAGAGAAAAAATTCACTCTCTTGAAAGTATAAAAATAATAACACTAGGAGAAATCATAATGGAGAAACTACATCTCCTCCCACTCTCAACAAGCTCTAAGGCTTGTTGTTGTGTTACTACTTGATCTTGGGATGATATGAAAGCTTGTCTAAGGTGTTATTTATATGAGAGACAAGCCAAACTTCCTTACATACAACAAGCCACTTGTCTTCCATGCATCTTGCAACTTGTCAATGCATGCAACTTGAAACTTGTTTTTACATGCATATGGACTTGTGGCAATGATTTCAACTTCATAATTCTTGTCATGTGACAAAAGTGGCTTTACCATTCACAACTCCAAGTTAACTAGTTAAGCCTTTAATCTGCGTAGCTTCCGTAACACCTTCTTGTGTAAGAGATATAAACTTAACTTGAGTTGTTGAAGGAGCATAACTGATGGTAGGACAAACCTCCAACTTATGACAATGTCGAATAAAGTGAAGACATAACCATATAAGATAGATTGAAGACAAATGATACATATGACGACATGGTTTTGTATTAGATGAGATATGACTTGAAAATGAGTTTATAATTGGAAAACATTATCCTTCTTACAAGCCATTTTGGTAATGATTGAGTTAAACCTAACCCAAATTTAAGATGATATCAAAGTCAAATCATTGCTATTGAGTCACTCGGTCACCCTCTAGATATCTAATCTTAGGTGTGTGTTAAAAATATCCCATTAAATAAAGTATAACTTAAAATGAGTTAATAAATACTCTCTCCATTCCAAAATAATTGAGTCATTTGATCATTTCACACATATTAAGAAAAATGCATAATTGAAAGAGAAAGAATACTACTTTTACCAAATTATCCTTGTTAGGTATTGGTGCATTATCAATGTCATAAACGTATAGTGGAAGATGTTGCAATGAAAATGGTGCAACTAAAATTAATTAAAGGATACAACTAGAAAGAAGTGTTTTGGAAATTGAAAGGGTCAATTATTTTGGGACAAGATTTTTTTGCAAATGAGTCAATTATTATGGGACGGATGGAGTAAGAGACATCCTTAATTTTAGAAGTTGATCTTTTTTGTAAGGGAAAAATAGGTCAGTCCCAAAATTTAAGACCAGTAAGTTAGAGTAGTCACTTTTCAACACGGAAATGATTTCCTCCCATGGAAACCCCTCGTTGGACAATTGACACCCTTAATTTTTGTAAATAACTTATTCCCCCTAGTAGTTTGTTAATCCACCCAAAATATCCTTTACCGGATCTTACAATCCGGTTTGCTAATTTACTCGATTCAAACTTCTAATAACGTAAGTTACCAAATTCTAAAATCCGGTAGGTACCATAATATACGGCATAACACCCTTTTCCCCATTTATTCTATTTTCCAAATCTAAAACTCTCTAAACCTCCATTTCTCTCAAATTCAACTCAATGTCATTTTCTTACCTCAAATCCACACTAAAATCTCACTTTTTGATAACTCTTAATCATCAAAAAGTAAGTTTTTTGTTTTTATGCTTTTATTTTAGTGTTTATGATTTTATCTTTTTAATTTTAGTGTTTATGTTTTTATTTTTTTTTATTTTTGTGTTTATATTTTTGTTGTTGTTGTAGTTTCAATACGTGGTTAGGGATGATTGTTGATGTTGTTATGTCAATTGATTGTTGTTGTTACAATTGATTTTGTTTTCTAAGTTGTTATAGTTGTTGTATGTCAACTATTTGAAAACATATTGTTCATTTGTAATGAGTTTGTAGTGAGATATAAGTAGTTTATATTGTTGTTGTAGTTTAAAGTAGTTTATGTTAGCGATCAATAGTGATTTTGTTGTTGTTGATATGTCAATTCGTTGTTGTTGTTGTTGATATGTTAATTCGTTGTTGTTGTTGAAATATGACAAATAGTTGAATAAATCGTTATAGTTGTTGTATGTCAAAGGTTTTTCGAAATACTTTTGATTTGTAATGAGTATGTAGTGAGATATAATTAGTTTATGTTGTTGTTGTAGTTTAAATTTGACAAAATACAAAACGTTAAAATATGGAAAAGTGTTTAACAGTGATATTATTCGATTCTGACATTGTAGGGAGATCCAACATGAGTATGTACGTAGAAATCGTCATACCAAAGTTAACAGTAAACGACAACAAGTTAGATGTGAAAGCTCTTGCTCTTAGACATATGTTGACGTTGAACATGCCTACGTTGAATATGTACAGGACAAGATTTTTGCACCACAGATGTTGGAACTATCACCACTTGCACCATTTTAGGGACCACTATCATCACCACCACCACCACATGTTAAGGGGTTTTCGGGGAACCCCGTTAATATGTCTTTGCTACCACATTTTGAGGATAAGGCCAATTTTAGATTCATCTGAGCAAATCTATTTAGTTTGTTAATAATGACGAGGTGAGGGAATATCATCGGGTTAATGCCATCATATGATTTCTTCTCTACCTCGTGTGCACTACCATATTCAACGATAAAAGTGCAATGTATGTCGACGTTATGTACGTTCAGTACTTCAGAGACTTGAGTGGTATCTGAGAGTATGCATGGAGTGCTGCTGCTCTTACTTTCTTGTATAGTCAGCTAGGGGATGCTAGCAAGTCCAAGACGAAAAAAGTAGTTAGTTACTTGTTCCTTCTTAAGTAATTAAGAGTTAATTTAATTAGAATATTTTTATAATATTAGTTAATTTTATTGGAAGATTATTTATAATTTTATGCGGACTCTACAAGTTGAATATGACGAGTCTCTTTCATGTGCATGTATGTGCGTTCCACATCAAGGTCATCCACTGGAAGGTCCAAGATTATTGGTTTTCTCCCTATGGTGACCACTTTCTAACTCGTCTGTTGGAGGAAATATGTTGGTACTTTGATTAGATTAGATGTGGATCTAGGATGAAGTCTCCTTACTTGCCTAAACGCGTGCTTAGGAAATTTAGATATATTCAGACCATCCCTAGACATTTAGATATATCTGCTCCTCCTACCATGAGTATGCAGGAGGTCGACCATGCAGAGGAAAATCCTTTGAGACCTATAGATTTGGAGGTAATCATACAACATGAGTCTGCGTTTGATGTAGCTCTCAGAAGATGCATATGAATATGTGCGACATATTATTGATTACACAGAAGATGTATTTTTATATCGTAGGAGGAAATGGAGTGGCATTAAGAGTAGAGTTACACAATAATATTAATGCATTGGGGAATATTACTTTTGATTTAGATGTACATTATTTTAAGATTTTGGTTAATTATAATACTTCAGTTAAATGTACATGGTTTTAATTTTAAATAATATAATATTCTTGTCAATGTTGAGATTTTTGTTTTTAGGAATAAATGTTGTTTGTGTGTCTAAGTTGCTGTTAAAAATAATTTAAATTAAAAATTACATAAATAAAATAAACATAAATAACATAATTTAAGAATTGTATAAATAAACAAAACATAAAATAACATGATTCTGTCATTACATATGTAAATTAAAAATAACATTTATATTAACTAAATCACGAATCTCTTAAGTTGGTGACAACATCCATTGAAAATTTCCCCTTATTTGGAGAACATTTACACTACTAGAAAAAACTGTTTTTACCGTCGGTTGAAAGCCCACACTAAAGGGCTAAAAATCAGTGTCGGGCCTAGGCTAAAACGGTCGAAGCTAATCCACATCGTCGGCCATAACGACGCTACCGTCAAATATAGAACATTTGCTGCTAGTATATCTCCATTGACACGTCATTTGAAAAAATCCTATTGTATCGGCGAGCCGTCGCTAATGTCAACATATTGTAGCCAACGAATTTTGCTAATGCCATATAGAGATGATATCTATGAATCCAACAATTGCTAATGTCAACTTATCATGAAGCATAAAAAAAGGTTATGCTTATATTCATATTTTAGAGTTTAATTACAGATTTCTTCTATGGTTTAATAACAACTAGATTATGGCCCGCGCGTTGCGCGGACATTAATTAATTAATTTCATAAGATTTATAAGTAATATTTTATGTATTATAAATATAGTTATCTTATAATATTACTCTATTGATTTGTAATAATTGAATATGATTAGGAAAATTAAAATGATGGAAAATCATGTTTATCACAATCATCTAATTTAATTTTTTAAAACTTTTTGTAAAAATCGCATGATGACTTATAATATTGGATGATTGTTTTTCTCCTTGTACTTTGATTGTCAATTTGTTTTTCGACATATAATGGTACTTGTATTTATTTGATGAAATAAAATGTAAAATACAAACCCAAAAATAAGATGTAAAAAGTTAAAAATATGATTTAATATTTAATATTTTTTTATTTTAAAGAATGTTAATGTTAAATTATATTGTAGCGTAGTCTAAATTTATTTGTTTTATTAGTATGATGTTTTAATTGCGAGCATGGGAAGTTGTTGTAAAGAAAAAATTTTATTGGATATATTTCATCAAGAGTTTGAAAATTATTTTATTAAAGATTTACATATACTTTAAATATAGTTTTAGGTATTTAAAAGTTTTAACTAATTGTTTGTGTAATTGAATTGTAGTTATGTTGATATTTTATTTATTCGCAAAATTCATTAGATATTTTTATTAAAAATATTGAGAATGAAAAGATTATTTGTAAAATAATACTTGTATGAAATGTTATGACTTGCTTGGTTTCTTAAAAGATATTATGAGTTTGGTTTCTTAAAAGATGTTATTATGAGTAAAGTCTGTATAGCTTACTCTTATGGTAGATATTGAAATTTTGAGGTATAGCATATGGTAGATGTTGAAATTTTGAGGTATAGAAGTATATATGAATATGAATCCATGTCCTTGAAAGTTTATAGATTTTCATTATATATGCATTAATTTAGTTACGGCGTGTTTAAATGTATTGAAAAATAGTAATAGTTTTCAAACAAAAATTTATAACTAAAAGTTCTCAAAACGCAAACTATAGTTGTTATATAGAGAACTCATGAGGAAAACTTACATAAACACTTGAATATGTAATTGAATGGGCATAAGTGAGATGACCATATATATTGTTAACAATCAATATTGTTCGATTAATTTAAGTTTTATAAGTATAATATAATAATAGTTGTGACAGATTTAGATATAACATCAATGTTTATAAAAATTGTTAAACATTATGTATACAATTTGATAAATAATCTAGGTAAGATTTCACGATTTCAAGAGTTGCTGCATACGGACGTAATTGTGTATGAACGTGAAAGGAGGATTGATAACGTAAAATATTACTCATATAATTGATTGACATATATTGAAATAATTATAAATGCATAATAATGTTATAAAATAAATTATAAAAAAATGCATAATAAGGTGACAACAAAATAGATTTGGGGTTTGTTTTATGTATACAATTTGATAATAATCTAGATAAGATTTCACGATTTTAAAGAGTTACCGCGGAGGGACGTTGCCACTTTCTTTGGATCGAGCCTTAGCCTTGACTGATTTATACCGATTTATTATTTTTACCAATTCGAGATAATACAAAGAATTAGATAAAGAACATTTATGACAATATTTATGAGAGCTTAGATGGTTTTTTTTCATTAAATTTAATAAGTAATTGAATTTTAAACGTATGAAATCATTACTCACCCTAATGAGAATTGAATGAGTAATTGAATTGGAATTATATAAAAAACATTTATGACGATATTTATAAATGATTAGGTGGTTTTTTTCCATTGAATTTAATGAGTAATTGAATTTTCAATTTATGAAATCATAGCTTGATAGCGTAAAATATTACTATATGTGTAATTGATAGTGGAAAATATTACTTATAATAAATAAAAATGCATTATAAAAATATTATAGAAAAATGTAATTGAATTGGAATAATTGTGTATGAACGTGAAAGGAGAATTGATAACGTAAAATATTACTCATATAATTGATTGACATAAATTGAAAGTAATGAGAAATGCATAATAATATTATAAAAGAATTTATAAAAAAAATGCACAATAAGATGACAACAAAATAGATTTGGGGGTTTGTGTTATATATACAATTTGATAATAATGTAGGTAAGATTTCACGATTTCGAAGAGTTACCGCAGAGGGACGTAATTGTGTATGAACGTGAAAGGAGGAATGATATAAATTGATTGACATAAATTGAAAGTAATGAGAAATGCATAATAATGTCAAAAAAAAAATTATAAAAAAATTGCATAATAAGATGACAACAAAATAGATTTGGAGGTTTGTTTTATGTATACAATTTGATAATAATCTAGATAAGATTTCACGATTTCAAAGAGTTACCGCAGAGAGACGTCGAAGAAGATGATTTTAAATTGTGAATCGGCGAGACGGTCGACAATGACGAAGCAGAAGCGGATAGCGGAGGGTCGTTGCCTCTTTTTTTTTGGACCGAGAGGATGATTGTAAATCGTTAATGGGCCAGACAATCGAGGATGAGGAAGCAGAAGTTGACCGCGGAGGGACGTTACCACTTTTTTTAACCACGGAGAGACGTCGAAGAGGATGAGGAAGCAGAGACAGTTGGAGGATCTTAGCGACGAAGTGAATACATTAGAACCGAAAAGAAAAAACTGTTGGAGGATATTTAGATGAAGGAGAAAGCGTTTAAAAAAAATTGAAGAAACTGTTGGAGGATATTAAGATGAAGGAGAAAACGTTTAAAAAAAAATAGGGATTAGAAGGATTAAAAGAGGGAAAAATTATTTAGAAACTAAGTAGAGAAAAAATGAGGTGAAACACTGCACAAGAGAACTCTCTAACGGGAGCGTACACATCAGCATTTTTGCTGAGGTGGAATATGTTTGTTCACGTGGAAGAATTACTATGAGGTGGCATGGAGTTTGTTTTAAATATATATAATAGATTACCAACACTGCATTATACATTAAATAATAAGCAAAATAATTCAATGATGAAAACCACATAAGATGGAAATTCCCATACCTACAAGAAAGATATTGTGATGTTAAAGAGATATGTTTGTATAACAACACTTCATAGACAGACACAAAAAGAACACTAAGGTCTATGAAATATCTATTCAACTAACTTAATCTTCACAATTGAGATAAGAGATATAGTATATGGGTTCGTTAAGTTTTAGACATCATTTCAATTATGCTTCACCAAATAAAACAATCTTCACTTCATATCTATCAAAATCAAATACTTAAGCTGATAAACTAGCTACAAATATATCAGTCCATCTCTGCAAACTATTGTGCCTTTTCCGAAACCTACCAACCAAGAAAAAAAGCTACATTGTAATGAATAAGCCATCAATTCAGCTCATATCACAGTGTCAGATGCTTTAAAAATATGACAGAGAATGATAGGTCAAGGACTAACTTGATGAATTTATTATATAGTTTAGAAACAAATTGATGGTTTATTTTATTCGCATTGCAATATCATACAAACCCTAGAGATCACAATAGTATCATAATAATATAATAGAGACAAACTAATATATAAAGATAAAGACAGAAGCAAAAGGGAATGGTTACATTTTGTTAGAAACAAGTATAAACACACGTAATGGAAGCAAACAAAATATCACACCTTTTGTGAATTTGATAGATTTTGTTAGAAACCCTCAAACACATACAATTGTTAAAGGAAAAAATAAATTCAAAATTAAGAATTCATAAGTTAATTTCAAAGACACAAGTAAACAACATTTCAAAAAAAAATGAACCCTATCAAAAAATGAAACCTAAATTTCTACAGAAAATTGCTTTTGAAAAAAAAAAAAGAACTCCCTAAATTTCTATTGAGAAAACATAAATACCTAAATTTATATTCACAAAGTGAAATTGCTATTGAGAAAACAGATGTCCATCATAAATTTCTTTTCACAAAAATCATAAAATAAGAACCATAGATAACATGCCAAGGATTAATAGATATGTGGTGAGCCCGAGAAAAATGCAAATAGTGGTAGCATTGGTTGATTTGCGGCAATAGGTGGTGAGTGAGGAAGAGATTGAGGGCGAACGAGAGTGAAGGTGAGAGAAAAAAATAAAGATAGCGTATGTGATAAAGTTTACTAGAAAAAAAAATTAATATATTATATTTATCAATAAAAATATGTAGCGTCGGTTCCACCGATACTAACAGGTTGAATAAAACGTCAAAGTGTCAGACATATTTAGAGTAGTGTCGGCCATCAAACGCTAATTATTAATGGAAAAAAAACAAAAAATGGTTTATTGATTTAGCGTTCACTTGACCAACGCTAAACTAACGATAGTAGCGTCGGTGTTGGGGGCCGATGCTAAATATGGACGCTAAAACCAGTTTTTCTAGTAGTGTTACTTGGGGAACACTTAGTGTACAACTTGATCGGCCCTTTATCTCTATAAACATTATTAACTGCGAACATAGATCTTATGTCTGTATTTTTCTTAAGAAGCATCCAATCAAAATAAATAGTACCTTCGGTTGCTATCTTTAAGTGTGATGTAAGGACAACGATATGGTATACTAATCACCTTAGTAGAGGTGTCACTAGCCACTCTAAATATGCGGTTAAGATGACTCTTCAGTTCTGACAAAGTACCGTCGTTATAAATTTCAAATGTTATTGAAAAATTTAAATGCCCATAATAAACTTCAACTCGTTCTTGAATCATGTCTAAAATTATAATAAGAAAAAAGAAGTTTAAGATTTGTGGTGACCCAAAAGACCCGTATTTATGTAAGTGTCTATGCAATATTAACTGCACAAATGAGGGTTAAACATGATATACACGAATTGTATAAAAGTGTACTTTACTTGGCAAGAAAAAAAAAACTTCAATTATCTATTGGATTCACGCATTCGATAGTTAATTTACATAAAAAAATTAACTACCAAATCCTAGAATCCGACAGTATATTTTACTTCGAAAAAAAAAACTTTACTATATTACTTAATATAAGAATCCGATCGTTAATTTACGTAAAAATGTACTACCGAATCATGGAATCTAGTAATGTGTTTGACAGGAAATTGTAGTAACTGCAATAGACAAAACAAGAAACATAACCAAAATCATATCAGCGCCACAAACGAAAAAATAACATATATATGTAAATATAAATTTGGTTTATACATAATATCAAAAAATATGCCATACAGTTCATTATACCCATAATTGTCATATACATTTAATAACATCCCAATGTCGTTTAATAGTCCTATATATCTTAACTAATATATTCTAAGGTCAACGAGATTATCTTCATCTGTTACTTCAATCGATTTGTCAGCGTTTGATTTTTTCGGTGGTTGGACACCTTTTTTTTTTAATTTTCATGAGTTCATCAAACAAATACATCATTTCCACAAATGGATCATCCCATGGTTCTGATTCTAGTTTGTGGTGCACTCTCCATTCACACAACGTCCCAAATAGTGATTATGGTGTTCCATAATGTTGTCTGTTTGACCTGTTTCGCATTCGCATCTACAAGTTTCACAACTTTTACCTTCACACCCAACTTGCATCTAACTCGGACATTTTTTGAAATATAATACCGACATAGTAAAGCAGTAGATGATGAAAAAATATTTGCAACAACATTCATCAATGCGGTATCTCTGTCAATCAAAATTATCTTGGAAATCTTGACTTCAGACTTCAACAAATTATGACACATCTCTAGGACCCAAGTGAAATTACCCTCCTTTTCAAACCTTAGAAAAGCAAACCCAACTGAATATGTCATCTTTGTTGAAGTCACACCAACACAATTGAAAACCTATTAAACATCTTAACTGTATACATATTTGTTGCATTTCTGATCTTAGACCCCTTATAGTGTTCTTGTAACTTTGATGTGCATTATAAACACGCTTCATTATAGTCACATTTTAATTTCTTTTATTTTTCATAATCATTAGAATATTTTGAGGTGGGACCATGTTCCTTGTCATCTCTCCAACAAATTCCTTATCTTTGTCATTTAAACGACCAGCAATGAGATGACATTCTAATTTTTTATCCATCTCATGGTTGTTTGATCTTGACACAACACTAAGATTTCATTCTTTGGTTGTTAATTAGGAAATAACCATGCAATCTGAATGGACATTCACATTTCCTAGATTCCCTGTCTTCGCGTTTCAACTTCTTCTTGGTTCCTTTATATACACAACCCCTTTCATAATCCAATAATAAAAATTGTTTTCTTCTATCAGAATCATGATCGAATTTTGTAATTACCACCGGAAATGCTAACTTAGCTACCTGACGACGAATCCAAGCAATCGAATCATGTAGGCAACTGTATTTATTATTAGTAATAGTGTATCTCAACATCAATGTCAATCACCACTGGCTCTACAATACTCTGTTTTAAATCAGATGCTTCCTTTGGTTTTTAGTTAGGTACAGGCTCAGGTATTTCTTCAACTGCAGGCTCAGGTTATGGTTCAGCTGCATGCTTAGATTTCAAATTGGGTGCTGGTAAATGTTTTGAATTAGCTTTAGGCACGACCATAAGTACTAACTACAAACATTTAACACAAATTAAAATTCAATTATGCAAAGAAACAGACAACTCTAAACTGCATTACACCTACCAGGTGCGTGAATCCAATAGTGGTAAGTATTTAAAAAACATCAACAGGATCCCAGAATCTGGACAACCCAATATAGAGCTATATTTCATTTGCAATGAAGAAAAATAGAGTTGATGATACCGATGGATAGAAGAATGAATTTTTGAACTCCAAAAACGTGAAAATAAGTGAAGAATTTGAAGTTGAGTAAGAATCCATTCTTAGATCCACACATTAAAATAACTTAAGTTACTAGATTCACATATCAAGGAATTTACCAACCCGGAAGTTGAGATCAAATAAAGGGTAAATTGGAAACCTCTAGAGAACACTGGGTGGATTAGCAACTCTCAAATTTTTATTTTTAATATTTTAAATTCTAAATCTTTTAATTTTGTAGGTTTAGGACTCAGGACCGGCCCAACAAGTTATGAGGCCTAAAGCGAAACTATTATACGGGACTTTTTCAAACGTTAATAAATAAATTATTAATATTTTATTTAATAACTATAGTAAATTTCTTTAGCAGAATTAATGGCATTTTCAAATTTATTTTCTCTATATTTTTCAAAGAATGAATTAAGACATTTCAACTGTTCTACAACAACATCAAGAACTCATGCAAAATTTTCCATCTTTTAGTTGAAGAAGAGAATAGTGTGTATACGTTGTACCACTTCAATAACTCATGTTAGCAATATGTTCACTACTTGTCTCATAATTTCTCAATTTATAACTAATATTTATCATATGAGCAATGTGCTCACTCTTTGTCTCATGATTTTTCAATTTATAACTAATATTTCTCTCATTCCAATTTACTTATACCAAGAAAAATATTAAATAATTTGCAACAAAAACAAAATATTTTATTTAATTTGTTTTTTAAGGAGGCCTAAAGCTCATCGATCTGACAATAGTGCCTTTCAATTTTCGTTATTCAATTTTCTTTGTCATTAATTACTTCCCATAATGTGTACTAGTATAGTACTGAGCACCGACAATCTTACCATTCACATAATTTGAAACATCACATTCACATCATCATCAAATCAGTAATAGCTTATTTGCTCTTTAAGTGCATGTGTTTCAAATTTTCATTTATAATTTTCAAAAAATTTATTAAAGATATACCATAAGAAATTTACTCTAAAACTACATTTTAAAAATAGAGGCAAAATACTAATTTCAAAATTCAAAATTTTCTTTTACATTCAAAGATGCACGTCACATTTTTTTGATTTTGTAATTAAAAGATTCAAAATTAAATACAAAAAATATATTCTTAAAATTTTGAGTGTTGACGTGATGCATCAGTACAAAATATAACAAATGCTAACGTTATTGAACACTTAAAATGATTTATATTTGTCTTTTTTCAATAACACTGACAGAAATTTAACTTCCAATTTACAGATGCAAGGCCAATTTTTACCATCACTTCTCAGATAGGTTGTTTCTTCACTAATGCATATGCCAACTAATTATAATTTAGTATTCACATCAAACTTGTCAATTTCAGAAGATTTTAGACTTATGCAACCTATGCTTTTATTTGTCCTTTAATGTTGATCTTATTTCAACTGCAAACACGTGGAAATTAATGTAATGTAGTACTTGTTAGTTCACACAAGACTTTGTTAGTTAAAGAACTTATTATTGCTGTCGTGTTAGTTCAATATCAAAGTATTTTTGTATATATCAATATGAATATATTAAATTTTAGTAATGCTCAATAACTATGATGCCACCAACTCCAACGGTACTAGTACACTTTAATCTCATAATTTCATTTTTCATGTCATATAAAACTTTATTCTTGTGTCATTTCATTTCATTTGTAATACTTCTATAGTTCTATTGGATTGTATTGTATCCCTACTCATTTTTGTGATAATGTCTATGTTTATTCTTTATTCTATTTTGTTGTCTTGGTTTCCTCATTTCTGATATAATAAAGGTAATTTCTCACTTTCTAAATCCAAATTTTAATACATGTTTGTGTGCAAAGGAGAATTATTTTAAGTTTTGTAGCACTGAAACTTCGAAATGAAAATGTGTCTGGTTTCTAACACTGAGACGACACCAACACATATAGTTATATTCAATTTCTTCGTTTTTTTAAATTATTACCGGTGTCAACATGTCAGTGTTGTGTTTGGTATCGGTATGAAGTTAATTTCTTTTCAATGTTTATAAGCCTCAATGATGTTTTGTTTGCTTGACTTCAATAGAGGAATCATCAAGTTGTTTTGATTAAAATATTGATAGTATGCTTGTTTTGTTCCATTAAATGTCTCAACGTGGTTCATGAGTTTTGACCAAAAAACAAAATGTGGTTCATGAGTTAAATAGTTTTCAGCATTTCAAGATCACTTTTTTCAGGGTATATACACTAACCAAGTAAGGTGGGAAAGACCAAAAATCAACACTAATGAAATGACTTACAGTATATCTATTCAAATTTGGAGAATGTAGCCTACTTTTTGGCAAAGAATGATATTTATATAATCTAACTTTTGCTTTTTCTTTTTTTTTAGTTGTACTTTTTCTTGGATTCTGTGATTCCTAATCATCATTATGCTTTTTTTTTCTCCATGTCACTTCTCACTTGTTTTTGAAAACATATATGAACTGATTTTATGAGGGAATTTCTTTATATTCAGTAAAAAGTGTACTGTGGTCCCTCCATCAAATTGAAGACTTTACCTTTTTCTTTTTCTTCAATGAGTTTGAATTAACACCTCAATTATTGAAACTCACTGTTTTCAGCTCAAAGAATTTCCTAACTTCAAGACCTGCTACATGGTAAGCATGTGTAAGACTGTTTTGGCATTCTTTCTTGTTCCATCTAAAGCTTCGATAGTAATGTTTTCCTATGAAACAATGACACTCAGAAATCAATAATAAGTTATAAGAAAATAAAAGTGAACGAAAGAAATCACATGCGTTGGTGTTTTGTCGATTTTGAACATTGATATGCGACAGATACCAAATACGCTTTTGATTTGAAATATTGGTACTACAAATTTGAAGACTAGGATCTTCAAAATTATTTTAATTTTTTTGTATTTAATACAAATTTCAAATCAATCAAAACCACCATTTCATGTTTGGTTCTATATCCCTTTTCAAATGTCACATTGTCAATATACTATAGACATTTTAAATTTAAGACGTGTCCTCCGTCTGACACGTGTTTGAGTTGGACACTAACACAACACCAACACAGGTGATTACATTAAATCACTTTTATTTTTTTAAAATTATTATCAATGTCTACATATCAATATCTAATTTCCGTGTTTGTGTCGGTGTTCATAGAACGTTACTTATTCTAACAATTTGCCATGATTTTTCAAAACCAATCCACGAAATGAAGATCAGTTAAGGTCAAAACTTGGAGCTACAACAACTTACAAATATTTGGCACAAAAGAAGCAACCATGAAATTCCAACAATTCTCTCTTGTTCCATTTGTTCTTCTAAGCTTCATATTATCTCTGTTTAACTTAATCATAGCTGACTTAAACTCAGACAGAAAATCTCTCCTTGAGTTTTCTTCTACTCTCCAACATGCACCAAGATTAAACTGGAATGACTCAACACCAATTTGCACATGGATTGGTGTAACTTGTAACCAAAATGAAAAAAATGTCATAAGCATCCATCTTCCAGGAATTGGATTAAAAGGCTCCATTCCAAACAACAGCAGCCTAAGAAAACTTGATTCCCTTAAAATCCTAAGCCTTCATTCCAATGACCTAAGTGGAAACCTTCCTTCTAACATTCTCTCTATACCTTCCCTCCAATATGTTAACCTTCAACACAATAACTTCACAGGCCTAATCCCTTCTTCTATATCACCTGAAATCATTGCATTAGATCTTTCCTTTAACTCTTTCTATGGAAAAATCCCTTCTTTCAACCTTCCAAGGCTCAAGTATTTGAATTTGAGCTATAATAGCTTGAATGGCTCAATTCCATCTTCCATCAGTCAGTTCAACTTCACTTCTTTTGTTGGTAACTCTCTCTTGTGTGGTCCACCTCTCAATCATTGTTCTACAATCTCTCCTTCTCCTTCTCCTTCTCCAAATCCATCAACTAAACAAAATCCAAAGATTAAAACTTCAAAGAAACACTTTGGAGTAGCTTCTATACTTGCTTTTGCAGTTGGTGGATGTGCCTTTCTTTCTCTCATAGTTTTGGTGATCCTTGTGTGCTTTTTGAAGAGGAGAAAGAGTAAAAGAAGTGATGAGATAATGAAAGGAAAGGCAACATCATCAAGTGGTGGAAAGACTGAGGATTTTTCAATTTCAAAGAGTTTTGGAAGTGGAATGTTGGATGGTGAGAGGAACAAATTATTTTTCTTTGAAGGTTGTTCTTATACATTTGACCTTGAAGATTTATTGAAGGCTTCAGCTGAAGTACTTGGAAAAGGAAGCTATGGAACAACATATAAGGCTACATTGGAGGAAGGAATAACAGTTGTGGTTAAAAGGTTGAGGGAAGTTGTGGTTGGAAAGAAGGAGTTTGAACAACAAATGGAGGTTGTTGGAGGAATTGGAAGAAACCCTAATGTCATAACACTTAGAGCTTATTACTATTCCAAAGATGAGAAACTTCTTGTTTATAATTACTTTCCAGGAGGGAGCTTGTTTTCCTTACTTCATGGTATGTTTTCCATTTTATGCATTAGATTTTACTTCTCTTTTTTGTTTTATTAGTCCATGAAATCCACCTCTTCAATTAATAAATAAAGTGGACAAAATGTTTTACTTCTTCAACGTTATTGAAATGCATTAGATTTTTTAACTACTGATGTGAAAAGTAAAACCAAAAACTGAAGTAGAATTTTATTCAAGGAGTTCAATATGACACTGACTTATTCACATGGAAAAAACTCTGCTCAATTTGAAGGAGGAGTTCAATTTGGTCAAAAGTGGCATGTTTTTAGATCTTTACATTGGCATCAAATGAATTCATCATTCATGTATGAATAGTGTATATCATGATTTTATAAAATAGTCCGCAACATCGATTGTCGCCACAACATCAAAGTTTTTGATGTCTGCGCGACTGCATTGTGACAAATATATTGGCTGCATATATCATGTTTTAAAAAGCAAAAGTAGTCCGTGATAGCAATTGTGGCCGCAACATCAAAGTTTTTCATGTCTGCCAACCGCATTGCGATAGCAATTGTAGCTGCATCAACCATATTTAACAGCAATTTTTCACAATATCAAGAATTACGACACGAATGCATCCTGGATTTAAAAGCTTGGTGTATATTAGACACAACCAATACTATCAAAATAACCTAACATGACTTTGAATGCCTTTTGTTCTACTATTCTAGTATATCCTTAATTTTTAAATGATTATTATGTTTATATATATATGTGGTAAGAAATGTTCTTATAATTAAACTATGAGTAAATAATTCATGGAACCTACAATACAATCACTATAATTTACATTGTCAATTGTAATAAATTTATATCCTTGCCTTATTGTTCTATCTATCATTTTCAAACAACATAGGAAACAAGGGTGTAGCAAAAACTCCATTAAACTGGAATTCAAGAATGAAGATAGCACTAGGAGCTGCAAAGGGAATTGCTTCCGTCCACACACAAGTAGGTCCAAAGTTCATTCATGGAAACATCAAATCAACCAATGTACTCATAACACAAGAACATGATGGCTGCATCACTGATGTTGGACTAACTCCACTAATGAACACATCATCAACCATGTCAAGACCCAACGGCTACCGCGCTCTGGAAGTCACCGAATCGAAAAAGATCACATATCAAAAGAGTGATGTTTACAGCTTTGGTGTTCTCCTTCTTGAAATGCTCACAGGGAAAACTCCATTGGGATATTCTGGCTATGATCATGACATGGTTGATCTTCCAAGGTGGGTGAAGTCTGTGGTTTCTGAGGAATGGACAGCTGAAGTTTTTGATGAGGAGTTATTGAGAGGAGGAGAATATGTTGAAGAGGAGATGGTGCAGATGCTTCAGATTGCACTTTCTTGTGTTTCAAAGGTGGTAGATAATAGACCAACAATGGATGAAGTTGTTAGAAGCATAGTTGAAATTAGGTTTCCTGAGTTGAAGAATGTTACATCTTCTGAGTCTGAATCTAATGTACAAACACCAAGACATGAAGTTTTGATAGCCAAATTTTGATAATGAGAGAAAGAGAGAAGAAAACTATATATAATGTTTCAAATTCCATGTTTCTTTATGCTGGTCATTCAAATTTTTTCTTTTCCCTTTCAAAGGTCTAGCTTGTTTTCTTCTTTGATGTTATATACTAGTTTATTACAATTTCATTTTATCCATAGGTAATGTTAAAAATATATTAGAATGTTACAAAAATATTTGTTGCAAGCAGATAGTTTGGTTCTTAAGTTAACAGACACCAGAGTTTTAATGTAAATTTGAGTGGTTGGGCTTAAGTGGTTAATGAACTTCTCTTACGGTTGAATTGATCGGGAGTACCAAATTGGGTACCTAGTTGAAATAATATTTAGTCAAATTTTATTTCCCTCTTTGCTGAATTTTAGAGTACCAAAACCCTTTTCTTCTGAACTAGAGGATTAAGACATAATAAAATAACATTAGTATAGAAAGTGCACTAGTTGCAGAATAGCCAAGGTGCCAAATTCAAACCTTACACTTTAAGTCAAATTCAACATTATATTACAAATATAAAGGACTTTTCAGAAACAAATTATGATTCCAAGACATTGTATTTGGTTGAAACATTGATGGTTATTCAATTAATATAAACTCATAGCTAGAATCTAACGTGGATATGGCTCAGTAATTTTAGCCTCATTTACTGATTCAATAACTGATTTACTTGTGGATTGACTTGATCTTGTTATCATTGAATTGTCTTCCCACACCCTCATATCTGTAAGGCTTCCAGTTCTAGGACTGTCCATAAAAAATGCAGGTTGTGAAGGTATAGAGAGAGTGAGAGGATAGCTACTTAGCATGAGTAAAATAGTAGCCATGGTTGCCTTTTAGCTACATTGTCTTGGACACAAAGTAAACCAATATGAATACATCTCATGATTTCATTTCTTGAACTGTTGTATAGTGATGGATCTATAATATTTGTAGCTGTTCCATCCCTCCAATTTCTCCATGCCTTCAAGTATACATTTACCCTGTTTTAGATAATAAACTACATATTATTGAGTCACCATTTCCACTTCTTTCATTTATTTATTTATTTATTTATTTATTTATTTTGTTTTGTTTTAAAGAATCTAACGAAAAAACTCACATACACTAAATGTGAAGAACAGAGTATTACGGGTTCAAACTCGCACCCCAACATATCAAATATCCTCTCAATTTTTTACCATATGAACTGCACTTGTTGGACCCTAGCTATTTCCACTACTATTTGAATGTGAAGAGCAATGTAATTATTTTTAGGTGTTTTTGAATCAATTGAAGAATATAACAATCCAACCACATATGAATGTTTATCGGTACAATTATGAAGTCGGAACAAATTAGGTGGTAGTCTCACAATCTGGGGTTTTCAGGTTGTTAGGAGAAGACTTGACTGGTAGGGTCAAGGTGGTTAGTTCCTCAAAAGTCTGGGGTTGTCAGACTGTTTGGGATCACTTGCTTGGAGGATCAGATGCTTTGTAATTCAAGGTAATTGAATTAGTGGAATAAAGCCTTCTAAATGAGGGGATTGGATGTGGCCAAATTAGTGGTGAACTAGGATAATTCTATGTGTCAAATCTATTATCTATCTATTATATATATTAAAATAGACTCACACATAAACATCATCTAATATTGTGACATTTCATTCAAATATTGCCACCTCAACAAAAACTCCTATGTGGCACATCTAAAAGGTTTTTCCTCTTAGATTCTCCTTATTATTCAACTTCCAATTTGCTTTAACACACATTTTATTATTATTATTATTATTATTATTATTATTATTATTATTATTATTATTATTATTATTATTATATAGCATCTAATATTATGTATAACTATTAATGTGTCATGAGTTACAAATTAAAGTACAATTAATATATAATTTTTTTTTAGTATAATATTCTACTTCTTCAAACAATCTCTACCAATAGTGTCTTGCAACCCAATTATTTTCAAAGAAGTAGATATAGTTGGAAATTTTTTATTTATTTTTTAAATAGACTCCCACATAAACATCATCTAATATTGTGTCATTTCATTCAAATATTGCTACCTCAACAAAAAATTCCATGTGGCACATCTAAAAGACTTTTCCTCTTCAATTCTCCTTATTATTCAACTTCCAATTTGCTTTAACACACATTTTACTATTATTATTATCATTATTATTATTATTATTATTATTATTTAGTAGCTAATATTATCTATAACTATTAATATGTCATGAGTTACAAATTAAACTAAAATCAATATTATGTATAACTATTAATGTGTCATGAGTTACAAATTAAAGCCAATTAAAGTAGAATCAATATATAATTTTTACTATTATTATTATTTTAACTTCCAATTTCCAATTTGCTTTAACACACATTTTACTATTCAACTTCCAATTTGCTTTAACACACATTTTACTATTATTATTATTTTATTATTTTATTATTATTATTACTATTATTATTATTATTATTATTATCTATTATATATATTATATATATTAAAATAGACTCCCACATAAACATCATCTAATATTGTGACATTTCATTCAAATATTGCCACCTCAACAAAAAATCGTATATGACACATCTAAAAGGTTTTTCCTCTTCAATTCTCCTTATTATTCAACTTCCAATTTGCTTTAACACACATTTTACTATTATTATTATTATTATTATTATTATTATTATTATTATTATTATTATTATTATTATTATTATTATTATTATTTAGCATCTAATATTTAGTATAACTATTAATGTGTCATGAGTTACAAATTAAAGTAGAATCAACATATAATTTTTTTTTTCCGTATACTATTCTACTTCTTCAAACAATCTACGATTAGTGCCTTGCAACCCAATTATTTTCAAAGAATTAGATATAGTTGGAATTTTTTTTTTTTTTTTGCACAAATAGCATTTTAGTAAGTGGTATTTTGTAATATATTGTACTTATTTGCTCAGTTTTCTCAAAACCTTGATTGTTGTTAGCTAGAATATTGTTTTCGCAGACATATTTGATCTCATCTACGAAATGAAAATATATCGGCTCCTCAAAAGACAAAGAAGATTGTCCATATTCAGGTTTATATCAGTGTTATTATTGTGTCTTCGGGAGAAAACTATTTACCATTTATAGATAAAAGAATAATGTTTAATATTTATATTAAAAAATTATTTGTTGTTTTTTTACGGAGATGTTTTTTGTTGTCAAATTTTTTAAAAATACTACCAATTTGAAGTTTCTACATCTGTTTTACTTCTACTCAACCGTACATACGAGTTGTTTGTGAAAATTCTCAAGTCATGCTCTATAGAAGTCTCAAAATATTTGAATTTAGATTTGTCATTTCTTTGACAGGATTAGAATGAAATCAATACCAAATGACAAAATCATTTTTATATTTTTCTAACAATATTTTGACTATAAATTTATATTTGACAACACAAAAAAAGAGCATGACTAATATGATTTTGCCGTAGATAATTACATATATTAATATTTATTAAAATACTTTTAAGATTTTTAACACTAAATATAATTTATGAATTTTGTTTGTAGGATGATCTTCACTATGAATTTTTAATACTAAATATATGAATTAGTTGCAATTACGTTATGCAAAACATTTTACATATTCTCAAATGTGTGTTTGTCAACTCATATATTATAATTACTCAAATAAACTCACTTGAAAAAAATACTCTACAAACAAAATGAAAAAATTATATTATTTTTGAAATATTAAAATCTTATTCACAATACTACTAATATGTTAAAGTTTATATATCCAGCGCAACGCGCGAGTTATATTCTAGTTATATATATTAAAATAGACTCCCACATAAACATCATCTAATATTGTGACATTTCATTCAAATATTGTCACCTCAACAAAAAATCCTATGTGGCACATATAAAAGGTTTTTCCTCTTCAATTCTCCTTATTATTCAACTTCCAATTTGCTCTTACACATATTTTACTATTATTATTATTATTATTATTATTACTATTATTTATTATTATTATTATTATTATTTAGCATCTAATATTATGTATAACTATTAATGTGTCATGAGTTACAAATTAAAGTATAATCAATATATAATTTTTTTTAGTATATTATTCTACTTCTTCAAACAATTATTTTCAAAGAAGTAGATATAGTTGAAAAATTCTTTTTTTGTTTTTAAATAGACTCCCACATAAACATCATCTACTATTGTGCCATTTCATTCAATAGACTCCCACATAAACATTCTTTTTTTGAGTAAGTAGTATTTTGTAACATATTATACCTATTTGCTCAGTTTTCTCAAAATCTTGATTGTTGTTAGATAGAGTATTGTTTTTGCAGACATATTTGATCTCATGTACGGCATGAAAATATGTTGGCTCCTCAAAAGACAGAAGATTGTCCAAATTCAGCTTTATATGAGTGTTATTATTGTGTCTTCGGGAGAAAACTATTTACCATTTATAGATAAAAGAATAATGTTTAATATTTAGATTAAAAAATCATTTGTTGTTTTTTGTTGTCAAATTTTTTAAAAATACTACCAATTTGAAGTTTCTACATCTGTTTTACTTCTACTCAACAGTACATATGAGTTGTTTGTGAAAATTCTCAAGTCATGTTCTATAGAAGTCTTTTACTCAAAATATTGGAATTTAGATTTGTCATTTCTTTGACAGGATTAGAATGAAATGAATACCAAATGACAAAATCATTTTTATATTTTTCTAACAATATTTTGACTATAAATTTATATTTAACAACACCAAAAAAGAGCATGATTAATCTGATTTTGCGGTAGATAATTACATATATTAATATTTATTAAAAAAGAGCATGATTAATCTGATCTTCACTTTGGATTTTTAATACTAAATATATGAATTAGTTGCAATTACGTTCAGCAAAACATTTTACCTATTCTCAAATGCGTGTTTATCAACTCATATATAATAATTACTCAAATAAACTCACTTTAAAAAATACTCTACAAACAAAATGAAAAAATTATATTATTTTTGAAATTTTAAAATCTTATTCACAATACTACTAATATGTTAAAGTCTATATATCCCGCGCAACGCGCGGGTTATATTCTAGTTATTTATAACTTCATTGTTTGCTACCTCTGAATCCGATTGCTTTTTATCCAAGTAATTCATAAAAATCAATCAGCCATCATCAAATTAGCAAAAAGTTATCAACTTTAGCAAACACAATTCAACCCCCTTCTCGTGTTTGCACCTTCAGACTTGTAGCTTAAGGCTATAGTCTACATGAAGGTATTAATTACACTAAAACTTTTCATCATGCGGAAGTTTAGAGGCAATCAAAATTTTACTTTTATTTGCAACTTTCAATAAAATTGTTTTACATTAAATGGGTGCTTAAAATGCATTCTTGAATGGATATATAAATGAAGAAGTGTATGTCAAACAACCTCCTATCTTTGAAGATAATGAATTTCCAAACCATGTTTTTAAATTGGAAAAATTTATTTATGGTCTGAAACATGCTCCAAGAGTTTGGTATGTGTCGCGACCTAAAATTTCGAGTGTTTCTCGAAATTCAATAGAATCGCTACCAAAATTTATTTTAAAATAGGGAAAATATTGGGAAACCCTTAAACATAAAAAAAAGAAAAAAAAGAAAATGGTCTTTGAACCAGATTTTGAGTTTGGGAGTCGATTATGCATAGGGAAGGTATTAGCACTCTACGACATCCGTTAAAATACGGTTACCTAAAACTAGTTGTGCAAGATTAATATTAACTTAAGTATATCTATTTCTCCTTATTATTAAATATGAATAACAATTATTATTATTTTTTAATATGATTTTGGAATAAATATGTGCTTAAGAAATAAAGAACAGAAAAAAAAGAAATTTTTATTAATGTGCTTGACAAGAATGTGATCTTGCTCCTACGTATCTCCCGGTGCGATGGAGAAATCAAAGCTACGTAGTTCTTGTTTAGAAAATGCGGATGCGTTGATTGTTTTTTAAAGAAAATTTGTTTTGTTGTTGATAAAAAATGAGTTATTTTGACGAGAAAAAAAAATGAGTTTGTTTGATTTGAATAATTATTTTCGGTTTAGATATGAGTTTAAAACCACTCAGCAGTACAACTTGTGTCTTAACAACTGATAGATTAAAAATATGTTACATCTAATTAATCATTTAAAAAGAATTTTATTGATTAATTTGTTTACCCAAAATGAGTTTTAGGACTACACGCTGTCACAACCTGTGTCCTATCAACTCAAAAAAAAAAATTTTAAGAAAGTCACGTTCTTTTAATATTTGATTATATTTTAACTTTGTTTTCTTTTTGAGAATTAAAATTTGGTGCTGAATAATAAATAAATTTAAATAATTCTAAGAAATAAAATCAATAATAAACCAAAAATAAAAATAAAAATAGCAACGAAAGAAATATATGAACTTGTAGTTTGATCTATTAATTAAACAAAACAGATTTTAATCAAATAATAGAACCCAAAATATTATATACAGTCGGAGCTTATTTTAATACACCTTTTAGTTAAACAAGGGATAGAAACAAAACTCATTTTAATACTAAAGATACACACCTCCATCAATTTTAATTAAATAATAGAAACAAAACTCATTTTAATATTAAATAACACAAAATAAAATTAAAAGAAAATTTATTAAAATTTCTTAACGATGAAAATAAAGGAGGCTAACTAGTAGTTAGCTATATCCATTAATTAGTAGTTAGCTGTATCCATGAAACAGAATTATGAAATGAAATATTTATATGATAGCAGTATGAAGATATCTGCTAATTTCTAGCTAACGTGTAGGAAGAGCTACGCGGTCACATCTACATGGAAAAAGCCAGAGCAAAAGTAGGAATAACAGCCTGGATCATGTCTTTACAAAAAGAAACAAAAAAAAAAAAAAAAAAAAAAAAAAAAAAAAAAAAAAGCCAAATAAAAAAAGATTTTAAGCAAAACTCATCCATACAACACTCTAGACAAGAAGCACCAATAACAGAAAAACAAAAGCTTTCATTTTTGAAACAATCAAACTTTAGTTTTAAATTTTTGTTTCCAATAGAATGAAGTTCACATTTTTTAGTAACTCATAAAGTTTAAAAAGAAAAGCAAACATGAAGAAGGGAGAAAGTACATGCCTTTCCGAACACCAAAGGCCACGGTGAGAGTAGAGACGGCGGTGCACGGTGGTGTGCAGCTGGATAGAAACGTCAAAACGGTTTTCTTCTCTGTTTTATTTTTTCTTTCGTTTTTTGTTAGTATCAGATCTCCCCCTCATCTCCCTTTTGAAAACAAGTGAAGATGTATTTATAGAGTTTTTCACTTGTTTAGTTCCTTTCCTGTTCTGCCTTTGTGTTGCCCCATTAATTTCTTTCTTTATGTTTTATTTTCTTTGTTCATAATTTGAGTTATTCTACGTGTCTGATGCATTCACGTTTTTTTTTAAAAAAAAATTGTTTTTATCTGAGTGTATTAATTCTCTGTTTATGTTTGAGAAATAAAGTAGGTTTTGGATGAGCTAATGTTTCTCTATATGTCCCTGATTCTGCAGAATATTGTTTTCATGCTTAAACTCAAAGTTTTGTCTTCTTCTCTCTGCATCATAACAAGCAGAGAGGACAATAGAAATTTTTATTTTATTAATTAATTAAATATGTATTATTGTGTATTATTATTCTAATGTTATTATAATTATGGTTTTAAGAAATGATAAGACAAAATGAACATCCCTTATTATTATTTTAGTTATATCATTTTTATTTCCAATTTATATATCTTTTTTACTTTTTTTGTATTAATGATTATGAAGGCAGAAATATATATATCTTTATATATTTATTTTTTCTTAAATTTTTCATAGAGAGAAGTAAAATAATGACAAATATAAAATTTGATATATTATAATAAAATGAATATTATTAATTTTTGATTTATTTTTAGTTAGTTGGACAAAATTGGAGTACTACAGTATGATAGACTAAGTAGTTTTCTCTTGAAAAATGACTTTGAAAGAGATCAGGTTGACACTACTTTATTTAGAAAATCATCTAAGAATGATTTTTTCATTTTACAAGTATATGTTGATGATATAATTTTTTGTTCTACTAATGATAAGCTCTACCAAGATTTTTCTAAGCTAACACTGAATGAATTTCAGATGAGCAAGATAAGATGACTTAAATTCTCTAAGCTATTAGTGTTCTACATTAAATTCGCCGACCCTGATCATTAGTGTGCATATATTCTTACAAAACCCCTTGTTGAAGAAATATTTAACTTTATAAAGAAAAACTTATGTATTTAACGTATAAAGGAGTGGTGATTAGAATCTTTGTATGCATTTGCCTCTGGTAAAACAAAATGTTTGGTTAAGTATGTATGCTCTACCTCTGGTGAATTGAATTTTTTATGCCTTTGGTTGATTAATATTCAATTTATTTAGTATATGAACAATTTTTCTTGAAAGATGTGTTTTTTGTAATAATCGAACATGTGCGTCCTTTGTGTTTGAACACATGTGTGATAGCAATTGCTTTTCACTTTTAAAAACTTAAACATTTTATCAAAAACCCAACACACAAGTCACTCGCTACTCTCACGTATTTTTCCCACACCTAGTATCCTTTCAAACATTCACTTGAAACCTTTCTAAAACTCTCTCTGATTCTGAAATGGCTTTAAGTTCCACTTCATGTTCCACTCTCGGTCCGCCACTTCTGCCCCCACTATGGCATGCAATTTGGACCAACTAGATGTTCTCAATGAATTGCAAATAGAATTTGCTAATCTTGCTGAGAATGGGATCGACTTTCGAAGATTTTACAAGTATTGGAAGGTCCAATTACTTTAACCTAGACCACGTCTTTGCTCTAGATGTTTTGGTTAAAAAGTTATGGAGATTTGCATATCTAAACAAAGATGGAGAAGTTTCAAGTGTAATCTTAAGACTTCCTGTCAAGATCACTCAACAAACCATTGATGTAATTACCAAATGTCTAGATGAAGACATGATAATGAAAAATGCATATGAATCAAGGGTTGGCTCTACTAAAATCAATAAGGAACTTTTTGAAGATCCGAAGGTCAACTCCAAGTCAGTGCATCTAAAACCTAGATACATGGTGCTCTTCAAATTTTTAATTGGTTGTGTGGTGCCTCAAGGTAGCTCTGTTGACTATATTAGTAGAGACCATATTTTTTGCAATAAAATATAAAAGAAAATCTTATATCTCTTATTTAATGATAGTATATATAAACTATCCCTCATTTAATTTAATTATTTATATTTACAATAATTCAATTTATTAGTCGTGAAAGGTCATTTAAACAATAAATCAATTTTTTTATATGAATTACATAAATTAAATATGATCGACTATCTTTTCTATTATGAGTAATTTGATCCATTTTTTGTTTATAATTTTTTAAAAAAAATCTAGAAAAGAGAAAAAAAATTATTCATCAAATTGGCACTACTTACTATTCTACAATTGTCCTTAAATAAATTTAAAACAATATTATCTTGAGGTCACAACTCTTACACACAGAACTAACATCTTCAAATATACAATTTTTATTTATAATTAATTTGATATGAGTTGCAATTTTATTTGTCTTAATTTACACGCTACGATTGACTAATGAAGATAGTTGTGTCGTGGGTTTTGTTCAATTGGTCACCACAAGATAGTCTACATAGAGGACCTAGGTCTTGGTCTCGTGGAATTATGCACAACGCTGACCCCTATAGTCATCCACTCATCCGTTATCTAACTCTCGCCCACATCTGATTCTCTCGTCAACATAATATAGCCAAAATGAATTCATTTTTCCACATTTCTTAGATATCTAGATGTTAAGTTTTGTCCTAAGCAAATTCTAAAGAATATAATGATTGATGACAAAATCTCACTTATTGATGGGAAAATTCTTATTAATTTATTCAGTAAAGGCTCCGTAGGCGGTTGAAATAGGCAATTGTCCAATGTCTCAATTTTTCAAGAGAATTAAATATTGTTTTCTTATTAAAAAATATTTTTTTATTTTAGTAACATAAGTTATATATATATATATATATCAAAAATTAAAAAGAAATATAATTAAAATTATATTTAAATAAAAAATTAACAATTGTTCCACTTGATAAAAGATTTGAGTTGTATAGCCTATTGTATATGGAATATTTTCAATTTTGTCTAGTATTAAGAGTTGAATTATTCTTTATGTTGTAATTATCTTGACAATTGTGAAAATGTGATAATTTTCGGCGATTCTTTTAGTAAAAAAAAAATTAAATTAAAATCAAACTATATAATATTGAGTTATTTGATGACATTTATTTTTCACCCAATGTTGCACATCTTATAAAATAAAATTGATTATTCATTCGGCATTTGTGTTTCATGAAGAAAAAAAATTAAATTGAAATTGTTAAATTTTTATTTAAAATTTACTAATTCACATTATGAATTAAATAGATTTGTTTTATATTTATATTGATATTTTTGACAAATATCAAAAATATTTTTTTAAAATCTTTATTATAATTGAATTATTAACGATTATGAAAAAAATACAAAAATAATATTTAAATAAATAGAAAGTATATTTTTTTTCCAGGGCACCTATATTTTTTTTCCAAAAATTTACTTATTCTTCCTTCACAAAAAATTTCTTGTTTTGTTACGTTTTATTTTTTCAAAGCATAAAGTCTATTTACTGCGTTTTCCTTTAAAAAAAATATGTTAAATTTATTTACTACAGAATATATTAGGGGAGAAATTAGATTGTTTTCATTTTATAAATATTGTGGCAAACCTGTCCTTTTCAAAGGTGCATTTAACATGAGCCACGTTAAAATGGTCTATTATGGTCATAGTTTTAAATTAAGTTAAAATGGTCTATTATGGTCATAGTTTTAAATTAAGGTTCGCAACCGCAATTATGATTAAATAGAAACAATAAGAATTTAGGAATATAGTCAAGCGAATTGGAGTCTACATTTCAATTTTTAATTTTTGAAATATATATCTATAATAATAATATAAAAATTTAAGTTGAAAAATTAGATAATTTATTTCAAATGTATGTAGCGGAAGTTTAAGAATGTGAAAACATTCATGTTATAGTCGTTCCAATAAGAGTGTTTTGGGTTTTGAAACAATAAAAGAATAAGAAAAAACATTGCAATTTTATAAAACTATACGTTTTGACAAATGTATAATAAAGTATAATATGTGATATAATTAAATACTTATGATTATTTAGTATTAACTATTAAACATTAAATTATATCTTGAATTTTTGTTGTTGAATATGGACCGCGTGATGGATTAGACTATTCTGTTAAATTCAATGAGAGATTTATGTCCTCATCCATTTAGCTATTTAATCGTTGTCTCGTTAGACAGTGTTAACTATATCATAATCTTAATTTTAAGTTATTACACGACAATAAGAGTAGTTATCCACTCATAGTATGTAAATCTTATTTTCATAAATGTATGACGTTCTTCACCTATGTTAACACACTATAATTTGTATCTAATCGTTTTAAATTTCATCAATTGGTATTCGAGCCAAATTAGATACTTACTCTCGTCACTTTTATAAGTAAAAATAACTACTTTCACAAGTAAAAATAACTACTTTCACGGTTATTAAGAAAATTAGCTAAGTGCAGTTAATTTTCTAAATTTCATGTAAATTATAATTCAAATTTACTAAATTGTTTATTTGAAATGTCAAATACTCAATTATCAACATTAACTTTTATTTATAATAGTGACCAAGATTCAAACATAATCTTTTATGAAAAAGATTGAAGATACATGTTCTGCACAAATTAGCTAAGTGGAATTAATTTTTTAAATTTTATATAAATTATAATTTACATTTATTAAATTGTTTATTTAAAATGTCAAATACTCAACTAACGGTAACTAATATTTATAATAGTGACTAAGATTCCAACATAGATGTTTGATGAAAAAGATCGAAGATACATGTTCTATGTTCTGCACCTTGTTAATTGAAATCGCCGTTATTGAATTCCCAATGCATTATTTGATGACTTTTTGGTTGATTATGAAAATCAAATATCAATTGACTTTTTGGCTTCCTGTTTATGATTTCGTTCTCTCTATTTTTTTTAGATCGTATTACTATTCTAACAGTGAGTTCGGATTATCAATGATGCTTTCCACTTGGAATTGGTTGATTAACACACACACACACAAAACATTAATATTGAAAGAACACTAGTTGCAAAGTAGCTAATTAAGGTGCCAAATTCAAACCTTACACCTTAAGTCAAATTGAACATTATATTACAAATATGATCTCTAGGCTATTTAAGTAGGACTTTGCAGAAACAAATTATGATTCCAAGACATTATTCTATTTGGTTGAAAGATTGATGGTTATTCAATTAACATAAACTCATAAATAGCTAAAATCTAACGTGGATATGGCTCAGTAATTGAAGTCTCATTTACTGATTCAATAACTGATTTACTTGTGGATTGACTTGATCTTGTTATCCCTGAATTGTCTTCCCACTGCCCCATGTTTGGAAAGCTTCCAGTTCTAGAATCATCCGTAAAAAATGCAGGTTGTGAAGGTATAGAGAGAGTGAGAGAATAGCTACTTAGCATGAGTACAATAGTAGCCATGGTTGGCCTTTTAGCTACATTGTCTTGGACACAAAGTAAACCAATATGAATGCATCTCATGATTTCATTTCTTGAACTGTTGTATAGTGATGGATCTATAATATTTGTAGCTGTTCCATCCCTCCAATTTCTCCATGCCTGCAAGTATATATTTACTCTATTTTACATAATTAACTAAATATTATTAAGTCACCATTTCCTTTTCTTTTTTTTAAAAAGAAGCATATCCTCTTGGATTTTTACCATATGGACTGCACTTGTGGGACCCTAGCTATTTTCACTTCTATATGAATATGAAGAACAATGTAATTATTTACAGGTGTTTTTGAATCAATTAAGTATGTACCAAATCCGACCATAAAAGAATGTTTATTCAGTACGACTATGAAGTCGGAACAAATTACGTGGTAATCTCATGTATGGGAAAGTTTGTTTGTTTTCAATATTCAGAAAAGAGTTTATAAAATGATTTGAATGCAAATCTATTGAAGTTTGAAATTAAATGACATAAATTCCGATATGTTGAAGTAAAGTGATTTAAAGATAAATTATTGTTTGAAAATAAATGATAGAAAGTTAAATGAATTGAAGTAAATGACTCTTTGAAAGTAAATGACAAAAACTTAAAAAGTCTGAAATAAATGACTTGAAAGTAAATGACAAACTTAAAAAGTCTGAAATAAATAACTTGAATGTAAATGACCTGAATGTATAGATTGTTGGAAGAATAAATTGTTGACAATGAAGTAAAGGTTTATAGAATGTTAAAAAATTTAAATGCATGAAAGACATACTTAGTTTCTGGAAATCTTGAATCTATTTGCGGTTAGGAGTAGGCTTCAGAAATTAAGAATTCAACCTCTAAATTTACTATGAGAACTTGTATTTATAGACACATAGATTTAAGAAACTTCTCCTTAGTGATGGGCTACATTTGTGGTAGCTATTTTACTAAACTATGGTGGTTATTCGTTGTACACCAACATGTAACCGTCTGTTATTATGGTTGGTCTAATGACCTGACATTTATGTAGAACCATCTTTTTTTTCGTCTCTATTCCATTTATCATTGATTACTTTACATATCTTGTTCATCACTACTAGCCAAATCGGATGTCGGTTGTCGATCTTTATTACGTACTTGTGCTTAATTTAAGTCATTCTACGGCTTTTCTTGATAAATCCCACAAAATTTTAGGAACTTTTTAATTTTGGAGACTTTTTTTTTTGAACCTTTTTAATTATGAAATTTTTTGAAGCCTACAACTTGTAGACTAAGGCCAGTGATTAGTGGACATGTGAAATTGACAGTTATAGTTACAACTATAAGTTTCTATTTTGCCTTTATATATATCTCTCTATATTTGGCCGGCGAAGCAAAAAAACTTAAAAATGTTTTATAATAATATATTTTTGAACAACAAATATTAAATTTTAAAATTACTTATAAAGTAGATAACAGATATTAAATATATTTTTGGCATAGATAACAGATGCAAAAACTTGTACTCGCGTGGATAATAATTTTAAAACTTGTACTCTTACTCTGTGGATATCTAAGTATATATACTCTACCCGTTATCTTCATCTCAACTAAATAAATCGATAAATCACAAAATATCGTATAATTTTAACATAACTAATAAAGTATTTGATGTTCTTTAATATTTTTTGATAAAAAATTTCTTATATTGAATTATGAAAATTATATACTAAATATTTCATTGGTCTAGTGATAATAATAAAAACTTTAAAAAAATTAATTAATTTCTAAATTCAGCACAAATTTATTTGAAAAAACAAAAAAAAAATAAAATTAAGAAAATAATTAGCATGTTTTATTAAACTAATTTTCAAGATATATCCATATGTCTTAGTTGTGTAATATTTTTATCAAACCCCAAAAAAAGTAAGAGTAGTTTGATCAAAATATGTTGTAACCTTGTTAATCTAGATTTGTAGTCTAAACATTATTAGTCATGACAAAATACATATTGTTATGAAATTAATCATAATTATAACAATTTATAGAGCAATTGAGAGAAGAGAGAAGAGAAAATGAGAAGAGAGACTAAGAGAGTATTGCATTATTCACATCAACGTACACTAAATAATGTTACAAGAGTCGTATTTATAAGACACAAATTCAATAACCTATTAGTATATGAAGGTCTTACATAATGTGCATAAATAAGACGTTTTACTTATGAGAGTTATAAAACTTATGTGAAGGAGAAAAACTTAAGAATGTGGACAACCACAAAATATTCAAAACAATCTTCCTTGGATGTTCATTAATGATATGTCTTATGAAAACCTTAATAAAAAATCCAGTGAAAAAAAAACTATAGTAAAAGAAAAAGAGAACGACATTCTTCGAGAGGAAATTATCTCGTTAAAAACCTTATTAGAAAAGTTCAATGGGACAAAATCTTGGTGAAGGAAAAAAGAGTGCAACATAAATTTATTTCTCTTTATCATGTAGACAATATTCTTTGATATGATGAAGATCAACTTTTTGCTGAAAAACTTTGATTGACAGTGACTTTATAAAAAGTTTTTTTTTCTCCTTTATTTTAATCTTCTTCAAAATTGAAGTGCATGCAATACTTTTTAGTAGAACCGTTGCCATAATCTTTTATAAAAGAAATGCCACAAATGTCTTCTATTTGATGAATCGCATGCTTCAACCAAAACACATTCTAGAATTTTCTCTTGATTTATTGATGTTGACGTTGTGGTTTTTTCATAGATCTTCATGAAATAGTTATACTTTCTCGTGTAAATAAATAATTTGTTTGTGATCTTTATCATTATAAATAATCAAACAAATAACGTGTATCTCTAAGAGTGTGTTTGGATGAGAGAATTTTTTTAGGAAATGTAATTATTTAGGGGAATTCAAATCCTTCAAATAAATTACCTTGTTTGGATAATAAGTTTGAAGGATTTTCAAAATGAAGGGGTTTCATGAGTTATTTTGTCAAAGCTAAATTTATAGAATTTCAAATACCACAAAAAATCTAAGAATATTAAATTCCCTCTATAGTTTATAATATATAAATCATGAAATCGTTCCTATAATTTTTGCATGTTTACAATTTTGATCCTATATGTTTCAAAAATTTCATATTAGTCCCTTTTTTTTGGCAAATTGGTCCCTTAAAATTTTTCAAATTTTACAAATTGGTCCCAAAAAGTTGCAAAATAGTCCCACAATTTTTACCCAAATTAATTTTCATTTTGCCCCAAAACTTTTGAAATTTAAAAAATAGCCAAAATTTTAAAGAACAATTTTTTTATCCAAACAATGAAATTTAGAAAATGAAAGGAATTCAATTGAAACATTTGAACTGCTTGGAATTTGAATTTCCCTATAATTTCCAATTACCCCATCTAAACACACTCTAAGATAGCAAAATATATATTTGACCCCATTTCAAAGAAGTACACATGTCTAATAAATTAACAACAAATGAGATTTCTCAAAAAATTAATAATTAGTAAAATACATTAACATTTGCTTCTTCTGTTTTCAAAAGATTTCTTTGTCTATAATCTTTAATAGACTTTAGTTCCCGATCCTCGTTGTGATTATCACATCGTTATATTATATTCAAAAATATTGTTAACGTTAACTTCATTTCCGTTTCATCATATTAAATTAATGACATAATTGGTTGAGATCTCTTTATTTTCGCAAATTTAATGTACCCGATAAGTTCTTCTAGAACTAAAACTCAATTATGTAAAAGTACTCTTTTGGAATATTCACGTCCTTACTTGGGTCATCTTGCTTATTAACTTCATTCCTTGTTCAATAATTTTTATCTAGAACCGAAAATATGTCATGCTTTATGCATGAATGAGACTAATTTGTAATGATACATTGCCCAACAGGAACTTTAATAATGATTTGAGCAGTTGCAGCTGATGATTGGTTTTCTACACTTTGCAAATGAGTTCTCTTTTGAACTTCTGGTTCACAATAGTTTTTAAGATGATCAAGATGACATAATAATATATTTCAATAATCATTTTCAGTTTCTTATTATCTACTCCTAATATTGGAAATACTAATTCATCAAATGATAATTAACAAACTCAATATACTCTATCATATCTCTCAACAATCTCTAATTTTTTGACTCGATATACTCTATTATAAATGAAAATTTCATATTCATTATTTATTTCCAATATTCTTTTATTATCCACAACACATCCAAAAAAATCTCTTTGACTAGAATATTTGATTGTTAAACCAAATTAATGGGATTATTTGCAATAGGACTGTTACGTACAACTGAGAAACCAGCGCTTTGTCTATTTTGTTTATCTTATAAGTATTTATAGCTTTATGTTTTTCTAGTTGTTTTTTTCTTAAAGTATTTTTATTCCTTGTTAAAATTAAATCAGTTGCATAATATTATATTTTAATAATAGAATTTTTATGCATCATTTTATTTTATTCTCATATGATTTAGTTTTTATGTCTAGTAATTTTATAATTTTGATTAGTTTTGGATTAGCCACAGCACCCTTAACTAATTAAATTTATTTTTAAAGTTTAAAATTATTTTTAAAGTTTAACGAGTATCCTAGTGCACTACATTCTGATGGTAAACCAATGAACTAATGATCATATGTGTTGAGGAAGAATAAAGACTTGTGATCGAGCAAAGTGAGAGTTAATTACTGACAACCAATCGTGGAAAGAACAAAACTATATAAACTGATAAGTCTCAAGCTAATCATAAGAAGGAGGCAAAGTATTTTTTTCTATAAAAGGGGAGCACACATACAGAAGCGATGTCCCAAGTTCCAAAAATGGTTGTTGGAACCAAATTGATTTTATACTTAGAGTTTTGATGTTAACAAAAGTATTTTATGAGAACAATATATTTGACTTCATAGAGTATGAAGAAAAATTCATGTTTTTGAAGAAAATCTAAAATAAGATTTGATTCAGATTTATGATTGAAGAAAATCTTTGACCTAGTTGAAAAGAAGATATGGTCAAATATTTTTGAAGAAAATCTAAAATAAGATTTGATTCAAATTTATGATTGAAGAAAATATTTGACCAAGTTGAAAAAAAGATTTGGTCAAGATGTAAAGAAGATTTGATCAAGATTTATCACAAGAAGATATGAATTATTTACAAGATGATTTGATCAAGATTTTTCTACAACAAAATATGAACAGTATCAATATGAAGAATTTACAAACTCAATTTGAACAAAATACAAACAGATTCAATCTGAAGAATTTACAAAATCAATCCGAACAAAATACGAATATAATCAATCTGAAGAATTTACAAACTCAATATGAACAACATATGAACATAATCAATCTGAAGAATTTACAAACTCAATTTGAACCAAATACGAACATAATCAATCTAGAAGAACTGTTCATATTAGATTCACAAACAAAGAATTGGCTAAAGAACATATTATCAAAAAGCATCTTGTTCAGAACTATTTTTGAATAAGATCATTATTGATCAAGCTAGGAATGAAGATAAAATTCAGAGTTAAACAAGGACTAAATTGAAGACCTAATTTTATCTATAAATAGATACTCAAGATTGAAGAAGAAGATCATCGAAAATCATAAAATAGTAGAAAAACTCATAAGCTCAAAATTTCAAATTCATCTTAGAGTTCAAAGAGAGAAACACTTATTCAAGTAAGAAATGTTTTCTAAGTGTTTTTTCTTAGAGCGTGGGAGTTATTATTATTATCAGCTTTGTTATAAGCAACTACTCAAAGTCCAAACCTTTGTAATCAAACCTGATAGTGGTGTTAGTGTGCCTTCAACAGTCTTGGGTTGTCATGTTGTGTGGAGAAGACTTGGCTGGTAGAGTCAAGGTGTTTGTGTTCCTTAAAAGTCTGTGGTTGTTAGGTTGTGTAGAGAAGACTTAGTTGGTAGAGTTAACGTGTTTGTGTTCCTCAAAAGTTTAGGTTGTCAGGTTGTTTGGGAAGACTGGCTTGGAGGGTCAGATGTTTTGTAATCAAGGTATTTGAATTAGTGGATTAAAGCCTTCTAAATGAGGGGACTGGATGTAGCCATGTTAGTGGTGAACCATGATAAATCTATGTGTCCGATTATTTATGCTTTCAATGTTTGCTGCCACTAAACCCGATTGCTTCTTATCTAAGTAATTCATAAAAATCAACCAGCCTTCATCAAATTAGCAAAGAGTTATCAACTTTGTCAAACACAATTTAACCTCCTTCTCGTGTTTGCACCTTGAATTGCTTGAGAAGAAAGGTAATTTATTTTCATTTGTCTGCTATCAATCTAATATTGCTGATGTTAACAAAAACACCTAGTGGATTCATTATGGATCAACAATCCATATAACTATTTCCTTGTATGGTAGGTAAAACCTAAGGAAGCTAGTGGGAAATGAGCAAAATATTCTATCAAACAACAGGATGGGCTGACATGTGAAGGCTATTGGAACTTGCAGCTTAATTTTGAATAATGGTTTTGTTTTAAAATTAGAAAAGACCTTTTATGGGAATGGTATATCGGGTGATGGTCTTTATTGTATTAATTTAGAAAACAATGACGTTCATAGTTCTATGCATGTTTAAACTGGAACTAAGCGGTGTAATGTTTACAAGAATTCCTCTATGTATAGCATTAGAGATTAGGAAATATCTCCATAGAGAGAATTAAAAATTTAGTGAAAGTTGGAGTACTCAATACTCTTGATTTTGCTGAGTTTGAAACATGTGTTGATTGCATTAAGGGAAAGCAGACCAACATGTCTAAGAAAGGTTCCATTAGAAATTCAAATATATTATAGACAATTCATAATGAAATATGTTGTCTTGATACGGATGCGCATGGCCATAAATATTTTATCACCTTTATAGACAATTACTCATGATATATGGATGTTTATTTGCTTCATAATAAAAATGAATCATTGGATGCCTTAAAATTCTTTAAGGCTATGTTTGGATTGGTGGTATGAGATGGAATGACATGGAATAAATTTATTTTCCAATGTTTGGATTGTCAAAAAGAGAATGGAATAAAGTGGAATATAATGGAATGCATTGCATCCTATTCTATCACTTAAACTCACTTTTGTTCCCCTCTAATTTGGGATGAATAAGAAGAAATCCTCTTTTAAGTTCCAATGCATCATAAAATATCCAAACAATGGAGCATATGATGGTTAAGAAACACAAGAAGGGGAGGGAGAGTTAAATTATGTTTATAGTTTTTAAAAAGATTTCGAATGGCTTAAAAAAAAAACTTAAGTAATAAAACTGAAATGATAAACAAATGACTCAACAATTTTATCCTGGCTCACTACTTACTTAGTAGCTACATCCAGTCCCTTTCTTTGAAGAATTTAATCTACTATATTTAGAACTTACACTCGAATACTTAGTTAGTCACAATGATTGTGTTCAATCTTTTCACGTCCAACTTTGTACCATCAAGTTGTTGAGGAAATGGCAGCCATTACCAGACTGAGTTTACAAGTTCTACCAAGTCTTCTCAACTTTCAACTTAGTGCCATCAAGTCGTTAAGGAACATAATCAGCCACTATTGGGCATGGTTACAAAAAATGAGTGTTTGTGGGTTTTAAAATTTTCTTTCTAACTAAAGGATGTTTATATAATAAATTCTCAGATTTTTCTTACTCAAACACTTAGATAAATTTGAAAATTTTCTAACTCAGTGTTTTTGCTTGGTGATTTGATATTGTTTCACTTTGAAAGAATGTTATAAGTTATAGTGATCGGTTGTGTTATTTGAATTTAGAATCGGTTGTGTTATTTTAATTTTGAATCAGGTCTCATTTATAGAAGCCTTTGTCGCGTTGCCTTTGTCCTTTAAAGTATGGTTGAATGTCCTTCAAGAAATGGCCTTGTGTCTTTCATCGTATGGTATGTTTGTCCTTCAGCATGGTGCTTCGTTGTCTTCAAAAATATATTCATTGAGTTAATTTATAGTCGTTGAGCATAAAACTGAAACATAGAATTTCTCTAAGTTTTTTTGGAATTCAGTTTTAGATGAAATAAAATGTACTGAACCCAGAAGTATGAACACCAGAGGTAGGAACACAAGAATCATGTTTTCTTGACCAGAGATAAGAGCAACTAAATACATGATTATCGGACTATAGGCAGGAGCACCAGAGATACGATTACTGGACCAAAGGCAAGAGCAGTTTTTTTGGCAAGACTAGAGGTAAAGGGTAACTAGAAGCAAAATTATTGGACCAAAAGCAATAACTAGAGGCTAGTTTACTAGACTAGAGGCATCAACTAGAAGCAGACTATCAGAGACACTAACTTTGTAAGAGCATTGACTTTTTGCGAGAGGCATTGACTTTGTTTTTTTTTAATGTTGACTTTTTACCAGAGGCATTTACTTTTCCATAATGTTGACTTTTGCCATAATGTTGACTTTTACCATAGGCTTCTTATTAGAGGCAAGAAAGTCAGATGATTGCTTAATCTCTAGAGGCAAATTATCAGAGGCAATTGGTTAGAGAAAGTTTTGACTAGACACTTGATTGCTTCACCAGAGACAAACTTTCCCAAAGTCCGTTTGGCTTCATCAAATGCAGACTTTCCCAAAGTCTCTTCACCAGAGGCAGACTTTCCCAAAGTCTGTTTTGCTTCATCAGAGGCAGACTTCAACAGATGCACTGAGAAGAGAATTGAATTAGAATAAGATGCAATCTTGACAAACTTACTTGTACCACTAGAGGCAAAGGCAATCTAATGCTTTGTATCATCAGAGGCAGTGTTTTAGAGGCACTTTTTCATCTGTTTTTAATACGGAATTTTCATGACTTTGTGACTAATTTATCAGAGGATATATCCTAATATCCTACAATGTTGTTTGTGGACTTGGAACTGCACTCTTAAATAAAACATTAGTGCCTAAAATTGTCCACACAAACTGATTTTGTTATCATCAAAACAAGTATGATCTTTTGTACTTGAAACCAATATTGTTCTCACAATGGATGGTTTATTCCACATCGCTCCACTCCACTCAATTCCACTACGTTCTGCTCCACTCCATTTTGCTCATTTTTAAATATCCAAACATAGTCTAAGGCTGAAGTTGAAAACCAATGTGAAAAGCAAATAAAAATAGTGAGATCGAATGGTGGTGGTGAATACAATGGTAAAAGCATTGAGAGTGGACAAGCACCTGGTCCATTTGCTAAGTTTCTTCAAAAACATGGATTGTTTCCCAACACACCATGCCTTGTTCTCCAAACCAAAATGGTGTTGCAGAAAGAAGAAACCAAACATGATTAGAAATGGTATAGAGTATGCTTAGCAACTCTAATTTTCCAAAATCCTTATGGAATGAAGTACTAAAGACAACTATGTATATTTTAGACCATGTTCCAAGAAAGGTGTCCCAAAGACACCTTTTGAATTATTTAAAGGATGAAAAGTGAGTCTCAAGCTTCCACTTCAGGTGATATATTGGTTGTCATTCATAACATCACTCAAGATCTAATGGATGTTGATCAACCATCATTGTGATTCCACAAACTGTTGATAACTTAGTAGATCAAATTGGTAAACAAATGTTTGAAAATGATGATCAGTTAGTTGAACAAAATGATCCACAATAAGATATAAATCCAACATTGAGAAGATATACTAGACCAAGAAAGTCTACTATCCCTGACAATTACATTGTGTATCTACAAGAATCTGACTTTAATGTTGGAGTTGAGAATGTTCTAAAAACCTTTTCACAAGCCATGAGTTGCAAAGAGTCAAACTTGTGGTTCTATGTCATGATTGATTAGATGAATTCCATGAAAAACCATGGTGTTTGGGATCTTGTTGAGTTACCTAATGTGACAAATACCATTGTTTGTAAATAGGTATTTAAGACTAAGAAAGTGTCATTAGGTAAAATCGGGAGATATAAGGCCATAATAAATACTAAGGGGTTTATTTAGAAAGAAGGAATCGATTACATAAAACCTTCTCTACTATATCTAAGAAAGATTATTTATGTGTCACCGTGGCATTAGTTGCCCATGAATGTGAAAACAATATTTCTTAATGGTGATTTGGAGGAAGAGGTTTATATGAAAGAACCCGAAGGGTTGTCTTCTAGTGACGGTGAGCATTTGGTTTGCAAACTTAAGAAATTCTTATATGGTTCAAAACAAACCCCATGTCAAAGGCATCTTAAATTCTATGGAATATTATCTTCATTTGGATTTGATGAAAATTGTAACACCCCGATTTTTAACAGCGCGAGTGTATATTTTTTTTTCAAAAACAAAATTAATAAAAACCATGGCAAGCACAAACGACAAATGTCATAATTAACTACATCATAATTATAACAAATTAAAATAGTTTTGAGACGATAAACCAAAATATCCAAATATAAAATACACTGGGGCTATGAGACCTATCAGGCATCACTCATACCCCTGGGGTATTCTCGGCAGACACCTGTACAAAGTACTGCTCCAAGAAATACTAATCCCCCCATGGTCACGCCAAAAAATGGAACATGGACACACCAAAACATAAGTCATCTGACCGTATAAGTATAGTAATAATCATCCCAAAATGAAATAAGTACAACCACAAAAGAAAGACATCAAGTCCCTATACAACCAAACTAATCTGATCATACTTTAGCAACTACAACAACATGGGTGACCTCCACACACTCCGCAAGTCACGTATGATGCAGTATCCATCTTCGAGGTAACCTCCTCCTCATCAACATCGATAGACGGATCGGTCTCTTCAGAAGTCAGAACCACCCACGAGATAGGTGGCTTCGGCGGCGCTGGAATCTCAAAACAATTCAATAATTCAGTGACAGTCTATAAGGTCCACCCACGAGATACATGGTCCGACAGTCTCTCGCTCCATTAGCATCGTCCCCTTATCCTTTCCGCCAGTCCCTTGTCCAACCACTGTGTCCTCAGCTCCTACGATGGCCTTTGCCTCAACTCTAACTGAGGAATCCTTCGCATCTTCCCAAGCTCCACTCATCCCAAGCATCAATCTGGAAGGTAACGGATAATCGAGCTTCTCGTGAGTGAGTTCCACAAGAAATACTACCCTAGCTTTCCTACTAGTCCTCACTACCCTCCGCGTTTAAGAAGCCCTACTTGAGATGTGGTCATAGACCCAAGCAGTCGACGAGTCTTGATTAGGGAAGTCTAACAACGTTTCCGTCGTCAAGGTAACAGTCGGTGGAATGAACTTGGGTATCATCTGAAGGCAAAGCCCAATTTCCACAATAATTGTAAAGGGTCACCAACCGAAATTAACAAATAACATTTAGAGAGAATTTTACATTTCAAATGCTCAAGAGAACCTTTCTTCTTAACATATTCATTGAAAGGGTTTTCATATGTCAAAAATGCATAAACAATGTTGAAAAATGAAGTTTTTAACAAAGCTGCACTGTCGTATTCGAATACAGCACTGTTGTAGCCGAATACGAGTGCTAAGTCAGTAGCTAAAACTGCACATCTGTATTCGAATACGAGACAGGATGTAGTCTAATACGTGTATTCGGATACGAGACATGATGTAGCCGAATACGAGACAGGACAAGTCAGTAGCAAATATGCAATTTTCGTATTCGAATACAGCCTGGTCGTAGCTGAATACAACTGCGAAAAATGCAGATTTCCATTTTTGAAAATGGTTCGAAATCATTTAACACTTACGATACAAAGTCCACCAATAACACTTCAAACATTCATAATATCAATTATGAACACATAAATCACACCAAATTAATCTCCACAAATTCACACATCAAACATTCATAACATCAATTATGGACACATAATTATATCGAAACTTAATCAACACAAATTCACACCTCAAAGCAATTACGGCACAATAACGAACAACAACCGAGTATGTATATACAATCATCATTGTATAACAAACATGACTCGCGTGCCAAGCACCCTAATGCAATGCGTATATGCCAATGCACATGATTCTGGAATTTCCAAAACAATTTTCTCATCGAGAGGCGTAAATCATAATTGTACCGCCTATCACAGGCCATAGTACTAATTACCGAGGTGTAGTCGCTCACAGACTAGCACGATTTACTAGAGTGTAGCCTATCACAGGCCTTACACATCAGTTAAATCCTCATAAGGATAAGATGGACCAACTAATCACATGGAACCATCCCATGGTCCATCACGGTCACCACTTAACTTCGTGGCCCATCACGGTCACCACTTAACACCGTGGCCCATCGCGGTCACCACTAACACTGTGGCCCATCACGGTCACCACAAGCTATGAAATATATGAGCACACTTTGATTCTTTTCACCACAATCATTAAGTAAATGCAGCTATTAAAAGATTCCCCATTTTTAATACTCATTTAACACTAACGATTTTTCAAACTTATCACAGAGCATACTCAAAACATTTTTTCCTCAATAAAATTCATAACGCACATATTAACAGTTACGAATACATAAACACCTCAAACTCAATCTCCAAAAATTCACACATTGAATACACACTTTAATCACGTCAAATTTAATCATAAATTCATAACACGTAGCAAACCGTATTTTCACTAAAAATACATATATTCTCGTCGAAAATATTTTTTCAAGCAATAACCTTAAACATATATCAATCACACATATAGAGTCCCTATATGCAAACTAGAAATATGTAAGGAGCCTTTACCTTAGTTATCTCTTTTACAATCGTTTCCGCTACCAAAGTCAAATACGGCGAAAACTCTCGCTCGCGTCGTCACCTCAAAAGCTAGCTCACCAGCACCGTAATGTGGAGAGGAGTAACTTTCCCTCTTGACACTTCTCGAATGGAAGCTTAGATCTAGACGAGAAGTGTTGGTTTGTGTTTGTGCGGTTTTGAAAACCACCAACAGTGGTTTCGTAAAATAGAGGAAGAAAGAAAAACGTGAGGCAGGGAGGGAAAATGTTTTAGTTCTCTGATTCCATGCCTTCCTCTCATATATATATATATATATATATATATATATATATATATATAAATAAACTTACAAAACATATATATATATATATATATATATATTATAATTAAACCAAACCAACAAATATCTAAATATTCTTACACACATCATTTCACTCAGATCTCAAACTATTTTGATAAAAATATCTACTCTCGTCGCAACTCAATTGACAGATAAAATTTTCAGCAACCAGTGATATTTTTAACAAAACTGCCCGGTATTAAATTCTTCGCAACATGAATAAATCATTCTTCGACAAATAATTTTAATTGGGTCTCAAATTATATATATAAATATATACATATATTAAACATATTACAAACTCTAACGAAATAAGCTTTTGGTACTTAATTCCCAATATAAAATAAAATTGAGTTAAATGCCACAACAATTCAACACAAAATATACTAAAATTGCATAATTTATATTTTAAAACTAAGGGTCTTACAAAAATCCCATGGATCAATGCATATAGTAGAAGGTTCATGGGAATAACATTAGTTTTCTAGCTCTATATGTGGATGATATTTTTCTTGCTGCAAATGATAAAGGTTTGCTGCATGAGGTGAACAAATTTCTCTCTAAAAACATAGATATAAATGATATGAGCGAAACATCTTATGTCATTGCCATTAAGATTCATAGAGATAGACCTCAAATTATGTTAGGTCTATCAAAGAAAAATATATCAATTAGATTGTTGAGAGTTTTTGGATGAAAGAATGTTTGAAAAAAATTAGTTTGAAGAATAATGACCCTTAATTGTTTTAATGATAACATAACTTATTTTGTGGTAACAATATATGTGCTAATAATTTATTTAAGTGTGCAGACTCCTGTCACGTGAATTAAACATTTTTATGTTGCATCCTCTATTGAAGAGACAAGCTAAACAAAACACTTACAACAATTCTCTGTTACATCTGTTGAAGTATAACTGATTCTGAAAAACTTGTTCTCAATGCACCCCTCATTTCTTCCTCTCCTTGGACACTCACACACTCTCCCAAAACAGCAAATTTTACTTAAGTGTGAGAAGAACAACCACATCTTCTACTTAGATAGTAAAGAGTTTGATCTTGGATCTTTGAAGTAAAGTGGTATTACAAACTTGGAGTTTTTGAAAACTTTGGTAAATAAACAACAACAAAAAAATCTCTTCTTCTCATCTTTTGTTAAGTTGAGTAGTTAAATGTTTCCATTCACAAATGTTGTAGATCCTTACCTTATGACAACAAATCTCAAAGAAAAATTTAATTTTGAGCATTTTTGTTTTTTTTTTCAAAAGAGAAATATGTTTGAAAGTTATTGCTTCTTTGTTAATGTTTTAGATCCATTGGTTGTAGAATTGGATCTAAAAGAAAGTTTTGATTTTGAACATTTTTATGTTATTTCACATAAATGAACCATGTTAAAATGTTACTTTCTTTTGTTAATTTTGTAGATCTACTTATTGTAGGAAATGATCTAAAACAAAATTTTGTTTTAGAATACTTAGAGTTTGCAAAAAATTTGGTTTTATACTAGAATGTTTTTTCCTTAAAAAATATAATGGATCATTGACTTGTGATAGTAGATATAAAGGAAAAAAAAAATTTAATTTGGAACACTTTGAATCTTTGCTATAAAGGAATGAATTTATTTTGGAAATTTTGATCTTTAAGTTTTTGAATTTTTAATTGTTGAAAATATAATTTTTGAAGAGAAATTTTGCCCCTCCCTATCTAGTGTTGGCCCAACCAAAAATTAAGTATTAGGGTTTGGGATTTCAAAATTTTTGTTATGTACAAAAAGGTTGTGGATCTTGGTTTTAAAAAGTGTTGAAAACCTAATAAAATTTACTTAAAGTGTGGTTGAAAATTTTAGGGTTTTGTTAATGTGACAAAAATATTGAAATTGGAACTTTGGAAAAGTGTTGGTGTTGTAAGTAAAAGATGAGGACTTTTGAGGTTATGTGGAAAACATTGTAAGAAAAGAAAAAGTTTGAAAAAAAAAATGACAAATGGTTTTTAAAGGTAATAGTTGGATTAGGCTTGTATCTTAAAGTGTTGAGTGTTTGTTTAACTTAAGACAATTCTTGATTTAAGGTACGAGGTGTTTTAGAGGAACTAACGCTTGAGTTTTCGGACATTTGCAAGGTAAAGGCTCCTTCAAAATTTTTAGTTATGCATATAGAAAACAATTTGTGTGACTATTGTTTAAATATGTGATAAATGATGTTAATTTCATTATGTATTCATAACTGATAATATATGTTTACTATACGTTATGAATTTCATTGATGATAATATGTCATGAGTATGCTTTGTGAAAAAGTGTTGAAAACTACTAGTGTATAATGGGTATTAAAATAGTGTCTTTTAATAGTTGCATTTACATAATAATTATTAGGAAATAGTCAGAGTATGCTTATGCATTTCGTAGTTAGTGGTGACCATGATGGGCCACGGGGTGGTATCACGTGATTGGATGGTCCACGGTATCATTACGAAGATTATTGAGTCATGCTACTATGTAAGAAACTACACCATAGTAAATCATGCTAGTCTATGAGAGACTGCACCTTGGTAAATAGCCTGTTCTAGGAGAGTCGGTACATAAAGTCATTGCATTAGAGTGCTTTGTCAGGCGAGTCATGTTTGTTATAATAATATATATGTATACATGTTCTACTTTATCATGTTATACCATGCTATACTTGTGAAATGATATATGTTATTTTTGGTTGGTGACCATTTACAATTATTGTGGAAGATGGGCTATGCCCTCAGACAATGTCGGATTTACCTTCTACCAAAGATTACTCTAAGGTCGCATGACTTCCATGATCAATATTTGTCAACTTCTTGGGCATACGACCCGTTCTTAAGTAGGCCATACGACCCGTTTTAGCAAGTGCACTGAATCGTTGCAAATAATAATTAAAACAGTAGTACCGAGTGTCGAACTAAAGCATTGTGTTTTACTGTTGAATTGTGTTTAATTACTAAAATTGAAAAAACAAGTTTCTGAATTGATTGAAATAATATTTGAAACTAACAAGAGTAATAAAATTGAAATTTTATAATAAGAAAGATGTCACGAATGAGTTTCACTTCGAATCCAACCTTGGTCTCTAATTTGATCCTAGTTATTAAATTCCTTTATTGAACTATTATCAAATTCTCTTTATTATTCTTGCCCTAATGTCTTAGTGACAAAACCTTTAATTCCAAAGTAGCCCCTAATTCCTTAATGGATTTAAGATTAAATTAAGCTTTACAGTACAAGAATTCTCTTATTAAACTATTTCCTCTACAAATAATTCAATTGGTTTCATGACCTGCATCTATCCATAGACTACAATATCATGAATTTCTCATCTCAAGCATTCGTAAAGTCCACTGTCGTTTCAAAATAGTAATCGAAAAATAGTTTAAAGTTGATCAAGCAATAAAAGGAATTAAGCAAAGAGATGAGATAAATAATTCAATAAACTCATTCGTATAACAAAAAGTCAAATCGGACAAATATGGTTTCATCTTGTTTCACTCATCCCTAACAAATAGTGTTTAGTTACTCATAATAGAAATACCAAAGATTGAGATTAAGGAAGAATTACAAGAAAGATTTTGAATGATTCTTGATAAAACTCCTTCAATGGTGTTAGAATCAGCCGTCTTTGAGTTTCTCTACTAGGGCACAAGTCTTCAAACTTCCCAATAGCCAAAAAGATACATAGAAAGTGAGAAAAATGCATTTTTATGCACTCTGTAGCACGTCACACGCCCCAGGCGTATCATTTTTTCTCTAGGCACGTATGGACAGAATTAGGGATGTAGAAATGCACCCCAGGCGTCAGAATTTGCGCTTTAGGCGCACATCATCTATTGTCTGACATTTACTACATTTGTCTCCTCTTTTGAGTTCGAATTTGTTTTCGGTGTCTTAATGAAAGTTGTAGCTAGGGATCTTATACTCTACATAGGTCATGTTGATTTCTCACCCAAATTCAGCATTGCATTAAAACAAAGAAACAATGCAAAACTACGAAAAATCTCTACTTAATCAAGAAAATAAAAACATAACTATTTTATTAAATCCAATAACTAAAATCAACAAAATATATCAAATAACTCCTTAAATTAACTAATGATTAAAGATAAATAAGACTAACAACAATGAAAAATATGCATATCATGACGAGTTATCATGTTGACAAGTGGCAGGGCCGATGTAGTATTTAACGTAGGTCTCTACACGAGATGATAGACTACCCCGTTCGTTTAGGTTTGGCACGTGGGGATGGTGATGCATGGTTGGATTTTTTGGATGCTGCAGCTGGAGGTGAGATGGAGGCCGTAGTAAGAGTGTCGACTCCAACCGTAGGAGTACGGAGCGCTTTGTTTGGACCGAGATGGTGTTTTGAAAATTTTAGGGTTTTGGTAATGTGACAAAAATATTGAAGTTGGAACTTTTGAAATTTTAACTAGTGTAGGTGATGTAAGTAAAAGTTGAGGACTTTTGAGGTTATATGCAAAAAGTTTTAAGAAAAGAATAAATTTGAAAAAAATAATTATGGCAAGTGGTTTTTTAGGAAAACAAGTGTGTTTGATTTATCAAAAATAAAAAGGAGTTGAGAGACTTTTTGTGAAGATTAAAGCCTTAAATGAATTTTAGTAATAAACATTTTAGTGAATAAAGTGGGAAAAGCCCTAGAATATATTTGAGGGTAATAGTTGGATGACGCTTATATATTAATGTTTTGAGTGTTTGTTTAACTTAAAACAATTATTGATTTATTGTACGAAACATTTTAGAGGAACCGACGCTTATGTTTCTAGCATTTGCAAGGTAAATAGCTCATTCCAAATTTTTAGTTTCAATATAGGAACCTATTTCTTTGACTAATCTGTGATAAATGTGGTTAATGTCATTATGTATTCATAATTGATAATATGTGTTTACTATATGTAATGAAAAAGTGTTGATAATTATTAGTGTATGATGAGTATTAAAAGTAGAGTCTTTTACCATTTACATAATAACTGTTGTGGAAGAGTAAGAGTATGCTCATCTATTATATAAGTTAGGGGTAACCGTGATGGGCCTCGTGGTAGTATCACGTGATTAGATGGTCCACCTTATCTTTATAAGGATTATTGAGTCGTGCTACTCTGTGAGAGACTGCACCATAGTAAATCGTGCTAGTCTATGAGCGACTACACCTTGGTAAATATTACTTCTCAGGGAGAGGCTGTACATTTATGATTTACGCCCCTCGAGGAGAGTTTGAAATTCCAAAATCATGTGCACTAACATATAGTCATCGAGTTAGAGTGCTTTGTAATGCGAGTCATATTTGTTATAATCATATATGTGCATACATGTTATGCTTCATCATTTGATACCATGTTATACTTGTTAAATGATATGTGTTATTTTTGGTTGGTGATCCTTTACAATTACTGTGGAAATTGGGCTATGCCCTCAAACGATGTCGGATTACCTTCTACCAACGATTACTTTGACGTTGCAAACATTGCATGACTTTCCTAATCGATATTTGTCTACTTCTTGGGCATACCACTCGATCTCAAGCAAGACTACTTATACAGGGAGAGTGGTGACAACCAGTAGCAGGGCCAATGTTGTATTTCAAGTGAGTCTCACACACGAGATGATATATTACCTCGGACCTTAAGGTTTGGTACTTGGGATTGGTGGTCCATGGTTGGATGTAGGGGATGCTACAACTAGAGGTGAGGCGGAGGCCACAATAGGAGTGGCGACTCCTACCGCAGGAGTAAGGGACACATTGTTTGGATTGACATTTTATTGTTTAACATTTTAGGGTTTTTGTAAAGTGACAAAAATATTGAAGTTGGAACTTTGGAGATTTTTACAAGTGATGGTGTTGTTAGTTAAAGTTGAAGACTTTTGAGGTTATGTGGAATAAGTTTGAAAAAAATAATAATTATGAAAAGTGTGTTTCTTTATCAAAAATAAAAAGGATTTGAGAGACTTTGTGTAAAGGTTAAAGCCTTGAATGAATTTTAGAAAAACACCTTTTAGTGAATACATCGGGCAAAAACCACATAATATATTTGACGGTAATAGTTGGATAAGGATTATATATTAAAGTTTTGAGTGTTGGTTATGTTTGCAATGTAAATGGCTCCTTCCAAATTTTTAGTTTGCATATAGGAACCTATTGTTGTGACAGATGTTTGACTCTGTGATAAATTTTGGTAATGTCATTATGTATTCATAACTGATAATATATGTTTACTATATGTTATGAATTTCATTTATGATAATATGTCATGAGTATCCTATGTGAAAAAGTGCTGAAAATTATTAGTGTATGATGAGTATTAAAAGTAGAGTCTTTTAATAGCTGCATTTACATAATAATTGTTGTGAAAGAATTAGAGTATGATTATGCATGTAATAGTTAGTGGTGACTGTGATGGGCCACGAGGTGGTATCACGTGATTGGGTGGTCCACTTTATCCTTCTGAGGATAGACTACCTCGTACCTTTATGGGAGGTACCACGTGATTGGATGCATTATTTTTATTGAGTTGATTTTTTTAAAAAATAATACACCCGTGCTTTTAAAAATCGGTGTGTTACAATTGTATTTATGAGAGGTTAAGCTATGAAGCTTTTAACGAACAATTTTCATATCTCTTATGGGTGGCGTATGATTTGCAGCATACATTTGAGGAAATCTCTTATATAGGTGTCAAGTGTCGCCACTTGCATGAGATCATGACAAATCTCTAGAGCACTCATGAATATCGAGCGCGCGCACGACCTATTTTGTGCAAAATGGTGTAATAGCAAGAATTGTGGGGATGTAATGTGATTGGTAGACCTATAACATATAAAGTTTTTTGAATTCGTAAAGATTGACTACACCAATTCACTTGTGTGTTAAGTCTTACTTGTCTAGAACTTGTTCATATAGCTTGACTACAAAGATCTAATGCGTTACATCTATGATACTAATCAATGAAAGTTTTTCAATTTTAATATTTTTTTAAAAAATTAAATGTGGGAATTGTTGTAATAATTTACTATTTCAAAAATTATTATTTCATTATTTTTTTGAAAAGTAACTATTTATTTTAATTATTGAAATATTTTTCAAATAAGTTATCTCGTTGTTGAATTCTCCCATTGCTAGGTTTCTGGATTATAGTAACCACTAATGGTTTATACGTCATTTTATCAAGATATCATGTTTGCCTACATGACATGTACATGATATGTACAGCTACATGTGTTAGATTCAAATAGCATAATATTCTCACATTCCTATATTCCTAATAACTAGTAGCAATAGCTACTTGCATAATTTCTCAACGTTTTGATTACATATCTCACATATTCTTTGAATGTTTTAAATATTAATTTATATAAATTATATATAATAATCAATGTATAATATACAAATATTCAAGAGTTAAATTTGACATCTTCAATGAGTTATTAAATAAGTAACACTAACAAAAGTTACTTAAAAAAACTTGATCTACACATGCACATATTTAGACACAAAATCTAATAAAATTAAAGGCAAACAATAATAAGTAATAAGAAAATATAATTTTTTAACCAATCTTATTAATCCAAATTATTACATATTAGATGGACTTTTCTTAAATATAAAATGATTGATTTTAAAGTAATAGAAGAAAGTCAAAGTATTAGGACTTTGTATAACGAGATGGAGGGGTACAACATGGGAGCCTATCCCAGCCAACTTGGTCACATCCAGGAAACTCAACAAACTCAACAAAAAATGTTAAGAGGAGGAGGGAGAAGGGGAAGAGAATCTCAAGTGAAGAGGTTGAAGAAAGACCCAAAAATAAGAAGTTCAATGAGATTTTTGAAGTAAATAAGATGAAGAAATATAGTTCTGTTGCGGATATATATATAGGGTGATAATACCTATTAATACTAAATATTAAGTAACAAAGTAATTTTCTTATAAATTAAACAACCCATAGTTCTGTCAACTTCACTCCTGTACTATATAAATTAGAGCATCCTCTCTCTAGCATGCCATAACAATGAGGTCACTTTTAATACCCATGGATCTTTCATCCTTTGTTTATTTTTGCATTTTGATATGATAATTAATCCTACTCTGCAACTAAAATTTTCACTTCAAGGGTGGTAGGAAGCTTCCTATCAACAATTCCAAAGCCGTAAGGCTAAAGAAATTGAAATTTCAAACATGCTGACTGCGATTACGATGTGGGTATGTATGACTCCTTATATTGCACCCAATACCATTCTCCTCCTACGATTACGATGTTAAGATATTTGATGACTCGAAATCATTTCATCCAGATCAAATTAAAGAAATTCAAGAACGTTGTGTGAATTTTATTTTGGAATTAATTGAAGAAAATAATAGTACTTGAATATATGTCTATTGAATATTACTACAATGTGATTTTGTAATTTTGTAATTTTGTTAATGGACATCTAAATCATTGTTCGTCTTGTGAGTAGTCAGAAATAGGAGACATATTCTTTGTACTCTATATTTTGTATGAACTTCTGATATTGTATAATTTGATTATTAGATGGTTATATAAAATTATGGTTGGAAGTACAAAATTTTGATTTGAAATTTAATACGAAATATTGTATATATATATGAAGCAGGAGCATAAAAAGAAAATGAGAAATTTATTAAAAAAAATAATTATTTTAATTCTATTTATTAAGTCAGTTGATCAAAAGAACCGACTTAAAAAGATTATTTGTCGAACTGAATTTATGATATTTAAGTCGGTTAAGCTGAATCGACTTAACATGCAAAGCTCTGTAAAGTCAGTTCATGAAACGACTAAAAAAACATGTTTATTAAATTGTTTGCTCTTAACTCGGACACGAAACCGACTTAAAATGTACATTTTAACGGACTTAAAAAGGTAAAATTCCACTAATGAGTTATTTTTTTTTATTTTTTATCATTTACAGACAAGTGCAAAATTAAATGTTTTATATGGTATGCAAGTCATTTGCAAACTATAATCTGTACATAAAGGTAACTTTCACATAATTTTTAATCAGTTATGACTTAATCAAAATATCATATAACTAATCTATTATCTATTATATATATTAAAATAGACTTCCACATAAACATCATCTAATATTATGACATTTCATTCAAATATTGCCACCTCAACAAAAAATCTCATGTGGCACACCTAAAAGGTTTTTCCTCTTCAATTCTCCTTATTATTCAACTTCCAATTTGCTTTAACACACATTTTACTATTATTATTATCATTATTATTATTATTATTATTATTTAGTAGCTAATATTATGTATAACTATTAATATGTCATGAGTTACAAATTAAACTAAAATCAATATTATGTATAACTATTAATGTGTCATGAGTTACAAAATAAAGCCAATTAAAGTAGAATCAATATATAATTTTTTTTAGTATACTATTCTAATTCTTCAAACAATCTCTACGAATAGTGCGTTGCAACCCAATTATTTTCAAAGAAGTAGATATAGTTGGAAAATTCTTTTTTTTTTCTTAAATAGACTCCCACATAAACATCATTTAATATTGTGCCATTTAATTCAAATATTGCTAGCTCAACAAAAAATTCCCATGTGGCACATCTAAAAGGTTTTTTCTCTTCATTTCTTCTTATTGTTCAACTTCCAATTTGCTTTAACACACATTTTACTATTATTATTATTATTATTATTATTTGGCATCTAATATTAAGTATAACTATTAATGTGTCATGAGTTACAAATTAAAGTACAATCAATATATAAATTTTTTTCTACGTATACTATTCTACTTCTGCAAACAATCTCTACGATTAGTGCCTTGCAACCCAATTATTTTCAAAGAAGTAGATATAGTTGTAATTTTTTTTTTTGCACAAATATCTTTTAAGTAAGTGGTGTTTTGTAACATATTATACCTATTTGCTCAGTTTTCTCAAAATCTTGATTGTTGTTAGTTAGAGTATTGTTTTTGCAAACATATTTGATCTCATCTACGACATGAAAATATATTGGCTACTCAAAAGACAAAGAAGATTTTCCATATTCAGCTTTATATGAGTGTTATTATTGTGTCTTCGGGAGAAAATTATTTACCATTTAATAAAAGAATAATGTTTAATATTTAGATTAAAAAATTATTTGTAGTTTTTTTACGGAGATGTTTTTTGCTGTCAAATTTTTTAAAAATACTACCAATTTGAAGTTTCTACATCTGTTTTACTTCTACTCAACCGTACATACGAGTTGTTTAAGAAAATTCTCAAGTCATGTTGTATAGAAGTCTCATACTCAAAACATTGGAATTTAGATTTCTCATTTCTTTGACAGGTATAGAATGAAATCAATACCAAATGACAAAATCATTTTTATATTTTTCTAACAATATTTTGACTATAAATTTATATTAGACAACACAAAAAAAGAGCATGACTAATCTGATTTTGCGGTAGATAATTACATATATTAATATTTATTAAAATACTTTTAAGATTTTTAACACTAAATATAATTTATGAATTTTTTTTGTAGAATGATCTTCACTATGGATTTTTAATACTAAATATATGTATTAGTTACAATTACGCTCTGCAAAATATTTTACATATTCTCAAATGTGTATTTGTCGACTCATATATAATAATTACTCAAATAAACTCACTTAAAAAAATACTCTACAAACAAAATGAATAAATTATATTATTTTTGAAATTTTAAAATCTTATTCACAATACTACTAATATGTTAAAGTCTATATATCCCGCGCAACGCGCGAGTTATATTCTAGTTATAAAAATAATTTGTGGTCTCTAACTCAACATTGGACATTAGTTTTTTAAGTTGAATCAGGATTGAAATATGGTGTACAAGTGAATAAACGAATATCTAGAGAAAGACTCCATGATTCTATCGTCAAATCCTCCTAAGAATCTCAATGGATGAAAATAAAAAACATGAAGAAACTCTTATCAATAGGTGTTAGTGACCATTTGCCTACACCCTTCTAAAGATCATTTAAAGAGCATCAATTGTAAGTTTCTTTTGATACAATCTAATTTGAAAACTTTTAAATTGTTAAGTAATAATAATTAATTATGTGACTTTTGGGATAATTTTAATTAAAGTTGAAATCATTTTTGTTTTGTTTACACTATTTCATGTACTATGCACTTTATAATGACATTTCATTTAAGCTTTCACTCTTATATGTTTTTTGGCGTGTCTGTTGTTTGCGTATCACACCTTTATTTTTGATGATAAAATAGAGAATATGTTTTGTAAGAATGTCGTACTCCACAGAGAATATTTACTGCTTTACCATTTTACTACTTTAATCTATTTTTATCACTTTATTATTAAGAAAAATTGTTAATATATATATATATATATATTTCATCATAAAAAAAGAGGAGATTGTTTGAATAAAATTAGTTTGAAGAATAATGACCCTTAATTGTTTCAATGATAACAACTTATTTTGTGGGAACAATATATTGTGCTAATAATTTATTTAAGTGTGCAGACTCGTGTCACAAGAATTAAACATTTTTATGCTGCATCTTCTGATGAAGAGACAAGCTAAACAAAACACTTAGAACAATTCTCTGTTACATCTGTTGAAGTAAAACTGATTTTGAAAAACTTGTTCTCAATGCACCCCTCATTTCTTCCTCTCCTTGGCCGAACCTAGTCTCACACTCTCTCAAAACACCAAATTTTACTTAAGTGCGAGAAGAACAACCACTTCTAATACTTAGATAGTAAAGAGTTTGACCTTGGATCTTTGAAGTAAAGTGGTATTACAAACATGGAGTTTTTGGAAACATTGGTAAATAAAAAAAAAAAAAAATCTCTTTTCTCATCAAATCACACAGAAAAATTCAATTTTGAGCATTTTTATTTTTTTTTTCAAAAAAGAAATATGTTTGAAAGTTGTTGCTTCTTTGTTAATGTTTTAAATCCATTGGTTGTAGAATTGGATTTAAAAGAAAGTTTTGATTTTGAACATTTTTATGTTATTTCACATAAATGAACCATGTTAAAATGTTATTTTGTTTTGTTAATTTTGTAGATGTACTTATTGTCAGAAATGATCTAAAAGAAAATTTTGTTTTAGAACACTTTAGAATTTGCAAAAAAAAATTAATTTTATACTAGAATGATTTTTCCTTCAAAAATATAATGGATCCTTGACTTGTGATAGTAGATCTGATGGAAAAAAAAAATTAAATTTGGAACACTTTGAATCTTTGTAATAATTGTCTATGTGTCATTCAATAGAAGAAATATGGAAATTATTATTGACTAACAAACAATTAATTTAGCAGAAGAAGTATAAAAATTATTATTGACTAACAAACAATTGATTATGCTTATTAATGTTAGAGTAAGTTGTGACACCCTAATCCCTTAATTAATATATTTAACGTTTATAGTTATATAAAACTTTTCAAAGTGAATGAAATACGAATTTTCAAAATTCATATATATAACTCCCACTAAAATATTTGAAAAATTCATAATAATAAAACGACTTAAATATAATTTCAATTCCTACAATATTCATTTTGATTCTTAATTTATTTTTTAATTTATTTTCATCCTTTATCTTTTATAAATGGTGAGTGTTAGTCTTTTTCACCATAACACTTTCAAACAACTATAAGATTATTGTCACGACCTGTTGGAGTCTAATCTTGGATCAATTGTAAAGTTAAGTGAGCAATCTTAACAAGGATAAAATGAAGATACAAATAACTCAGATAAATGTTCTTCAATTCAAAGAGTTTATATATGTTATAAAGTATACAAAAATGGTGTTTTCAAGTGCATATCTATTATTGGGATAAATATATGTTTTTTTGAAAGGATAATATAGTGGGCACATATCATCAATTGTTAGAAGGGATTCTAATAAGCAGAAAATGTTGTTGGTGTTGGAATATCCAGAAAATAACTCAACATTGATCAAAAGAAACAATTTAAGATGCATTATAAAGCTATAACCGTTATGATGAACGCCATCACGTTCAAAGAGTTCGAAAAGTGCAGTAATAAAGAAATAACAAAAGGAATTTTTGACACGTTGGTCCCCAACTATAAAGGAAGTAAACAAGTGCAAGAAGCTAAGACAAATCTGCTTGTCGAGAAGTATGAACTCTTTCTGATAGAAGAGGATGAAGACATTAATAAAAGTGTTCCCTAGATTTCAAACCTTAGTGTCTGTATTAAAAGTTCTAAAAAAAGTTACACTATTGTTGATCATGTCAAGAAGATCCTCAAAAGTTTACCTAGCATGTGGAGACCAAAAGTTACACCTATTCAAGAGGTTAAAGACCTTAACAAACTTCATCTAGAAGAACTAATGAGTTCAATCAGATCCTAGTCTTTGGCTCTCAAATCCAAAGGAATAAAAGCAAGTTCGAAGCCTATGCAAGCGAATGAGGACTCATAGGAAAGTGAATTAAATGATCAGAGTAAAGACTGAGATGATGAAGAACCATCTTTCAACTCAAGGAAAACCCAGCACATGTGTAATGACAAAAGGAAATCATTTCCTTAAAAAGATTTAAAACGATCCAAAAATAACAAAGAAAGAAAAGAAAAGAAGAAAATCATCTGCTATGATTGCAAAGAGCTAGGTCATTTCAAACCAGAGTGTCCTAAGCTTGAGAAGGGAAATTCTCAAAGGAGAAAGTTTAGTGGAAAGAAAAAAGGTATGATGTCTACATACTCTGATGAATCTTCTAACGAACACAAAAAGCAAGCAAACATGCCTCCGATGGCAAACGTTCGCTCCTACTCTAACTCTTACCCTGATAATGAATCGATTGATGTGGAAATTGAGGTAATATGTGATCTAGCTTGAAATGAACTTATAGTTATGTTAAATGAGTTTCTCAACAAAAATCACAACTTATCTTTCGAACTAAATATCTTAGAAAAACTCATCATCTTAGTAGAAAAAGTACAACTCCCTTGAATAAGATTTTCAAAACATAAAAAGGAAAAATCAGACTCTGAAGGATAATGTTTCAAAGACCTTAGAGGAAAATGTTTTTAATTTTGTTAAGTATGAAAATGTCTTTCAAGAGTTTCTTGCAAACGGCATAAATAGAAGTAAACAAGCGTATACGGTCTATGGTGTTAGAAAAACAATAAAAGAGGTATTGGTTTTGAGAAACTAGAGGAAACTCCTAAATGTATTATATTTGAAACTACATGCTAATATTTCCTTAAGAAATGTCATAATAGAGTACTTGTCATATGTTGAAAACATGGAAAGACATATCTTTCATAACTAACAAACAAGGACCCAATCAAATGTGGGTACCTAAAAATAAAATAATCTATCTTGCAAATATCCTTAGCAACAAAGATGAAACGCGAGTCAGGTACCTAGATAGTGGATTTTCATGACATATGACGGAAGAAAAGTCTATTTGGTCCCGCAAGGACTACTTTTTTCTGCGGTAAAAAGTATGCACTTAAAATTTAAAATAAACCTTTTGAAATTTTTTGTGAAGAGAATAGTATTCTACATAACTTTTCATCCCTAGAATACCTCAACAAAATGGTGTTGTAAAAAGAAAAAATAGATCTCTTCAAGAAATGGCACGCACCATGATTCACGAAACCTATGTTGTCAAACACTTTTGGACTAAAGCAATGAACATTGCATGTTACATTCATAATAGAAAAAATATAAGATATATTTTCAATAAGACTCCTTATGAACTGTGGAAAGACATAAAACCTAACATTTTATATTTTCATCAATTTGGTTGTATTTGTTATATTTTGAATACTAAAGAAAATATTTGCATGTTTGACTCACGATCTCAAAAGTGCATCTTTTTGAGATACTCTGAAAGGTTTAAAGCCTATAAAGTATACAATAAAGAAACTTTTATTGTTGAAAAATCAATCCATGGCAAGTTTGATGACAAAAAGCTTGACCATAAAAAGTCAAAGCTAGATGAAGATTATGCAGATTTACAAATATTAGAGGAACTAGAAAGATCAGAGGAATCAACAAATCCTCCCTCTGAAGAATGAGAAGATGAACACGACAACACAAGGACAAGTAATGACGAACCAACAACCAGTCAAAGTCATCAGGAATCTAAGCTTGGATCGAAGTACAAATCATCATATCTAGACTCTCTGATTACACGACATATAAATGACCCTCTGAAGACCAGGTCAACTTTTAAAAAAACGTCAATGTTTGAACTTATATCTGATGTTTGATCTGTAATAATAAATGAAGCTCTACTAGATGATGGATGGATTGTAGCCACTCAAGAAGAATTAAACCAATTCAAGAGAAATTATGTATGGAATCTTGTACCCAAACCTAAAGAAAATAAGCCAATTGGAACCAAGGGGGTTTTCATAAACAAATTGAATGAGAAAGGAGAAGTGGTAAGAAATAAAGCTAGATGGTAAAACTAGAATTAAAAAAATCATACTAAAAAATGAAAATTGTATGCATTGATTATACTTAAGTATGCAGAAAATCATACTTAAGTATGCATTGATTATGAGTTCGATTTTGAAACCTAAATAAATGACAACATCATTAACAAAAACATGTTAACCAAACCATAAAAAAAATGGCAGTAACATGTCTTTGATAATGACAACAACATTAACAAAGACATATAATCTATTTCATAAGACATATTTCACCATTGTTGAACGATTCTGCTCGCCAATGGTGTAACATTAATAACAACTTAAATTTAATAAAATAGATTATAGATTACTTTATGAAAAAAAATCATATGTACACCAATCAAGAGAATGGCAAACTAACACATATAAAGAATTCCAAACTGCACTATGTGTAGCGTTTAATGGAATTAGAGACAATTTGAGGTCCAATGTTTAAGCAATTCATGATTTGCTTCAGTAAACTTACTCATGACTTATTCACCGTTTTAACTAATCCAAACTCATGCCTAAAGAGTATGAAACCCATGGCAGAAACGTACTACTCCTAGTATTAATATGAACTAGTTAATGACTTAAATGAAAATGAGGTAATGTAAATGAATTGTGCAAACTCACTACAACACCTCTCGGGCATGCATTTGTAGGATTGAATGAAAGGGCTGGGAACAATCATCCCCATACTCCCACACCCTCCAGTTGCTGCTTTTCCTTTTAAATAGGCATTGTCGCTCACAATTTCTATTTTGTTATCATGTAAGGTCGATTGTCTTATAATCACTACTATGATGAATCCACATGTTACCATAGAGGAAGATCAAATTTCAGAGGTTCAAGAGGTAGAGGTTGTCCCTTTACAAGAGGAGGTTGTTTTGGCATATCTGGTGGAATAATTTAGTGTCAAGTTTGTGAAAAGTTTGGTCATACAGCTCTGAATTAGAGGCACATATTTGATGAGCAGTTTCAAAAATCTTCAAATCCTAATCCTACAAAGTCTTCAACACAAAATGAAGGAGCTTTAGGTGACTCTTCATCCATGGAAGCCTTGATGGCTGTTCTTGAAACAGTTTATGACCCTGCATGGTATCCAGATTCTGGATCCACAAATCACATCACACTTGATGCTTCAGATCTCATCACGGAGAATGCTTACAATGGTGATCAAAGGGCCAAAATGGCCAATAGTAACTCTACTTCTATTAGACATATTGGTAACTCTTCCATTTTTACATCCAATTCAAACCAATCTTTACTTTTTCATAATTTATTACATGTGCCAAGTATTTCTAAAAAATTTGCTAAGCGTTTCAAAATTTGTTAATGATAACAATGTATATTTTGAGTTTCATGCTGATTATTGTTGTGTCAAATCACAGGTCAACAAAGCAGTTCTTCTTGCTGACAAGCTTAGAAATGGTTTATATATATGCTTTTGATTACATTAAGTTGCAAAATTCTTGTAATCATGACGTTTCCTCCTGCTCAAACATCACTTCTACTTTCTGCAATTCTACACGCTTAAGTACTAAAGATCTTAGGCCTTGTAATACTATGTCTGAGAATCAGTTTTGGCATGCCAAACTTGGCCATGCATCTAGTAAAGTTGTATCTACTGCATTGAATAATTGTCATATTTCTCACTCCATTAATAAAATGTCCATTGTTTGTAAGGCATGTTGCTTGGGAAAATCACATAAACTTCCTTTCTATGATTCCTTAACTATGTATGATACTTCTCTTCAACTTATTTACTCTGACATTTTGGGTCCTGCACCCATTACGTTCACTAATGGTAGCAATTATTACTTAGATTTTATTGATGCTTAGTCCAAATTTACATGGATTTATTTATTACAAGCTAAATCTCAAGCATTTACATGCTTTGTTCATTTTAAAACAATGGTTGAAAATCAACTTGGACTTAAGATTAAGTCTCTTCAAATTGATGGTGGTAAAGTGTATGTCGCCTTTTCAAAATTTCTTTCTAATAATGGTATCATCCATCGAGTAAGTTGTCCTTATACACATGAACAAAATGGTTCTGCTGAAAGAAAGCATCGTCATATCATTGAAGTTGGCCTTACACTATTCGCAAATGCATCTATGCCTCTGTTCTATTGGGATGAAGGTTTCAAAACTGCTGTCCACATCATTAACATGTTACTAACTCTAATTCTTAATAATTTATCTCCTTCACAAGTTCTTTTTAATCAAATGCCCGATTACAATACCTTTAAAGTTTTTGGATGTGCTTGCTATCCCTATTTAAGACCCTATAACAAACATAAGTTGCAATTTAGATCACAACAATGTGTCTTTTTGGGCTATAGCTCATCTCATAAAGGTTATATATGTTTAGCTCCAAATGGTAGAATTTATATTTCAAGACATGTCACTTTTGATGAACATTTGTTTCCTTTTCAAGTTGGTCCTCAATTACATAATCATAAGCCTAATCATGTTGTTTATGTTGACTCCTCTTCTGATTTTGTACCTAATTTAGCTTATGTTCCTGCTAAAACAGATTTTCATTAGTTACACCTCATGATGAAATTTCTATTTTTCATGATACTTCTACTATTGATGCCACTACTGTTGTTTCCTCTGAGATTCCAAGCCAATCTGCTCATTTTGCTGCCTCATCCTCTTCTGCTTTGCCTCGAACAACTTCACTTGCTCATAGCTCCCCTTCTACTTCTAGTCCAGATTCAACTTCATCTGTTACATCTTAATCAACTCATGAGCCTACTGCCCCAACCAGACCTCGCACTGCCAATGATCATAATATGATAACTAGAGGCAAATGTGGCATCTTCAAACCAAAGAGTTATCTCACTTCATCAACCAGCAATCAACATATTGAGCTAAAATCCATTAAATCTGCTTTCACTTCAACTCATTGGAAAACTACAATGGATCAAGAGTATGCAACCCTGATACACAACAACACATGAAGTCTTGTTCCCCCTCCTGCCCACAGCAACATCATAGGATGTAAACGGGTCTTTCAAACTAAATATAATCCAGATGGCACTATTTTTAAGTATAAGGCAGGATTGGTTGCTAAGGGTTTTCATCAACAAGAAGGCCATGATTTTTCAGAGACATTCAACCATGTTATCAAGCCTAAAACCATTCGCGTCATCCTCACTATTGCTCTCTTTCAAAATTGGCCCATCCAACAAATAGACTTCAATAATGCATTTTTAAATGGTGATCTCACTGAGTCTATCTATATGGCTCAACCATGGTGATGGCACACTAGTTTGCTAGCTTAATAAACTCTTTATGGCCTCAAACAAGCCCCACGAGCTTGGTTTCAAAAACTGTATTCTTTCCTTAAAAAACTGGGTTTTCAATAAACTAAGAGTGATGCTTCTTTATTTACTAAAGTCAAACCAGCACATGCTCTTTTCATTCTAGTTTACGTGGATGATATTATAATCACTGGCAGCTCCTTGTCTGCAATCAACTCTCTCATCAGTTCTCTCAATTCCAGCTTTCCCCTCCAACAGTTGGGAGATTTAAACTATTTTATGGGCATCCAAGTTCAACATCAACCCTTTGGCAGCATCAATTTAGCTCAAACCAAATACATTCAAGACCTTTTACTCAAAGCAAATATGGAAAATTAGGGATGAAAATTAGATTCAGAACCTGTGGGTATCCGCAAAAAAAAACCCACAATGGGTAAGGTAAAAACTCGCATAATGGGTATGGGCATGGGGACGGGTAATTACCAGCAAAATTAAACGAGTATGGATGCGGGTACGGGTACTATAGTACCCACCCCACCCCACACCCGCACTAATATAACAATATCATTTATTTATCGATCTATTTTAGTTAATGTGTGGGTAATGGGTATGGGTACTGGCACTTAGATACCCAAAGGGTAGATGTACGAGTATTAAAGTTGATACCCAAAAGGGTACGAGCACGAGTGTGAGTATTTTTTTAAACTGCAGGTATGGGGACGCGTACTATGGTACCTACCCATTGCCATCCCTATGTTTACAGTCTCTTATTCAAGAATTACATATTATGAATAAAGCTCCTCAAACTGTCAATTGTAATAACTTAAGTGTTGTTATGCTTGCATCAAACCCAATTCTTCATTCAAGAACTAAGCATTTTGAGCTTGATTTTACCTTTATTCATGTGAAAATTCAACGCAATGAACTAGTGGTTCATCACATCTCTTCTGCTGACCAAACTGCTGACATCATGACTAAACCAACTCAAACTCCTATTTTCACTTAGTGTCGACTCAAACTCAAAGTTCATGATTATTCTCTCATGAGTTTGCAAAGGGGTGTAAAGGATACTAAGCCTAAACCATAGTTAGTTAGCTTAGAGGATACTAACCCTATGTCAGTTATCTTAGTTACTGATTTAGTCACAGGTTAGTTATCCTAACAGTTAGTTGTTTAACTAACTACATGTTATTGTAGTGTGTATATATATAGATTGTAATCCCATTGTGAATGTAACAAAGTTCAATCAATGAAATAATGAATAAGCTTAGTTTTCTCAATAGGAACAACACAACACAAGACATTAACATTCTCTCTCTACTTTGAATTATACTACTAACTATAAGGGTTGCATCTCTTCAATATTCATTTTTCTTTTAATGGTATCAAACAAAATATAAATATAATGGAGTAGAATCGGGGGGGATTAAATTAATGTTCGTGACATTCCACAATAAAGTAAAATGTATCAAATAATTGAAAATCTATACATGATTGCATTAAAATGTAATAACTATATAGTATGTCTTGGTTAATGTATCAAATAATTTCCATAAACCTTAAAATAAATAGAAGAAAACATAAGAAGATCATCAATGATTTGAAGATAAATAGTAACTTACATTGAGTAAACTAACAAAGAAACCACCTGTAGACAGAAGTACACAGGACAAATCAGAACAAAAGATCATTAATCCAAAATAGAAAAGATAAATAATAAGACGAGAAGTGTAATGCAATAAGAAAATCGGGTGGATGCTATAACTTTATCACAACAATATGTCGACAATTGAAAATAAACAATGTTGTCAACCTAATTATAGTTGAAGTTTGAGGAAACAAAGAGGGTTGCTAGAATGAATATGAGACTAAACACCACATGACAACTTCCATATAAGTTCAAATTTTTAAAAACAAAAAAAGCATTGAAGAAAAGGTGGAGAAAAATCCACTTTATTTAATATTAGTGATAGCACTAGAAGTCATACAATAGCCAATTAAATTCAGCATCCACAAGAGGGTGTTTACAATGTTGTATTCTTAGAAAAATATTTCTCGGCACTTAGACGAGATAAAAGATAAAGACCAAGAGTGTAGAGACGATTGTATAGTGTTTATGGTGGTATATTGTTGCTTATACTTTTCGATGAGAGTTGCACTTTGTTCTATAAAGATTTTTAGGGTTTTTGGTCGTTGTCCTAATTGAAAGAAATCAACATGTATCATGAATTTTTGTATCAAATCTTATGTTCGGAACAATTTATCAAAGACAGACGATCACTTGCTTGTCACCCTTATCAGAGACAGATAGTCAGATGCTTGTTGTAGTCATCATAGCCAAACTAATCAGATCATTGCTTGCAATAATAGAATCACCAGAGTTACGTTCACCAGACTTAGAGCACAAAAGCCAAAAGCGGAGTCTTGGTGTTCCTTTAACTTAGCTCAAACTTCAGGGGATGCAGCGTGAACTCATATGGAATAATCTGTTTTGAAGATTGCACACTAAAAAAAGAACATTAGTGCTTTAAATTGTTCCCACAAAATAATGTTGTTTCATCAAAACATGTACGGGTCATAGTTCTTCAAACCATCTTGGTTGTAACATGCATAAATGCTTCGCTTATTTGAGTAATCTTAAGATTTTTGGATGCTTTGTTATGTTGCCACTATTAAACCCCATCGTGCAAAAGAAATCTTGGATACAAAGTAGGTATAGAAAGATTGTTTTCTTGGATACAAAGTAGGTACAAAGGGATTTATATTATATGATGTGAACACCAAAGAAATCTTTGTGTCTAGAGATATGCATTTTGAGGAATCGTTGCTTCCTAGCCTCTTTCCAATAACTGGGATTACATGGTGGTTGACAAAATTGTCAACAAAGATTATGAGAACCGATTTAATGATGATGAACATTTTGGCGTCACATCTTCCATGAACCAAGAGGTTAAGCATGACTCAAACCAACAAGAATCATCCCAAAAAGATTTACATCCACAAGTCATTCAACCTATTGATAGTCATAATACTAGTCCTGTAAGATTTGGTTGTCCTACACATAGACTAATATATTTAAATAAGTGTGTCTGTAGTGCACAAAGCTATAAGGACACACAAATAACTACTCCTTATCCTATTTCAAATTATTTATCTTATTCTAACTTTTCTCGTATGTAGAAATGTTTTAGTATGTCAGTTTCAATGGAAATTGAGCCTAAAACTTAAGAGGAGGTCAATCAACATGAGAATTGGAACAAATCTATGAAAAAAGAACCGTAAGCTCTCCAAAGGAACAAAACATGGGACCTAGTCAAGCTTCCTCTTGGCATAACTCCAATAGAAAGGAAATGGGTCTATAGACAGATTCAAAGCTATATTGGTTGCAAAAGGATACAACCAAAGGAAATGCTTAGACTAGCAGTGTAATACCCTTAATTTTAAAATATACCTTTTGTATCTTTGAGGTGTTTTATGTTGAATTCTGAGGCTTTTTAGCCTGTTCTATTGATATTTTGGATGTTAAAATGCCATGAATATTTTTATGGGTCTCGTTTTAAATTATTTGGCGAGAAATAATTTATTTACGTTGCAGAGAATTTATTACCGGACTATTTTGTTAAAAATATCTATAGTTGCTAAAAAATTTTACCTGTCAATTGAGTTGCAATGAGAATAGATATTTTTTATCAAAATTGTTGGGGTATATGTGAGAGTGTTTGAAATTGGTTGGTTTGGGATATTTATATATTTATATATATATATATATATATATATATATATATATATATATATATGAACGAAAAGGAAAAAAGGAAAGGCATAAAGAAGCAAACATTTTCCTCTGCCTGCATGCACTACTCCATCTTCTCTTTCTTTCCTTTGTTTTGTTTTTCAAAAACCCCACACAAAAAACCTCACATATCACCTAGATCTAAGCTTTATCTCGCGACGCGACTGAAGAGAAAGTTGATCGTGATCACGTTGCGGTGCTTGGGAACTAATCGGTTGTTCGAGCTACCGTCGAGGTAAGGGTTCCTTCCAAGTTTTAGCTTGCATATAGGACTCTATATGTGTATTTGTGGGGTTTGTTTTGATGGAGGTTATGTGTGAATTTGGGGAAAAGGAATTTAATGGGATTTATGTGAGTTGTGGAAAAGAAATTTGGTGGTTTATCTTTAACAATTTTGAGTTTTGATTTGGAGTGTTATGATTGAAAATTATGGATAATAAATTTGATGGGTTAAGGTGTATTGTTGTGAGAAATGAAGTTAATGCATTTTGTGGGTAAATGGTGAAATTGAATTTAATGAGTTTTGAGGTGTGGGTGATGGTGATTTTTACTTGGTATGGTTGATGTATTTATGGGTAACTTTATGAATGTGGATATTTGGTTTATGTTTCAAGATGTGGGAATTTGAATAAATGCAAATTATGTGTGTATTTTGATTTGGTATGAATTAATGAGATTGTGTATGTGGTGATTTGAATTCAATATGATTTGTGAATTCAATTTCATGTGATTTGAGCATTGTATGCATTGAGTATGCTCTGTGTTAAATTTGAGAATCATTAGTGTTAAATGAGCATTAAAAATGGGGAATCTTTTAATAGCTGCATTTACTTAATGATTGTGGTGTCAAGAGTCAGAGTATGGTCATGCATTTCATAGTAGTGATAGTGGTGACCGGATGGGCCACGGGATGATTCCATGTGAATTATTGGTTCATCTTATCCTTCGAGGAGGGTTTTGTGAGAGGCTGTACAATGATATTGATAGTCTGTGAGAGGCTGTACAATTATGATTTACGCCCCTTCGAGGAGGGTTTTGTTGATATTCCGGAATCATGTGCATTGGCATATACACATTGCTTTAGGGTGCTTGGCACGCGAGTCATGTTTAACATGTTATGATGTTTGTATATGCGTACTTGATTGTGATGAGTGATTTGTGTTGTGTTGGTGTTTGTGATTGATTGAATTGGTGTTGAAAGTGTTGGAATGAATTTGGAAGTGTTGGAATGTTTTTGAAAGCGTTAAAAGCTGATTTTCTGCTGTTTTGACATGTGTATTCGACTACACCTGTGTTGTAGTGGAATACAGATGATTAAATTAGCTACTGACTTGATTTTTTTGAAGTGTATTCGACTACACAAGGTGCTGTATTCGAATACAATTGAATGGAATGTTGTATTCGAATACAGACAGGCTGTATTCGAATACAGTAGTGCTGTTAGTGCTGTTTTTGCTGTTTTTCTGTTGTTTTCGCAAGTGTATTCGACTACACAGTGGTTGTATTCTAATACAACAGTTAAATTTTGTCCAAAACTTCATTTTTCAACTTTGTTTATGCATGTTTAGCATATGTAAACCCTTCTTAGATGTATGCTAAGTTGGAGGGTGATTTTTATGCATTTAAAAACATAAATGCTACGTGATGTTTGTTAATTTCGGATTGGTGACCCTTTACAACTTTTGTGGAAATCTGGGCTTTGCCCTCAGATGAGATTCAGGATCGTCCTGCCGGGTAGTAACCTGGAGAGGGGAAGGTAGTTAGCGATGCCTGATCAGAGCTGGGTCAGGAGTTTTGAGTTGGGCGCGTGGAGGTCACCCGAGCTGTATAGCTTTTTGATAGCATGATCAGACTAGGCGACTGTATAGGATCTAGAAGTCTTTCTTTTGGTTGTGTAATTAGTTATTTGGGAAGACTGTACCTATATTGTCAGGCTGACTTATTATTTTGATGGGTCCCTGTAAACTTTTGATATGACTTGGAAACGTTTAAATACTTTGGATCTGTAAATTCTAAACTTATTTCTGCTGCTGTAAATTATGTTGATTTTGTTGTTGTATTACGACATTAAATATTTTATCTAAAAGTATTTACTTACTCATTTATTTACTTACTTTAAAAAAAAAAAAAATTACACGTGTTTTTGGGGTTAAAAATCGGGCTGTTACAAGCAGCTCAATTGGTAGTAGGAGTGAGATGATGCGGTACTTATCCCTCAAGATCTAATGGATGTCGATCAACCATCATTGTGATTTAACAAACTGCTGACAACATAGTAGATCAAATTGGTAAACAAATGTCTGAAAATGATGATTAGATAGTTGAACAAAATACTCAACAATAAGATATAAATCCAACATTGAGAATATATACTAGACCAAGAAAGTCAACTATCCCTCACAATTACATTGTGTATCTACAAGAATCTGACTTTAATGTTGGAGTTGAGAATGTTCTAAAAACCTTTTCACAAGCCATGAGTTGCAAATAGTCAAACTTGTGGTATTATGTCATGATTGATTAGATGAATTCCATGAAAAACCACGGTGTTTGGCATCTTGTTGAGTTACCTAATGTGACAAAGACCATTGTTTGTAAATAGGTATTTAAGACTAAGAAAGTGTCATTAGGTAAAATCGAGAGATACAAGGCCATAATAAATGCTAAGGGATTTACTTAGAAAGAAGGAATTGATTACAAAAAAACCTTCTCTCCTGTATCTAAGAAAGATTCTTTATGTGTCATCCTGGCATTAGTTGCCCATGAATGTGAAAACAATATTTCTTAATGGTGATTTGGAGGAGGAGGTTTATATGAAACAACCTGAAGGGTTGTCTTCTAGTGATGGTGAGCATTTGGTTTGCAAACTTAAGAAATTCATATATGGTTCAAAACAAACCCCCCCCCCCCCC
>JBBPBQ010000004.1:38855423-38917567 GCA_037974755.1 Cicer yamashitae
CCAGACAAATTTCATTTTATAGTAATAAAAATATTCAATGATTGTTGACAAGGGACAATCGTTCTTAGTCCATTTTTTTTTTTTGTAACTTTTAACATAAAATAAAAATCGAAATGTTAACAAATAATAATAATAATAATAATAATAATAATAATAATAATAATAATAATAATAATAATAATGTTAAAATAATTACAACAACATACTCTCTTAACTCTTAGTCTTACGGTGTGTAAACAATATTGATAAAATAAGGAAAACATTCTATATATATATAAATTCAAACGTAAAACGTAACTACATTAAATTTGTCTTAAGAAAATTAATTTAAGAAATAAAATCGAACTCAAATTAGTTTATTAAATACTTTTGAAATATAAAAAAAAATATCTTAACTAAGTAAATTAAAAGGAAAATTCATTACTAACACTAATAATCACACCAAATTAAATGATAGTCTCTTTAAAATGTTTGCAATTCAAGTTAACTGAAATTTCTAGTTTCATAAAAATAAGGTAAAACAGACAGCGATAACAACAATAACAACAATAACATGTAGTGCTGTATTTTATAACATAATGATACTCATTTGTATCAAGTAGAAGATGAAATTATTTTGTAATATTCATAATTATTACTAACAAGACTAGTTAATCTAAGTAATAACTAGATCACAAAACATTTAGCGTGAGAAAGAAGTAGAGACTCTATGACTATTAAAACAAAATAATCACGCTATCAACAAGTAGGAAAATTCATACAAAGGATAGTAAAATCTATAACTTAAATAGAAGATTTCTAAATAATATAAAAGGAAAATGCTAAAAAAACAATAAAGTAGACATAGAGATTTCAGATTTGAAAACAACTAAATACACAATAAAATAACACCATTAAGCCAAATATTTAAGACATATATTTAATAACAAAAATTCATTAGGTTACACAATTAATGACACATAATAGGAATTTAAATATTTCATAAAATTCAATAATTAGAGAACTAAACAATTAACATAATTAATGGCACATAATAGGAATTTAAGTAATTAGTAAAATTCCAATTCAAGGAGGTTACACAATTAATGACATATAATTAAAAATTTAAGTAATTAGTAAAATTCAATAATTAGAAAATCGGACAAATAACACAAGCAACATCATAATACATGCAACATACACGACGCATCCACCCCACCAAGGTCCGAGAATTAGTGCTCTGATACCACATGTAACGCCCCAGATTTTTTATCCAAAGTATTACTTAAAAGTATTTGTTTTCTTTTAGAAACAACTACAACTTTTATTTCTTAGGAGTAGTTCATCATGTAATAAATTGAAGATGCGTCAGAAAATGACTTGATATATTTTTTTTTGAAAAAGAATGTAATGCAATTTACTAAAATATTATTTATTTATTTGTAAATTTAATATTCCAGTTGTTAGATCGATATACATTTACGCTCCAAAATAAAATAAATTCTCTTTAGGTGAGATTCAAAAGAAATAAGAACGACTGAAACTAACGACAATTCAATTATTTATTAGTGAATGAAAACTCACTTCCGCATTTCTATTTAAAGTTAATAATGAAGAGTAAATAACTTTACAATGTACCACAAAGATTTTATTCATACAAAACATTATTTTTAAGTAAAAGTCTAATTTTCCCACGCGCGTGCACAAAACATCTTTCATACAACTCTTTGAGATCATTTGTACCTAAATGTTGGTGTAAGGGGTCAGTTCATCCCACAACAAAATTAAACCAAATAATAAGTTAACAGCCATAAAATATGAATATAAAATCTTTTCGTGATAAAAAATTTAAAGAAATTGATTATTTAATAGTTCTCAAGGATGTACCAAGATTGATAAAATGTATCTAAATAAATCAAGTAGCAACTCACCGTAGAGCAAATAATTAGATCAAAATAAAAATGACAATAAAATGTATGCAAGTTATGCATGCTCCTAAATGTATATGATCAGGATATAACCAGCCACATAGGCGTCCACACAGAAGTCACCCATACCAATGGGGAAAATTAAACCAGCCACAAAGGCGTCCACACAGAAGTCACCCATACCAATGGGGAAAATTAAACCAGCCACACAGGCGTCCACAAAGATGCATATGATATGTCATGAAATGATAATGATGCTCAAAAGGTACATGTCACCATCCACTTAGATAATCACAAAGAGAACAATGTCCAACACACATATCACCAGCCACTTAGGCAACCACAAATATAACAATATTTAAAACACAAATCACCAGCCGCTTAGGCAACCACAAAGATAACAATATTTAAAACACAAATCAGTAGCCACTTAGGCAACCACAAAGATAAAATATTCAAGGTTAAATTTTAATCACATATGACACCAAAATTTTATTCTCATTGATGCTTACAATCAAGAATCAGTAATTTTGTTATCCCAAATATATAACACACAAACACGCAAATAAATATCTTAAAGTCACAACTTTCATTTTATTAGTCATTTAGGCATACAAATCATGGTTTACCACTAAACACATCACAAAAATCAACTTAATCATGTTATCACAATTAAAATTAAAATTTTCATCACTTCCCCCAAGACTCATATATTATTCATAAAAATCATAACTTTAAAATGAAATCGCACAAAAATCAAAACTTTAAATTAAAAACATCCTAACAAACATATTACTCATGAGATCATAATACAAATCATAACTTGATAATTAAGTACACATAGACAATACATAAATCGCAAATTTACATCAAATATATGACAACAAGCATATTACTCATGTTATAATAATAAAAATCGAAATTTTATAATTAAGTTTATCAAGGCAAGCATATTACTCATAAAAAAAAAACATTATAGTTAAATTCTTTAAGGGAAACAGAAAATCAACATGTTTCTTTTAAGACATCAAGACATCATATCAATATCTTACAAACTATTAATTTAATATGTAGCTTAATTTTGCATGGGAAAAAGCCCTTACCTTAGGTGCTTTATTTCCTAGCAACATGTCCTAAGCTCCACGAATCAAAGGAAAAGACAAAAGTCCAAACTTTACTTGATATGGTATTTAAAGAAGAAGGAAAATTGTAATTCGACTTGATGATAATGATGGTGTGAGAAAAGGAATGAGACTATGTTTCTCTCTTTTTTTCTTTCTTTTGTTTGTGATGGAAAATTTGGGAATTTAAGAGAAAGCAAAAATACGTATGGGAATAGAATAGGAAGGTGTGTAGACTCCCTTTAATTTTTTTTTGCTAATAGTTATGACACCAAAGATTGCCTAGAATTCTTTTTGTAGATAATTAAAATAAAATTATAATCTTGGTTTAAGAAAGAGTGAGGAGTGTGAGAGTCTTTTTTTTGTCCTCTCTTAATTGCACAAAAAGATAAGACCAATAATTCAATTTGTAACCATCCTATCAAAAATGAATTAAATGTGTTAAGAATGAAGGAATCTACATTATCTCCTCTCTTAATTGGTTGAGACAAGGAAATAAAGTTACATTATGTCAAGACAACACCATGAATTGTCATAAAATCTCGTCATGAAGGAGAGTAAAAGAATGAGTCACTATTTTTTTATACTAAAGATGGATTGACCAAAAATATTCTCAAAACAATTATCCATGAGGCCTGAGTTTCACTAACTCTACTATCTCCTAAATTGAATAATTATTTGGTCAAAAATAAACTAACAAACAATATAACTTCTATAAATTATAATTTAATTAAATAATTCAACTAATATTTTATCAACTAAAATGAATCAAGCAAAACAATAATATCACAGATCACACATAACAAAATAAAACAAACATATCTAACACATCAATCTCATGATTTCGAAACTAATCCAATAAACAAAAGACACAATAGTCCATTTAGCAAATAATCACATCATAAATCGTCCTCATGTAATTATCACGCCAAAACAATTAAATATAAATAAAGATTATAATTATTCAGGTAAAATTGAGGGTGATAAAATTTAATTTCATTTTTTTTACACATAGAATAATTATAAATTAAATAATAAATCATGACAATTACTTAAAAGACACATATATAATATATATGAAAATATTGGGGTGTTACATCAGCCGTCTTTTAGTTTCTCTGCTAGGGCGCAAGTCTCCAAACTTCCCAATAGCCAAAAAGAAACCTAGAAAGTAAAAAAAACACATTTTTATGCACTCTGCAGCATGTCACACGCCCTTGGTGCATCATTTTTGCTCTTGGCACGTCTGTACAGAATCAGGGATGTAGAAATGCGCCCCAGGTAGGAGAATTTGCGCTTGAGGAGCACATCATCTGTTGTCCGACGTTTATTGCATTTGTCTCATCTTTTGAGTTCGAATTTGGTTCTGATGTCTTCATGAATGTTGTAGCTAGGGATCTTAGCTTTTATTTGTGTTTGACTCCAGTTGGACATCTACAACTCGATATGTGGATGAAATAATCTACATAGGTCATGTTGATTTCTCACCCAATTTCAGCACTGCATTAAAACAAATAAACATCACAAAACTACAAAAAATATCTACTTAATCAAGGAAATAAGAACATAAACATTTTATTAACTCCAATAACTAAAATCTACAAAATATATCAAATATCTCCTTAAATTAACTAATGATTAAAGATAAATAAGACTAACAACAATGAAAAATATTCATATGATGACAAGTTATCATGTTGACAAGTAGCAGGGACGATGCATTATTTCACTTAGGTCTCACACACGAGATGATAGACTTCTCCATACGTTTAGGTTTGGCACATGGGGATGGTGATGCATGGTTGGATGTTTTGGATGCTGCAGCTGGAGGTGAGACGGAGGCCTTAGTAAGAGTGGCAACTTCAACCGTAGGAGTAGGAATTGGTAATGTGACAAAAATATTGAAGTTCGAAGTTTGGAAATTTTAACCAGTGTAGGTGTTGTAAGTAAAAGTTGAGGGCTTTTGAGGTTATGTACAAAAAATTTTAAGAAAAGAATAAGTGGTTTTTTAGGAAAACAAGTGTGATTGATTTATCAAAAATAAAAAGGAGTTGAGAGACTTTTTGTGAAGGTTAAAGCCTTAAATGAATTTTAGTAATAAACATTTTAGTGAATAAAGTGGGAAAAAACCCTAGAATATATTTGAGGGTAATAGTTGGATGACGCTTATATCTGAAAGTCTTGAGTGTTTGTTTAACTTAAAGCAATTATTGATTTATCGTACGAGACATTTTAGAGGAACTGACGCTTATGTTTCTAGACGTTTGCAAGGTAAATAGTTCCTTCCAAATTTTTAGTTTGCATATAGAAACCTATTTCTTTAATTGATTTTTTAATCTGTGATAAATGTGGTTAATGTCATTATGTATTCATAATTGATAATATGTGTTTACTATATATTATGAATTCCATTGTTGATAATATGTCATAAATAGATACTGCGTTGGATGGTACATGTGTTGTATATGGAGGTCACCCAAAATACTATAGTTGTTAGTCTTTTGATTAGATTAAGATTTTATATAGGGCAATAATTCCTCTCTTTTGGTGGTTGTACTTATTTTATTCTGGGATGGTTGTATCTATGACATACTTTGACAATTGACTTTTATTGGTGGCACTACGCCAAAAATGACATTTTATAGTGCGCCTTTTGTAGGGCTTATTAAATACAAGCGTTGTTGTATAATATTTTAAAAATAACGGGGGATACAACAGCGCTTTTTTGACAAGCGTTGTGGCAAAAGTGCTGTTGTAGGGTCATATAGGGTCACATAGTGCTTGCACATAATGTTTACAAAACTTTTACAACGCTTTTGATAAAAGCACTGTAAATTGAAGCGCTCTCACATAATGTTTATAGCGCTTTTGGAGCGCTTTGTACACAAGCGCTGTAAAATATAGCGCTCCCACCTTATGTTACATAGCTTTTAAAGTGCTTTCTGTAAAAGCGCTGTAAGTTACATGCGCTTTCACATAATTAAATGACCTATTAGAGCGCTTTTCATACAAGCGCTGTAAAAGACTTGCGCTTTCACATAATCAAATGACCTATTTGAGTGCTTTTTATACAAGCGTTGTAAAATCATTCACTTTAAATAAAAATCATTCACTTTAAATAAATAAAAACAAATTTAATACGTTGTCCTAACCCTACGAACCCTCATCTCCTCTACCCTGCGAACCCTCCTCTCCTCTACTGTGCGCTCATCTACTGCTCTTCCTTTAAAACAAATTGGATATGTTGTCTCAGGTACTGTACTTATTAATTTGTTATTGTCACTAAAACTGATAAATTGTTACATAATAAATCATATAAAATCTATTCTTTTTTGAAATTTGTTGATCTGTTCTGTTTTGAAATCAGACTTGGACCTTCGTTTCCATTTTCCAATATTAGATATGTGTATTATAGATTGGTATAATGTTATCAGTAGCTTATTATTTGTGTATGTCAGTCAATCGATTGTCAAAAGAGTATGAAAATGGAGTGAAGGAGTTTGTTGAGTTTGTAGTGAAGAATGCAAAAGATACAAATAAAGTCGTTTTTCCTTGTTTAAAATGTTGTTTTAGAAAACGCGTTAGAGCAGATGAATTGGAAGGACATTTAGTATGACATGGAATTGATCAAAGCTATACATGTTGGATAAGACATGCTGAGAAAAAAAAAGGAAACATTAATTTTGAGAATGGTTCGACATATGTTTCAACTGAATTCGACACAGATACATGAGCGTGACCAATTTGAGGTGATTGCAAAAGCAGTTGAAGAAGATCTTCGGGATTGTCCTAAAATGTTTGAGAGTTTGTTGAGTGATGCAGAGAAACCATTATATAATGGTTGTACTAAATTCACAAGACTGTCGGTGATATTAAAGTTGTACAACTTAAAAGCGAGTAATGGATGGTCTGATAAAAGCTTCACAGAATTATTAACACTCTTAAAAGATATGTTGCCATATGATAATGAACTTTCCAGTCGAACCTACGAGGCTAAACGAATTTTGTGCTCTATAGGCATGAGTTACGAAAGGATTCATGCGTGTCCTAACGATTGCATTTTATTTCGAAACGAATATGAATTACTAAAGGCGTGTTCGAAATGCAATGTCTCTCGGTATAAGAAGAAAGAATCTACTCCAGCAAAAGTCGTGTGGTATTTTCCTATAATACCAAGATTTAGGCGCGTGTATTGCAGTGAAGAAGATTCAAAACACTTGACATGGCATGCAGATGAAAGAATCAGAGATGGAAAGTTTCGACACCCTGCAGATTCTCCACAATGAGCAAAAATTGATCACGAGTATCCTAATTTCGGGAGAGAGTCAAGAAATCTACGACTTGCACTTTCTACTGATGGAATGAATCCACATGGTCTTCAAAGCATCTCATACAGCACGTGGCCGGTGATTTTGTTGATTTATAACCTACCTCCATGGTTATGTATGAAGCATAAGTTTATGATGTTGTCTTGGTTAATTTCTGGACCCAAACAACTAGGGAATGATATCGACGTATACTTGACTCCTTTAATTGAAGATTTAAAAATTATGTGGGAGACAGGTGTGGAAGTTTATGATGGGTATAAGAAGGAATGTTTCAATTTGAGGGTTATGTTGTTCGACACAATTAATGATTTTCCAGCATATGGTAATTTATCAAGATATAGCATTAAAGGTCAATGTGCATGTCCTATATGTCAAGAGAGTACAAATTGGATGCGGTTGAAACATTGTAAGAAAAATGTATTCTTAGACATCGTAGATTTTTACCTTATAGTCATCAGTATCGTGGGTGGAGAAATGCATTCAATGGAAAATCAGAGGAAGATAAAGCTCATTTAGCACCGACTGGATATCAAATACTTTAAAAAGTACAAGGTTTGACCAATAAATTTGGCAAACCTTTTGCGGGAGAGTTGGTCAAAACTGGGTGGAAGAAAAAGTCAATTTTCTTTGAATTGCCATATTGGAAGTCATTGTATATAAGACATTTCCTCGATGTGATGCATATTGAAAAAAATGTATTTGATAGTGTTAGTGGTACGTTACTCAATGTTCCAAGAAAGTCTAAGGATGGGATCAATGCAAGATTGGACTTGATCGCACATATCTACCTCCAGCCGCTCATACTCTATCTAGAAAGGAAAAAATTGTTATGTAAATTTCTGCACGAAGTTAAAGTTCAAGAAGGATACTCTTCAAACATTAAAAATTTAGTTTGTATGAAAGACCTCAAGTTAAAAGGTTTGAAGACCCATGATTGTCATATTCTAATGGAGCATTTGCTACCAATAGGTATACGTTCCATTTTACCTAAAAAAGTTCGACGAGCCATAACTAAATTATGTTTCTTCTTCAGGGAAATTTGTAGTAAAGTGATCGATCCTCAAAAATTACCGACATTGTAAAGGGAAATTGTTGTTACTTTGTGTGAGCTTGAAATGTATTTCCCACCCTCGTTTTTTGATATTATGGTTCACCTTACTGTTCATCTTGTTAAGGAGACACAACATTGTGGGCCAGCTTATATGAGATGGATGTATTCGATAGAACGACATATGAAAATATTAAAAGGGTATGTAAAAAGTAGAAGTCAACCAGAAGGTTGTATTGCTGAACGGTACATTGTCGAAGAAGCTGCTGAATTTTGTACTGAATATCTGTCCAATGTTGAATCCTTAGGGCTTCCCATGTCTCGTCATTCGGGAAGAATATCAGGAGAAGGGATAATTGGAAAGAGAGTAATGACTATATCAAGGACAGAATGGGAGTAGGCACAATTGTATGTTCTGCACAATGATGATGAGGTTCAACTGTATGTTATAATACACATGGATCAGTTATCTAGTTTGAACATGAATAGGATTCAAAATTGGATAACTTGAGAGTACAATGGAAGTTTTATAACATGGTTAAAAAATCACATTAACTCAAAGTTTGATATAGACCCCGGATCAATTTCACAAAGATTGAGGTGGCTAGCAAATGGTCCGAGTTTACATGTCTTTTCTTACAACGATTATGTAATTAACGGCTCCACATTTTATACCAAAGAACAAGATGATCAAACCACTATGAAAAATAGCGAAGTCACTCTCGTAGCTGAAGCGATGCATATCTCAAGTGCAAAAGACAAAAACTCAATATATGCAAATCTATCATATTTTGAGGTTATCAATCGCATATGGGAGTTAGACTACACAATGTTTTGTGTTCCCATATTTGGTTGCAAATGGGTCGACAATAATAATGGCGTTCGGATTGATGAGTCAGGGTTCTTGCTTGTCGATTTTAATAGAGTGGGATACAAAAATGAGCCTTTTATTTTAGCGTCGCAAGCTCAACGAGTGTTTTATGTCACTGAACCTGCTGATGATAAATGGTCTGTTGTCCTATCGACCAATAAAATAAGTGATGATAACAATAATGATGAAGATGTTGGTAATGATATTTTCTTTGCAACATCACAACCACATGACATTGATTCAACTGATGATGGTTTATATCTTAGAGATGATCATGATGAGGGAATTTGGATTAATCCATCGTTTCGTATCGTTAATGGACATACAAATGTGAATCCCACCAGGGAAAGAAGAAGGGCATCTTAATGTGTTTAATTGTTTTATATAAGCCATGTAATCTGAATTGAGTTCATGTAATTTAATTGTTTGATCTGCCAAAATTGAGCATTTTAGTATTTAGCTTGAACTGTATTTGATTTTCTGCGTATACTTATTTTCTACTTATATTTAGCTTGATGTTAGTGTTTTATACTAAGTTCATGTAATTTAAGTGTTTGACCTGCCAGAACTGATTTTCTGCTTATTTTGAACTTGAAAAAGCTTTGTTTGAGTACTGGGAATTTTTCTTGAACTTGAACTGATCATCCCGATATGAGCTGATCATGTAATTTATCAGTGATATATATATATATAGGTATTTAACTAATTATTTAGCATTTTACAGAAACTGAACTGAACATAAACTTGTAATTTTAGAGCGCTTTTGTCAATAAGCGCTATAAAAAGCCTTCAAAAAAATAAGGAGGTGACATAGCGCTTGCACATAATAAAACAAAAAGGTATTTTAAAGCGCTTTGTGGACAAGCGTTGTAAAAGGCTTTTAACAAAAAAAATAAGGAGGTCTTTTAAAGCGCTTGTTCTATAAGCGCTGTAAAATGGTCACATAGCGCTTGGACATAATAAAACAAATTAAGAGTTCTTTTAAAGCGCTTTTAGGATAAGCGCTATAAAAGGCTTTTAATAAAATAAATAAAAGGGGTCTTTTAAAGTGCTTGTTACATAAGCGTTGTAAAAGAGTCACATAGCGCTTGTTATATAATAAAACAAAGAGGTCCATTAAAGCGCTTTTTGGAAAAGCGCTGTAAAAGGCTTTAAAAAAAATAAAATAAGGAGGTCGTTTATAGCGCTTTTGGACAAGCGCTTTAAAAGGCTTCTAAAAAAGCGTTGTAATAGGCTTTTAAAACATAAAATAAGGAGGTCTTTTACAGCGCAAATAAGGAGGTCTCTTTCAAAAAATTGTTGTAATAGGCTTTTATATATAACAGTAAATCGCTTTAGTTTCCTCTTCATTGCGAACCCTACTGTCCCTACGAACCATATTGCGAACCATCTCCATTGCGAACCATCTCCATCTTTGTTACTATCCCTACGAACATTACGTACTTTTCTCATTGAAATACGTAGCCCTCATTACGTATTTATGCGAACCCTACTCTGTCCTACAAACCATTCGTATTTCTGCGCACTCTTCTCGTTGTTCCTTCTTAAACGTAGCCGTAACCCTACGAACCCTACTCAGGTATTGTATTTATTAATTTTTTGTTGTCACTAAAATGCATGTTGAACTTATATTGCTACATACTTAGACTATTGCATGTTGAACTTGTTGAAGTTATACTGAACTGCATGTTGAACTTGTTGTAGATAAATGGATTCCAACAAGGATTTAGATCGTCAAAATGAGGAAGTTGTCAACACTAAGACTTATGAAAATGAAGTTAAACGTGGTGCAACCATTATGCAAAAGGTCATAAAAGCAAGAAGTAATGGCATTAAATTTGACGTATACTATACTTTGTTTGCTGTTTATTTTTTTATCTCTTTTGAAAGCATGTACTTACTATATGATTTTATTAGGTGGGATGGAATGAAAGTGGCCAGCCAATTGAGCCCAACAGTTCCATGTTGGTAAGTTATATTGGTGTTGTTGTTCGTCAGAATATCCCAATTACAATTGACAATTGGAGAGATAAGGCTTTGAAGGATGCAAAAGATATATTGTGGAATGATACAGAAGTAACTTTTTTACTCCACTTTTTTGTTACTTATAATTTTTTCCATTGAAATACTTCACTCAAACTATATCATTATTTGGTTTGCAGTCTGCTTTTGATGTTGATGAGGCGAGAAAAAATTACGTGCTTAGAGTTGCCGGAAAAATACATCAGGGATTTAGATTTCATTTGTCAAACTGCTACTTAAGAGACCGTGATGGAAATGTGAATGTTGAAGCTCCAAAAATATATAAACACTATATATCAAATGACGAATGGAGTGCATTTGTAGCTAAACATGCAGACCCCGCGTTTGTGGTAAGTGATTAATTTATTAGCATTTGTGTTTTATTATTCATATTCATAGCGTATTTTAAATTTTTACACGATTGTTATTTTTTTTTGTGTAAGTATATTATCACTTTAATATTTTTTAATATTGTATTTTAAAAATGATATTGAACTTATCTTTTTAATCCTACATGTATTTTAGGAGAATCTAGAACAAAGTTCTGAAAATCAAGAGGACAACAAACAAGTTAGTTGCAGGGACATACTCGGACAACGATGGAGATATGAAGTATTTGGGAGAAGCAATAGGTAGTTACGTGGCATGGCCCAAAAATCTTGTTGGCCTTGATAAGGTATGTTTAATTGATATCTATATTTAATTGCATGATATATGATTATTATTGATTATATTTAATTGCTAATTTTTTCCGCTGTTAACTTTAATTTCACATTTATTTAGATTCATACAAAGTCTAAAGGGAATGACAAGAAGATTCCCCGCAACGAGTCAGTCACGTCACCGGAAAAGGTTTGACATTTTTTCAGATTAACCTCATTTTTTCAGATTCAATCAAAACCACCCGCATAGCAAACCTGCCAGAATAAAGTCGCACCACAGCTGGATGTTCTTGGTAAAAATAAAGCTGGCAAACTTCAAAAGTTGAAGGGTAATAAAGCTGCCAAAATTCAAAAACTGGAACGGGGAAAATCAGCTGCTCCTCCTAAAATAAGTCATCCATGCCTTGCTCGATTTAGGTTGTGTCTTGACATACAAGCAAAAACGAATATGGACAGCAACGATTCACGTATCATAAGCATGGAGAAAGCTATTTTCGCAGATGAGTATGAAGAATTACTTGATAAAGAGCACATATACGAACTTCTCAATCATAAGGAGCTGAATGCTATTGTCATCAGCATATGCATTAGGTAAAATACTTTATTTAAGATAAAAATTACTTTTAATTGCATTTATTGGTAATTAATTTAATTTATTGGTAATTAATTTAATTTATTGGTAATTAATCTAATTTGACATTTTCATGGAAGGTTTTTGTATGAGAAGTTGGTGTGCACGCGCAAATTGTTAGATAGATTTTCATTCTTGTCTCCTCATAAGCTTTCAATGTTTAAACTCGATCCAGTCAATGTAAAGAAATATGTTGTAGATATCCTATTGGGAAATAAAGAGAACGATAAGTTGTTCCTTGCGCCATATAATTCAGGGTAATTATATATTCTTTATTTATATCCTTTTTAATTTATGATACTTAATTTATTAGTTGTGTAAAGAAAATTGCCAACCAAATTTTTGTTGTTGTAGGGCACATTGGGTGCTGTTTGCAATCAATGCGACCTCTGAAATTATATACTATTTAGATCCCTTGCACGGCCATTACAACAATCACTCGGATATAAAGACTATCTTCGATACGTAAGTAACATTCATTTATTTCTTACATATATATATATATATAAATAATGTGTTTGTTAATGCTATAATAATCACATTTATATCGCACAGTACTTTGACAATTCCAGTCCAACATACTTTGAAAGAGATCTAACTGAAATAAAGGAAGACTGGTGTCAGTATGTGATCGAACTGAAATTTATTTAATTTGGTGGGAAATTGGCATGCTGCAAGGTTGTGAAATTGTAAAAAATAGTACTGTTGTGAATATGTAAAAAATATGTAAAGTTATATAGTTCTGTTGTGAATATGTAAATGTAAAAAGTATGTAATTGTGTCAAAATCATGTGTTGTTTGTAAAGTTATATGTAAAGTTATATAGTTCTGTTGTTGTGAACTGATTGTGTCAATATGTAAAGTTACAAGTTGTTGTTGTTGTTTAAATGAAAAATATAGTAATTGTGTCAATATCATGTAGTGGATGAAAATGATTTTGAAAAAAAAAAATTAAAAAACAGCGTTTTCTTAAAAAAATGCCATAAAAAACCTATTTATACAAACAAGCGTTATTTGAAAAATTCCATTTACAGTGCTTTTTAATAAAACTAGAATAAAAATGTAGCTATTGCTGTTTGAAAAAGCGCTGTAAAACTAGTACAACAAGCAGCGCGTTTTTAGAAAGGATTTACAGCGCTTTTTTGAAAAAGCGCTGTAAAACTAGTACAACAAGTAGCGTGTTTTTAGAAGGGATTTACAACGCCTTTGAAAAAAGAGTTGTAAAACTAGTACAACAAGCAACGTGTTTTTTGAAGGGATTTACATCGCTTTTCAAAAAAGCGCTGTAAAACGAGTATAACAAGCGCACAATATATCCACCTATTTTACAGCGCTTTTTTATTTTAAAGATCGCTATTGTATCTTTTTTACAGCACAAGATACTACAACGCTTAAAAGTGCTGTAAAGGGCTTAAAAAAAGCGCTGTAAAATGCTATTTTTCGCGTAGTGTGGGTCCATGTTCCAATTTTTTGATGTCACCATGAGGGATATCTTTCTTGGAGCAGCATTTCTACGTAGGTGTCTACCGAGAATACCGAAGAGTATGATCGATGATCTGTTAGGGCTCACATCCCCGTTGTATTTTCTAGTTTTGTATATTTTGGGGTTACTGTCTCAAAATAATTTTGAATACTGGCATGTATGTTATATCTATTTATGTTCGTTCTCATTTTAGTTTTGGGATGCATTATTTTTATTGAGTTGATTTTTTTTTAACTAATACACTTGTGCTTTTAAAAATCGGTGTGTTACATTGCATTTGTGAGAGGTTAAGCTATAAAGCTTTTAACGAACGATTTTCATATCTCTTATGGGTGGTGTATGATTTGCACCATGAGGAAATCTCCTACATGGGTGTCAAGTGTTGCCGCTTGCATGAAATCATGACAAATCTCTAGAGCACTCATGAATATCGAGCGCGCGCACGACCTATTTTGTGCAAAATAGTGTAATAGCAAGAATTGTGGGGATGTAATGTGATTGATAAACATATAACATACATAAAGTTTTTTGAATTCATAAAAATTGACTACACCAATTCACTTGTGTGTTAAGTCTTACTTATCTAGAACTTGTTCATATAGCTTGACTACAAAGATCTAATGTGTTACATCTATGTTATTAATCAATGAAAGTTTTTCAATTTTAGTCTTTTAAAAAAAAAATTAAATATGTGGGTATTTTTGTAATAATTTACTATTTCAAAAATTATTATTTAATTATTTTTTGAAAAGTAACTATTTATTTTAATTATTTTTATAATTGAAATATTTGTCAAATAAGTTATCCCGTTGTTGAATTCAAATAAGTTATAACGTTGATGAAATTCAAATAGCATGACATGTAGAACAACTACATGTGTTAGATTCAAATAGCAGATTATTCTCATATTCCTATATTCTTAATAACTACTAGCAATAGCTACTTGAATAATTTCTCAACGGGATTAAAGTAATTGAAGAAAATCAAAGTATTAAGACTTTGTATAACGGGATGGAGGGGTACAACATGGGAGCCTTTCACAGCCAATTGGGTCACATACTGCAGGAATATCGCAACAAGGAGGTAACTCTTTTGCATTTCCTACAAGAGCACCTGTAATAGCAACAAGTAGCACCAAAAACTTCAAAAACATCTTCAAAAGAGTTTTCATGATGACAAAACTTGGTTTCAAAGAAAAGCAAAGTGGATATTTTATGGAGAATGGTATGTTGATGTAATGTGTATTATTTATAGACAAAGAGATAATCCTCTAAAATGTCATTATTGGAAAACTTTAGACATGAATAATATGAAAAGCTTAATTATTCTATAATATTTAACTACATCTTTTAATTCTTTGACTGACTTTTAATTCCTTTACTTTACTGGGATATAATTTCTAATAGTATTTATTAAAAAATAATTTTGTCATTCTTAATTGATTTCACCTACTCTACTTTTATTGCAAGTATTAAATTGATATTTATAAAATATAATAATATAAGTCTTTTGTCAAAGATTTTAAGCATTATAAAAGTTGAGTAAAAGTAGCATTATTAAAATTATTAAATATATTTAATACATTTTATAAAATTAAATTGAACACTGGTGAATGTGTCAATGGAAAGAATCTATAAGCTTTAAAAATGCAATAAGAGAGGTCTTAGGATTTAGATCTTCTCATTCTGATGAAACTAAAATACCAAGTGAGGATCATTATTTAGATATGTGTATTATAAGTCTTGGGAGTGATGCGGTGTTAAATGAGAATAATGATTATAACACTCTAATTTTTAACAGTGAGAGTGTAATTTTTTTAAAAAAAATTAAACTACTAAACACTTCTGCATAAAAAAATATACATTATCGTCTTTTAATTTAAATCGGAGTAAAATATTTTATTGTTAAATTATTTTCCAAAAATGACGATTAGAATCATTGTTGCATTATATAAAATGATTTCAAAACAACTGACTTACTTACAACCAAACAATTCACATTAACCAAAAAAAGTCACAACTGTTTTAGATATATAATTCCATTGCAACAACATCACTGCAATAAGGAAGGGAAAATAAATAAAACCCTTAAATAAAACCCTAAGCTTATCTTGAACTCTAACTGAGGATGACTGAGTACTGAGGATCCACGAGTAGCATTAAGCCTCACTGCTTCCAATTGCCAATCCAAATCATTGCTCTGCCATGTCTTCGACATCGTTGTAATTCCCACACAACTCAAAACTCTAAGAACTTGGGGAGTAAGCTCAACCTACAATAATAGTAAAGGGTCACAATCTAAAAATAGCATATATATGAAAATACAAAGCACAAAAGCATAACATGGAATGGTTTCAAGTAATAAACAAGCATGCATTTAAATATATCATCATATAACAAACATGACTTGTCTGACCAAGCACCCTAATGCAATGCTTATATGCTAGTGCACATGATTCTAGAATTGTAGAACCCTCCTTGAGTGATGTAAATCATAAATGTATAGTGTGACACCCTAAACCCCAAAATGACATTTATAATAATTTATACTAAATTATTTGAACAAAACTCGCAGCGGATAAAGAAAATTTGTTCAAGAAAATAAAAACTTTTATATCTAACTTAGGATATTATGTTTCTCTAAATACACTTGTAACAATTCAACTTTGTTCCTCAATTAAAACAGTGCAATCTCAATTAACTTGATTTGACTAGAATTTCTTGATTTAATTCCCAAGACTTATTGGTACTAAGGTTTTCATATAAAAAATCGTTTGTAATTACATAAGAAAAAAACACATTACAACTCTTAATTCCCGGTATCACGTATCAAAGCGGGTTTCGCCCAAAGTTGAACTTCTAGACTCGTTAACCTGTAATAACTGCGATTTTGCAAACGCAGGGCCAAACCAGTCAAACACAAACAACGAAGGAGGTGAGTTTTGAAATCATGTTGATAATATATTATAAGTAAGAAGAACACGCAATTAATCATAAATAAACCGTATCATTACACAAACATTCTTCAAGGAAAAACACCACATTATATAGTCACAATCAAGGAAAATCAATACAATTCACTATAACATCAAATCATCTAAGAAATTATCATCGCACACAATACAATGACAAAAAACATGGGCTTAGACCCTATTTCACAACAAACAATCACAAAAAAATGCAATGCTATGCATGGGCTTAGACTCTACTTCACAATGTGGTACCATTCTAACTCTAAAGTACTTGGTTAGGAGGCCTGATACTATGCCACCATCCTGATGGATGGACAATTCAAATTGGCCCTGTCCTCATAGATCCCCTCAACTTAACCCGAGACACATATACGCGACATTCGAGGTAAACGTGTGTTGCATGGTAGCTCCCGACATTTGGAGTGCTACCTCCAAGTCACTTAGGAATTCCCCACCCGAATACCTCCAAGGTCTAACAATCTTGCCTTAAGGCTCAACAGTAGACCGCCACGATCAGGCTCATTCAGTTGTACTTCCCCAGAATCACTAGGCTTGTCAACCCTACCTATATGATGACAAAATAATCTCCACTTCACAAATTCTCAATATTTATTTTCTCCCTTCGTTGGCCTATGATACTCTATTAAGACCGTCATCTCAAATACAAATTAAAATCATCATTATTTCATTAACTATGGGGTTACTTCAATATTCTCATCACAATTTTATGGCATCATTAACCATACATAATCATTGTCATCATATAAACTCATCACAAATTTACAACATCATTATCATCAATCAAACATCATCATTATCATCACATAAACATATGTCATACAATGCATCCGTCTTTTATTATCACATCACATAAATTGGTCCAATCAAACATATGCACAGAATTTCATTCAACATCCAACATCACAACAGTATCAAATATCAAATACCACACAATTATCGAAAATTAAATCAATCAGCACCTTATAAACATTTCTATTTAACATTATAATCTCACAATCCTTGTATTTTCACATTAATTAATTTATCTCTCAAAGGGCTACTGCTGTACGTAGCGAGCTCGGATGAACCGTTGGAAAATACGGTTTTCCCGTTCATCTCACAGTATATTATACTCATGAATTCAAACACTCTCTCACCCCTTACCTTATTTAGACGCTTTCTCAAACACATAAGTCAATGGAAATTTTCAACCGCAACTGCGGATCGACAAAGTACAGCGAGCGAATCCGAATAACGGCGAGTTCACAAAATCGTTGAGACGTGACTGATAAATTATGCGGAGCATAAAAATAAATGTTAAATAATTAATAATAATTTTAGGAACAAAAATGGAGTCAAAACGACGAGAAAAAACTACAGAAAAGGTCTCACCAACTCGTCGGAGCGCCGGAAGGGTCTGACGTCAACTTCACCGAAAAATACAAATGAGTAGTGCTTTTTGAAGGTTTTGACGAGATGAATCCAAAAACGATGCCAGTTTTTTGAGACGACAAACGTGGTAATCGGAATCGGCCAAAAACAGCTCGCCCAAGGAAAGAAACGCAGATGTTTCTGATTAAACGGAGCCACGATCGATACAATTGATGCCAAAAATGGATTCAGTGGCCGATTTTGTGGGATAGAGGTTGAGATCGTTTCAAAATGCTAAGGAATTGGTGGGAGTGAATTTGAGAGAAAAAGGTTTTGTTGCGATTTGGCTGCCATTAGTCAGATTTTTTTATTTTATTTTTTTAATTGCAGAGGGAGGTGTGCAGATAGTAGATGTACAGGTACAAGAGTAAAACTATAAGGCCCAACACAGGTAGTTAAGTCTGAGGCAGAAATAGGGGTGTAATGAGCAAATTAATAGCCCAAATTAAAATGAGTGGAATGGCAGGAAAGTCCAATCAGTAATAGCCCAAATTAATATGCAGAAGTAGAAAATAGGGGTGTAAACAGTCGTCTAGTCCAAAATTCATTTTCAAGTATTTCTAAAAGCCCTTAATAAATAAATAATTTATTTTACTTTTCAAGAAACTGTTTCTCTAAAATACTCATTTTAACATAATATTATTTATCCTTAACATAGATAAATCTAATTTTAACCAAAACTCTTATATTCAAAATAATAACTATAATTATTACTATAACATTTCTCAAAATAATCACATAAAAATACAGCATCTTTATAGAATAGTCAAACTGATAAAATAAATAAATATAACATCAACGATTTATATTACTTTCTAAATCAAAATAAATATGTATAAAACCCTCATACCATAGCAACTATATAAAAATAAAGAAAATAAATATTAAAATAACTAATATACCAAGATAATTATTTGTAAAATAAATAATTAAAATAACACATATATATATAAATAATTAAATATAACTATGTGCACACTTAACATTAGTCAAACATACAAGAAAATATCATATTAACTACGAACACACATATACATGTAGAATCGCCTAAAATATTATTCTTTAAAATATTTACACTAAAATACTTTTATTTATAAAATAATAAAATATAATATTTTTTATTTATATCACTTATTTAGTCAAATATATACAAAATTAGCGTATCATAGAAAACACCCATATAACGAAAGTTAGTCACAAGATTTATCTACATATATTCTAAAATAGTTTTAACACCAAATTAATTATCTAAAATCCTATTTAATTAAGAAAATATTTATTATAAAATTTGGGGTGTTACAATTCTCCCCTTGTTAAAGAAATTTCGTCCTCGAAATTTGTGGTGAACCACAAGCGAACTAATATCTAACTAAATACCTTCAAGATTCAAACTTAGTACCCAAAGATATAATAAATGTAACACCCCGATTTTTCAAAGCGCGAGTGTATTTTTTTTTTCCAAAATAAAATTGATAAAACCAAATTCATAAATAAAGAAATACTTTTGGATAAATTATTTAAGTCGTAACACCACGACAATGTCAACAATCCTTACAAACAACGGAAATAGTTTTTGGAACGAAAGTCCAAAATATCCAAATATACAGGATCTCGGATAAAATTATTTGTATCAAATATATAAGTTCCGTTTTTACAACAACAACCTTGAAATAAAAAAAAGAAATAAAAAAAATTCTTAAATAGAACCCTAAGGTGATCATTAATCCAACTGAAAGTGACTGGGTACTTTGAATCCACAAGCGGCATCAAGCCCCGCTGCTTTCGGTTACAAAACAACCCCATTGCTAGGCCACGCCTTAGATCGACCTTGGTTCTCATCTGAGGGCAAAGCCCAGATTTCCACAAAGTTGTAAAGGGTTACCAACCGAAATTAATAAATACCACATAACATTTAAATTTTAAATGCACAAATCACCTTTCAACTTAGCATGCATCTAGAAAGGGTTTGCATATGCTAAACATGCATAAACAAAGTTGAAAAATGAAGTTTTTAACAAAATTGCATTGTTGTATTGGAATACAGCATATCTGTATTTGAATACTGATGCGAAAACAGCAGAAAAACAGCAAAAACAGAACAAACAACACAACTGTATTCGACTACAGCCTCCTTGTAGTCGTATACACTTGCAAAAACAGTGAAAAATCCTGCAGATTTTGTATTCGATTACAACCCCCTTGTATTCGAATACAATTGCTAAGTAAGTGGCAAAACTTTGTGATCTGTATTCGACTACAACCTCTTCGTAGTCGAATACACTTGCAAATACGCAAGTCAGAGGCAAAAACAAGTCATGTGTATTCGACTACAACCCTGTTGTATTCGAATACAACTGTAAAAATGACAGATTTTTAGTTTTGAAAACAAACCTAAGTCATTTAAACACTTTCGACACCAATTCAATCAATCACAAATACCAAAAATGGCACATTCCGCACACCACAATCAAGCACGTATATACAACCATCACAATATGTATACACCACCATAAAATATCAAACATAACTCGCCTGCCAAGCACCCTAATGCAATGTGTATATGCCAATGCACATGATTCCGGAATATCACCAAAACACTCCTCGAAGGGGCGTAGATCATAATTGTACCGTCTCTCACGGGCCGATGTACTAATTACCAAGGTGCATTCGCTCACATACCAGCACGATCTACTAAAGTGTAGCCGCTCACAGGATGTACACTGTTTTCTAGATGAACCAACAATTCACATGGCATCATCCCGTGGCCCATCTTGTCACCACAATCACCATGGCACCATCGCGGTCACCATGTACTATGAAATGCATGAGCATACTCTGACTCGTAACACCACAATCATTAAGTAAACGCAGCAATTTAAAGATTCCCCATTTTTAATGCTCATTTAACACTAATGATTTTCAAATTTAACACAGAGCATACTGAAACATATAATCCTCAAATCACAGGAATTTCAAATCACCATATACACCAATCCCATCAATTCATTTCACACCAAATCAAAATCCACACAAATTACATTTATTCAAAACGCCACATTTTCAAACATAAAGCAAATCTCCACATTCATAATATCACCCATAAACGCATCAATCACTCCAAGCAAAAATCACCACCACCCACACCTCAGAACTCATTAAATTCAATTTCATCATTTCACCCACAAAATGCATTAAATTCATTTCTCACAAAACTACACCTCAAACCCACCAAATTGATTTTCCAAAATTTTTCAACCATAACACACAAAATCAAAACTCAAAATTTTTAAACATAAACCACCAAATTTCTTTTCCACAACACACATAAATCACATTAAATTCCTTTCCCCAAATTCACACACAAATTCCATCAAAATCAAACTCCACATATACACATATAGAGTCCTATATGCATGCTAAAAATTTGGAAGGAGCCCTTACCTCAACGGTGGCTCGAACAACCGATTACGGCACTGCGATTAATTCCGGTAAAAACATCGCTTGCGTCGTCGCTTCAAAAACTAGCTCACTAGCACCGCAACGTAGCAAAGAGCAACTTTCCCTTCTGTCACTTCTTGAATGGAAGCTTAGATCTAGGTGAGAAGTGAGGGTTTGTGTTTGGCGGGTTTGGAAACCGCTAACACGTTTTCTCGCAAACAGAGAAAGAAAGAGGAAGAAAAGAATGAGCACGCGAGGCAGGGAAAGGAACATGTTTTCTTGCTTTCTGATCCTCCTTTCTTCTCACTTATATATATATATATACTTACTAACTCAACATATATATATATATATATATAAGCCAAACCAACAAATATATAAATATTCTTACCCACTTTTCTCAGATCTCAAACTATTTTGATAAAAATATCTACTCTCATCGCAATTCAATTGGCAGATAAAGTTTTCAGCGACCAGTAATATTTTTAACAAAATTTCCCGGTATTAATTTCTTCGCATCGTAAATAAATTATTCTTCGACGAATAATTTTATCCGGATTTAAATATATATATATAATAAGCATATAACAAACTCTAATAAAATATACTTTTGGTATTTAATTCGCAAAATGAATTAAAATTGGGTTAAATGCCTCAGCAATTCAACACCAAATATACTAAAATTGCATAAATTAGAGTTTAAAATTAAGGGTCTTACATTACTACCCTCCAAAAAGACGTTTCGTCCTCGAAACTTAAAGTAAGAGTAGTACCCACACTAGGTTTGCACTCCAACTCAACATACATGCTAGAACTTGTTTCGTCCGGCCATCTCGAAGAAAGCGCCGTCTATCCCTTCTCATAGGGTACTTAATAGCTCTACGCACTATCATAGCTGGTAAGACTCGTCCGTTCCACTCAACATGATTTTGTCTACTATCAACAAGAGATTGGGGATGATCAGTTCCTCCACTTGTCAATAAGTAGCAAACGGCCATGATGATGGCTTAGACCATCTTAACTTAACTGTAATAATGCTCCCTTCGACTTGGACTTAAAGTTATCCTGAGGCATAAGCGGTCTAACAATATTCTCAAGGTTCAATGAGTTTTCCTTATTTTCCTATCGATGAAGTACAATCGCCCAGAACTATGCCACCTAGTCTCATATACGTCCACTTGGTACGAAACATCCATTAGGTTCCAAACTGAAACTCTAAGTATGACACTAACACCCTGAGCATAAAACAATCATTATCGCTGAGAACTCCCTAATTTCTCCATTGCCCACAAATCCTCGATTTTCTTTAGTCGCACCACTACACCAAACACAATGTTCTTATCAGAATGTCGGTCTAATCATAACTTTAATAATCACATCCCAACATCTTAGTGGTGATCAATGTTTCCTCCAATATTTTCGTCAACATGCCAGAACCATACCACCTTCAAGACACAAACTTCCTTCAGGTTTAGTGCTTCATTTCCAGAGTCACGTCTCCAACAAAATCCAATTTGAATTTCATTCACTGGTTAAGACCTACATTTGTCTCATAGCTAACACCTCAAATTCACGTTTCACTAGTCAATTTTCTACATACTTTGCAACTCTGGACAAACCCGAAAATAATTTTCCTCTATCTGCTGCCAACATTCATTCTGATACTTCTCAATTTCGCCGCGTCCTTTATTTGCAGCTTGATGATTATCTTTTCATTATGACAGTTCAAACACCTTATATTCACTCCATCACTTTTCCATTTATACAAACCTTAAATTTCTACCTCGAACCTTGATACATCTTCATTATTTCGAAATCATTACTTAGCTTACTCTTGTATGTCTTTTTCCACAAGTTGCTCTCTCATTTGACAGCCACAATTGGCATCGTGCGTCATATTCCAACATATCATCCAACTTAACTTGATTTTCTTTGGTCTTTTCTTTTACTACTAAACTTTTTTTCCTTCAGACAAGCTCGTCATCCGGGTCTTTAAGAATTTCTTCAACATTTCAACACAATCTTAATTCCTCCAAATTTTCACACTTCCTATGAAAAATTCTACATCTGAAATATATCTCAAAACACTTTTCACCTCTACCGTCCATGTGGTCAACACCTATAGTCCTTTATTTTCTTAGCTCATCTGTCATCGTACTTCGTCTTGCTTCATTATAGTAATTTCAATAAATTAAGCCTTACTAGTTCCCACCAAACTCTTTCATTCCAAGCTCAATTCTTCCCTACCAAACAAACATTTAACTCTTATGACATGCCTTCAAGTAGTGCCTTTGAATTCATTGGCATACCTTTCTAATAACAATGTCTGATTTTCGGGTGGATAATTCATTTCATGAATCCTTAATTGATATAAGCCACATACCCATGTGCTGCTCCTACAAGTTCTCATGGCACGTTTTCCAACATTTGGTTCACTCGCTGGATTTTCTTATTCGTTCTAAATCTTCTCCGAGGTACAAACTGAAAGAGTCCCAACAATCGAACGTCCTAAAGAACTATTCCTCAAACGTTCCCAATAAGCATCTCCTATGGAATAATTATCTTTATCCTCATCCTCATAACTTTGCAGTAAAATATCTCCAAGATCCACATACCTTCCTCGTCCTTCTGGTAACTGAAACACTCATTTCAAATCTTAACGCTTGGCTTCCCAAGAACAACAACTAAACCATACATGATTTGTTACATTTCTTCCTATTCACCCTATGTCATTGAATAAAATTACAATTTTCTGATCCTTGAAATCTTCGAATACTCATTACATCGTCTAAATTCATCCATGCCATCTTAAGATCCAATACAAGGTCTTATTCATCATTGACTCTAACTGTCTTAGTAATCTCACTAATGAAACTCTTCTAATCATAACACAACATTATTAGTAAACCTTCAAACACTTCCATCCATGTCGTGAATCATTTATCACTTGCCTAGCTCAACTCACTTGATCATACAAGTTTAAGGTGTCACTTGGTCCTCCATCCAACCTTGTGGACTTTGAATCGTTGACTTAAAGATTAACCATCACAGGGTCTCAGATCAAATCTTGATGAATCCCTCTAACCTATCAAAATATTCACATTCTCCTAGTGTTTACCATCCTTTAATAAACTCTCCAAGCTTACATTGCAACAATCTCTAAATATTCTTGTACTCTGTACTTTCAATTCCACTTAATAGTAACATGTGGTTCAATACATCAAGTCTTAACTCCTTATGTTTACCAGAACATCACTGAAAATTCACACTTACCAACAAATTATATAGTCTCACTCCTATAATCTTCAGGAGATTCATACTCAACAATCTAAGTCACGAATCTAGTTTAATTCCAATGCTCGACCTTACCCCTCAAGGTATCGACTATTCCTCAACGCGTCCTTTGCCTAACCAAGGTAATATTCACCCCTAATGTGTAGCGCACCTTAACTTCATTACAAGCCTCTTTAGTTGACACCTGAGCACCAAATGCTATTCCAAATGGAAGCCTCATCTTCTCAACAATTCTATGGTGTTCACATCTCTTTGAAAGTTATCAAACTTCATCTAGTCTCGTCATGAAATCTACCAGGAAAACATCTAATACTTTTCTTAAAAAAATTATCCATTTAGTTAATCCATCCATACCCATCATCTTCGAGTTAACACCAATAACATAGCCTCTATATCATTGAAACCACTTCATAAATTCCATGCCGTCATGATTCGCTTCCACCCTGCCTTTCCTAGACCGACACGTTTAAGGAATTCAGAGACACTCGTCGACCAAAGTCGACTAATGTTCTATTTTTTAACTACTCTTCCAACTAAAGTGCTACAAGGCACGCTGTTTCGTATAAGAATCAATAAACTACTTAAGCATATCATGCTTGACCTAAGACAACAAAACACAACTTACACGTGGACTCCAGTCACTTGATACCGTTAACCTCGACTCTTGATCAGCTTAGGAAACCCAAATCACAGCACCAAAGAAATTTAAACCAAAGCTCTGATACCACGATGTAACACCCCGATTTTTCAAAGCACGAGTGTATTTTTTTTTTTCAAAATAAAATTGATAAAACCAAATCCATAAATAAAGAAATACTTTTGGATAAATTATTTAAGTCGTAACACCGCGCTAATGTCAACAATCCTTACAAACAGCGAAAATTGTTTTTGGAACGAAAGTCCAAAATATCCAAATATACAAGATCTCTCATAAAATTATTTGTTTCAAATATATAAGTTCCCTTTTTACAACAAATATATAAAACCACGAGGGTGACTGGGTACTTTGAATCCACGAGCAGCATCAAGCCCTGCTGCTTTCGGTTACAAAACCACCCCATCGCTAGGCCACGCCTTAGATCGACCTTGGTTCTCATCTGAGGGCAAAGCCCAAATTTCCACAAAGTTGTAAAGGGTCACCAACCGAAATTAACAAATACCACATAACTTTGAAATTTTAAATGCACAAAATCACCTTTCAACTTAGCATGCATCTAGAAAGGGTTTGCATATGCTATACATGCATAAACAAAGTTGAAAAATGAAGTTTTTAACAAAATTGCACTGTCGTATTTGAATACAACATATCTGTATTCGAATACAGATGCGAAAATAGCAGAAAAACAGCAAAAACAGCACAAACAGCACAACTGTATTCGACTACAGCCTCCTTGTAGTCGAATACACTTACGAAAACAGTGAAAATTCCTGCAGATTTTGTATTCGAATACAATTGCGAAGTCAGTGGCAAAACTTTGAGATCTGTATTCGACTACAACCTCCTCGTAGTCGAATACACTTGCGAACACACAAGTCAAAGGAAAAAACAAATCATGTGTATTCGACTACAACCCTGTTGTATTCGAATACAGCTGTAAAAATGACAGATTTTCAGTTTTGAAAACACACCTAAGTCATTTAAACACTTTCAACACCAATTCAATCAATCACAAATACTAAAAATGGCACATTCCACACACCACAATCAAGCACGTATATACAACCATCACAATATGTATACACCACCATAAAATATCAAACATAACTCGCGTGCCAAGCACCCTAATGCAATGCGTATATGCCAATGCACATGATTCCGGAATATCACCAAAACCCTCATCGAAGGGGCGTAGATCATAATTGTACTGCCTCTCACGGGCCGATGTACTAATTAACAAGGTGCAGTCGCTCACAGACCAGCACGATCTACTAAAGTGTAGCCGCTCACAGGCTGTACACTGTTTTATAGAGTGCAATCGCTCACAGATCAGGACAACTAGAATGCAATCACTCACGGATCTGCATGACGAGATAATCCCTGCAAGGATAAGATGAACCAACAATTCACATGGCATCATCCCGTGGCCCATCCAGTCACCACTATCACCATGGCACCATCGCGGTCACCATGTACTATGAAATGCATGGGCATACTCGGACTCGTAACACCACAATCATTAAGTAAACGCAACAATTAAAAGATTCCCCATTTTTAATGCTCATTTAACACTATTGATTTTCAAATTTAACACAGAGCATACTCAAACATATAATCCTCAAATCACAGGAATTTCAAATCACCAGATACACCAATCTCATCAATTCATTTCACACCAAATCAAAATCCACACATAAATTACATTTATTCAAAACCCCACATCTTAAAACATAAAGCAAATCTCCACATTCATAATATCATCCAAAAACACATCAATCACTCCAAGTAAAAATCACCACCACCCACACCTCAGAACTCATTAAATTCAATTTCACCATTTCACCCACAAAATGCATTAAATTCATTTCTCACAAAACTACACCTCCAACCCACCAAATTTATTTTCCAAAATTTTTCAACCATCACACCAAATAAAAACTCAAAATTTTTAAACATAAACCACCAAATTTCTTTTCCACAATACACATAAATCACATTAAATTCCTTTTCCCCAAATTCACACACAAACTCCATCAAAATCAAACTCCACAAATACACATCTAGAGTCCTATATGCAAGATAAAAATTTGGAAGGAGCCCTTACCTCAACGGAGGCTCGAACAACCGATTACGGCACAACGATTAATTTCGGTAAAAACTTCGTTCGCGTCGTCGCTTCAAAACTAGCTCACTAGCACCACAGCATAGCAAGGAGCAACTTTCCTTTCTGTCACTTCTTGAATGGAAGCTTAGATCAAGGTGAGAAGTGAGGGTTTGTGTTTGGCAGTTTTGGAAACCGCTAACACGTTTTCTCGCAAACAGAGAAAGAAATAGGAAGAAAAGAATGAGCTCGCGAGGTAGGGAAAGGAACATGTTTTCTTGCCCACATCACGTTTCTCACATCTCAAACTATTTTGACAAAAATATCTACTCTCGTTGCAATTCAATTGGCAGATAAAATTTTCAGCGACCAGTAATATTTTTAACAAAATTGCCCGGTATTAATTTCTTCGCATCGTAAATAAATTATTCTTTGACGAATAATTTTAACCGGATCTAAATATATATATATATATAATAAGCATATAACAAACTCTAATAAAATATACTTTTGGTATTTAATTCACAAAATGAATTAAAATTGGGTTTAATTCCTCAGCAATTCAACACCAAATATACTAAAATTGCATAAATTAGAGTTTAAAATTAAGGGTCTTACAATAAACATACATAAGGCATTCACTAGTCATTTAAGCACAATATGTCAAAAACTAATTAACTTAGCATGATAGGCTAACATAACACAATAAATCAATTAAACACATATCGCATGTATCACTCAATTATGAAATAAAATGCCAAAAGTTACTCCCTATAACTTATATAAAACCTATCATATAAATTTAGTTAATAATAACTTAGCTCATTTAGTTGGGTTAAATGAAACACATTCCAAGTACATTGTCAATTTCAACTATTTCTTTCAAACAAAATTTTACTAGTTTTACTCTTTAAAATAAAGTTTAGATCTTATCACTAAACCGTCAAAAATTTAACTTAAGTCTAACAAGGAGAGCAATTTTTAAAATATTAGACACATCTAACAACTTAATAACATTATAATAGATTTACAATCAATTACTCTATAGAAACATACTTTATACATAATCAAGAAGAAAAAAAATTAAAATTAAAATTAAAATTCATAATAAAGAGAGAAATACCTTTGGATAAAATATTTAAGTCGTATCACAACGACAAAAGTCAACAATAATTACAAAAGCGGAAACGGTTTTGCAATGAAAATCCAAAATATTTAAAGCAGAAAAATACACTGGGGCTATGAGACCTATCCAACGTAGCTCATACCCCTGGGGTATTCTCGGCAGACACCTGTACAAAAGCACTGCCCCAAGAATTTTAACTTCCCCACGTCACATCAAAAAGTGGTACAAGGACCCATCAAAATAAAAGTCAAGCTGACAATAGATGGTATAGGTACAGTCTTCCAGAATGAAATAAATACAACCACAACAGATAGACATCTAGCCCCTATACAGCCATCTAATATGATCATGCTACAAAAAACAACTATAACCCAAGTGATCTCCACGCGCCCCGTAGAAATCCTTCTGGCACAGCAGTGGTCAGGTAAGTCTAACTCCGTTCCCATCTCCAGAGTACTAACTGGTAGGACGATCCTGATTCCCATCTAAGGGAAAAGCCCAGATTTCCACAATAATTGTAAAGGTCACCAACTGAAATTAACAAACATCACATAGCATTTAAATTTTAAATGCACAAAATGACCTTTCAACTTAGCATACATCTAGAAAGGATTTTTATATGCCACACATGCATAATCAAAGTTGAAAAATGAAGTTTTTAACAAACTGCACTGTCGTATTCGAATACAGCATCCTTGTATCTGAATACAACTATGAAAATGGCATAATTTCAGTTTTGAAAATGTTTCGATATCATTCAACGCTTACCACATAAAGTCAATCAATAACACTCATCAAATACGGCACAATTACAAACCACAATCGAGTATGTATATACAACCATCACAGCATACCAAACATGACTCGCGTGCCAAGCACTCTAATGCAATGCGTATATGCCAATGCACATGATTCCAAAATTCCAAACCAAAACCCTCCTCGAAAGGGCGTAAATCATAATTGTACAGTTTCTAACAGACCAATATTAATTATGAAGGTGCAATCTCTCACGGATCAGCACAAATTACTATCGTACAACCTCTCACAGACCAGTACTAATTTTCTATGCGTGCAATCCCTCACAGATCAGCATGACTTACAAGAGTACAATCTCTCACAAATCAGCACGACGCGAAAATCCCCGCATGGATAAGATGAACCAACTATTCACATGGCATCATCTCGTGGCCCATCACGGTTACTACTACCCATCGAGGTCACCATGTACTATGAAATGCATGAGCATACTCTGACTCTTTTCACCACAACCATTAAGTAAATGCAGCTATTCAAAGATTCCCCTTTTTTAATACTCATTTAACACTAATGATTTTTCAATCTTTTCACAGAGCATACTCAAACATATATTCATCCATAAAATTCATAACGCATACGCCATCAATTATGGATACATCAATCGCACATTCACCACACATCCACATCTCAAACACAACAAATTCAATCAATTCAAATTCCAAAATTTCACACCAAATTTAATCATGAATCACCCGTATTCACAACTCCACATTTTCAAACATAAACCACCAAATTTAATCTCCAAAATTTTCAACCATAAATCACCAAATTTAATCTCCAAAATTTTCAACCATAAATCACCAATTTAAAACTCCACATTTTCAAACATAAACCACCAAACATAATCCACACATAAATCACATCTCAAAAATTCATAATATTAATTATGAACACATAAACCACCCCAACCTTGAATCACCACAACAACATTAATATCTTAGAGTTCTTCCCACCGCTAACTCGGTGCCAACAGCCTCGATTCCTTTTCGAGACTCAAGGAGCTAACTACATAAACATAAATATTTGTAACAATTTGTTCACAACTAAAATTTATCCAAAATTATATCTTTTTCACACACCAAACTTTTACAACCAAATAATCTACATTAATTCAATCTCAGCAAATCGCGCAAAAATCGCATCAAACTAAACCTCAACCGCATCAATTTTAAATTCCACTAATTCACGCATAAAAGAATTAAATTCATTTTCACCGTTTTACACATCAAATACACCAAATTTCTTTTCCATAAAATCACATATAATGTCTTAAATGCAAACTAAAAGTTTGGAAAGAGCCCTTACCGAACGGTAGCTTAAACAACCGATTACGGTACCGCGATAAATTCCGGTAAAATATTTTGTTCGCACGTCACTTCGAAAACTAGCTCACTAGCACCGCAGCGTGGAGGTAAGCAACTTTCTCTTCTGTCACTTCTCGAATGGAAGCTTAGATCTAGAATAAAATAGAGGTTTTGTGTTTGTGGGTTTTGGTTTTTTTTGTTTTTGTTTTGAAAGCTGGAGGAAGAAAGAAAGGAAAGCAGCGTGAATCAACGAGAAGCAGGGCGTAAGGCTTTTGTTCTGTTTTTCCATTCTCTCACCTATCTATTACACTAACTTACTAAACTAATATGCCTTCCTCCCTGTTACTATATTATATATATATAGTTATACTACTTACTCATATATGTATATATATATACTATGCTAACTAATATATATATATATATATATATATTATAATTAAACCAAATCAATAAATATCTAAATATTCTTACACACACCTGACTATTTGGATAAAAATATCTATTCTCATTGCAACTCAATTGACAAGTAAAATTTTTAGCAATTAGAGATATTTTTAACAAAACAGTCCGGTAATAAATTCTCCGTGACGTAATTAAATTATTTCTCGTCAAATAATTTTAAACGGTCTCAAAAGATATTTTTGGCATTTAACACACAAAATACCATTAAAATTGGCTAAAAGCCTCTGAATTCAACACAAAAAATATACTAAAATTGCATAAATTAGAATTTAAAACTAAGGGTCTTACATTCTACCCCCCTAAAATTAGTTTCGTCCTCGAAACTACGCGTCGATAAACAACTCCGGGTGTTGTTCCCTCATCTTGCTTTCCAATTCCCAAGTCGCATCTCCAGTAGTTGGGTTCCAAATCACTTTGACCAACGAAACATCCTTGTTCCTTAATCGCTTAATCTTCATGTCATCAATTCTCACAGGTAGTACTTCGAATGACAAATTATCCCTCAGTTGGATCGTGTCCGGTTCGATCACGTGAGATGGATCTGTAAGGTACTTCCTCAACTGCGACACATGAAAAACATCGTGAATATTGGACAGTATCGGAGGCAAGGCAATCCGATAAGCAACAGGTCCAATTCGTGCAGAAATCTGATAAGGTCCAATAAACTTCGGAGTCAATTTCTTCGATTTCAAGGCTCTACCAACTCCAGTCGTAGGCGTGACTGTCAGAAACACGTGGTCACCCTGCTCGAATTCTAGAAGTCTGCGATGCTTGTCCACATAACTCTTCTGACGATCTTGTGAAATCTTCATTTTCTCCTTTATCTTCTTTACCTTATCTGTAGTCTGTTGCACCATCTCAGGTCCTACAATCATACTTTCACCGTCCTTATACCAACACAAAGGCGTCTGACACTTGCGCCCATATAAAGCCTCATATGGTGCCATTCCAATACTTGCGTGAAAACTATTGTTGTAGGTAAACTCAACCAACGGTAGTACATCATCCCAGCTTCCTCTATCATCTAGTACACAAGCTTTCAAAAGATCTTCCAAGGACTGATTTGTTCTCTCAGTCTGTCCGTCAGTTTGCGGATGGTAAGTTGAACTCAACCTTAGTTTCGTTCCCAATGCATCATGCAATGCTCCCCAAAAGTGTGACGTGAATTTCGGATCACGATCTGATACAATACTCGACGGTACTCCGTGTAATCTCACAATCTCAGCAATGTAGATCTCAGTTAGCTTATCTACCTTATATGTGGTCTTCACTAGTAAAAAGTGTGCGGATTTAGTCAATCGATCAACTATCACCCATATAGAATCATTCTTCCTCCTAGTTCTCGGCAATCCAGTTATAAAATCCATAGAAATGTTGTCCCACTTCCACTCGGGTATATCTAAAGGTTGCAACATTCCAGCAGGCCGCTGATGTTCCACCTTCGCTTTCTGGCAAGTTAGACAAGTTGATACATACTCCGCGATATGCCTCTTCATTCCTGGCCACCAATAATTCTGCCTCAAATCCTGATACATCTTTGTCGCTCCAGGATGAATACTCAATTTACTCTTATGAGCCTCATCTAAAATTTTTTTTCTCAGATTTTCAACTTCTGGTACACAAATTCTCCCATTACATCTCAAAATATTATCTGGCCCAATCTAGAACTTAGTCGTTTTCCCTTGCACTATTAGGTTCCTCTTCTCTTGAATTAAAGTGTGATTTTGAAAATTTGCAATGTCTTCAAGTAGTCCACTCGAAATCTGAATCATTCCGAATTTCAAAATTCTCGGTGCAAACTCTACGTTCAAGTATAAGTCTCTGAATGCTTCCCATAACTCTTGTTGTCTAGCCATCACTATTGAAGACACTGATACACTTCTTCTACTCAACGCGTCCGCCACTACATTGGCCTTCCCAGGGTGGTACTGCAATGTGAAATCAAAATCCCTAAGAGTCTCCATCCATCTCCTCTCACGCATGTTCAATTCCTTCTGATCAAATAAATATTTCAAACTTTTATGGTCACTGAACACTGTGAACGTGCATCCATATAAATAGTGCCTCCAGATCTTCAATGCAAAAACTACAGCAGCAAGCTCTAAATCATGAGTAGGATAGTTCCTTTCATGAATCTTCAATTGCCTTGAGGCGTAAGCTACAACTTTCTTCTGTTGCCTCAGAACACATCCCAAACCTTGGTGAGACGCATCACAATAAACTTCATACGGTTCATCTGGTTGCGGTAAGATAAAAACTGGTGAGGTTGTCAACTTCTTCTTTAGAAACTGAAAATTCTCCTCACACTTCTCCGTCCATGCAAACGGTTGATCTTTTCTAGTAAGTTGCGTCAATGAAGCTACAATCTTCGCAAAAACTTTAACAAACCTCCTGTAGTAACCTGCTAGCCCTACAAAACTTCGTATGTCAGTGACAGTCTAAGGTTGTTTCCAAGCAAGAACTGACTCAATCTTTGCCGGATCCACAGCGATTCCTTCCTTAGTTATCACATGACCTAAGAAATTCACTTCTTCCAGCCAAAACTCACACTTCGACAAATTGGCATACAATCGCTTCTCGCGTAAGATCTCAAGAACTTGGCGCAAATGCTCTTCATGTTCTTCCGCAGTCCTTGAACACCACAACAAATTTATCCAGAAATGGACTAAAGATTCTGTTCATGTAATCCATAAAAATTGCTCGTGCATTGGTAACTCCAAATGGCATCACAAGATATTCATAATGTCCATAACGAGTTCTGAAAGCAGTTTTCTGAATATCTCCTTCTCTTACTCGGATCTGATGGTAACCCGACTTCAAGTCAATCTTTGAAAACACCGCGGCTCCTCTCAACTGATCCATCAAATCATCAATACGCGGCAAAGGATAACGATTCTTAATAGTCGCCTTATTAAGATGCCGATAATCCACACATAAGCGTGAGCTTCCATCCTTCTTCTTAACTAGCAATACCGGAGCTCCCCATGGTGATACACTTGGTCTAATAAATTTCTTCTCCAACAAATCTTCAATTTGGCCTTTGAGCTCATTTAATTCCAATGGCAACATTCGATACGGTGCAATCAAAATTGGTCCGGTTCCTGGATGCAAATCAATGAAAAACTCCACTTCTCTTACCGGTGGAAATCCTGGAATTTCTGTTGGAAATACGTTCGGGTACTCCTGGACAAGCACCACGTCTTCTATTTTCACATTTATCTTTGCCCCCACGTTAGCCAAAGACAAAAACTCATGAGTTCCTTCTCTTAGTGACACTCCGAGTTTGTTAGCAGCTAGATACTTAACAACTTCTGGTTCGGGAAAAAGAACCAGTTTGCAAGCACAATCCAAGATCACATAATGATACGACATCCAATCCGTACCGAGAATGACCTCGAGTGATTGTAGAGGTAAACAAATCAAATTAATCAAGAAATCCCTATTTTGAATAGTCACTTGACATTGTAAACATGCAGTATTTACTGTCAACGTCTTAGCAGGTGTGGAAACAACCAAATCAAAACGTAGAGGCGACACAGATAACTTCAAACGATTCACACAATCCATAGCAATGAAGGAATAGGTTGCCCCCGAATCAAAAAATGCATTTAGAGTGTTACCTGCAATCTCACAGTCACGTTGAATCAGATTGCTAGATGGATTTCCAACTTCAGCACTCACGCAATAAACACGTCCTCTAGCAGTAGGACGAGTAGCCCTAGTTGCATTCACAACTGGTTCCACCTTCGGAGCTCTGCAATCCCTTGCAATGTGCCCTGGTTTCTGGCAATTGTAGCAAGTAAGACTTTTGGAAGTACAAGCATTAGCATAATGCCCCTCTTCCCCACATCGGAAACATCGAGTCACTTGCCCCACTTGTCTTCCAAGGTTCTGGTTCCCCGGGTGATTCTGACCCCTGTTGTTGTTCTACGGTCGGTTATAAGGCTTAGCAACTTGTTTTCCTTTGTTGCCCTGATAACTCACCCGACTAGGCCCCCCTGAACTAAAGTTCCCTCCTCGGCTAGTTCTCTTATTCTTTATACCTTCCGCTTCTCTACATTTTTCCACAAGAACTTGGAAACGTTGAATTCCCAAGGGTAAGACAGAATCCTGAATCTCATACTTCAATCCGGCTTGGAAACGATGACACATGAATGGTTCATCAACCTCTTCACGGAAAAACCTGAAATGCCTCGATAACAATTCAAACTTAGCGGCATATTCGCCCACGGTCATATTACCCTGATGAAGTTTTAGAAAATCATCACCCAGCTTAGTCCTGGTACTCATCGGAAAGTATTTGTCTAAAAACTTCCTTTTGAATGACTCCCAATTCACCTCCTCATGAGCTGGCCCCATCAACAACCTTGTACTCCTCCACCAATACTCAGCATCCCCTAGCAGCAGATAAGTGGCATAGTTGACCTTCACTCCCGCTTGACAGTTAATCATCTCAAAGATCTTTTCCACTTCTTGGATCCATTGATCCACTTTCTTTGAATTCTCATCACCCCTAAACTTGGGAGGATTGTAACGACGAAAGTCCTCTAATCCCCTTGACTCAGCAGCACGGATCTCTCTTTCCTTCTTCTCCAGATCCCGTAGAGTCTTTGCAGCTATCTGTGCAGCAACAGAAGCAGCCATGTTATTCATTGCTTCAGCCATTTGATCATCCTTGTTAACGTTGACCCTTGCAGCGTCATTCCTTCTTGGAGGCATTGTTTCCAATAAAACCAACATCGATAAGAAATTTTAACACCCTTTAGAAGAATTCCAAAAGACATCTTTCGACCTCAACAACTCAACACTACACCGAACCCGACACTCAGACAAATCACCCCGACGCATGATCAGATGACAACCCCCAACCTACAGGTTAACCTACAATCTATAACCAATGCTCTGATACCACAATTGTAACAGCCCGATTTTTTTTTTAAAACAAATTAAAATTCATAATAAAGAGAGAAATACCTTAGGATAAAATATTTAAGTCGTATCACAATGACAAAAGTCAACAATAATTACAAACAGCGGAAACGGTTTTGAAATGAAAATCCAAAATATTTAAAACAAAAAAATACATCGTGGCTATGAGACCTATCCAACGTAGCTCATACCCCTGGGGTATTCTAGGCAAACACTTGTACAAAAGCACTTCCCCAAGAATTTTAACTTCCCCACGTCACATCAAAAAGTGGTACAAGGACCCATCAAAATAAAAGTCAAGCTGGCAATATATGGTATAGGTACAGTCTTCCAAAATGAAATAAATACAACCACAACAGATAGACATCTAGCCCCTATACAGCCATCTAATATGATCATGCTACAAAAAAAAACTATAACCCAAGTGATCTCCACGCGCGCCGCAAAAATCCTTCTGACACAGCAGTGGTCAGGTAAGTCTAACTCTGTTCCCATCTCCAGAGTACTAACTGGTAGGACGATCCTGATTCGCATCTGAGGGCAAAGCCCAGATTTCCACAATAATTGTAAAGGTCACCAACCGAAATTAACAAACATCACATAGCATTTAAATTTTAAATTCACAAAATGACCTTTCAACTTAGCATACATCTAGAAAGGGTTTTCATATGCCACACATGCATAATCAAAGTTGAAAAATGAAGTTTTTAACAAACTGCATTGTCGTATTTGAATACAGCATCGTTGTATCCGAATACAACTATGGAAATGGCATAATTTCAGTTTTGAAAATGTATCGATATCATTCAACGCTTACCACATAAAGTCAATCAATAACACTCATCAAATACGGCACAATTACAAACCACAATCGAGTATGTATATACAACCATCACAGTATACCAAACATGACTCGCGTGCCAAGCACTCTAATGCAATGCGTATATGCCAATGCACATGATTCCAGAATTCCAAATCAAAACCCTCCTTGAAAGGGCGTAAATCATAATTGTACAGTCTCTCACAGACAAGTACTAATTATGAAGGTGCAATCTCTCAGAGATCAGCATAATTTACTACCGTACAGCCTCTCACAGACCAGTACTAATTTTCTATGCGTGCAATCGCTCACAGATCAGCACGACTTACAAGAGTGCAATCTCTCACATATCAGCACGACGCGAAAATCCCCGCAAGGATAAGATGAACCAACTATTCACATGGCATCATCTCGTGGCCCATCACGGTTACCACTACCCATCGCGGTCACCATGTACTATGAAATGCATGAGCATACTCTGACTCTTTTCACCACAACCATTAAGTAAATGCAGCTATTAAACGATTCCCTTTTTTTAATACTCATTTAACACTAATGATTTTTCAATCTTTTCACAGAGCATACTCAAACATATATTCAACCATAAAATTCATAACGCATACGCCATCAATTATGGATACATCAATCGCACATTCACCACACATCCACATCTCAAACACAACAAATTCAATCAATTCAAATTCCAAAATTTCACACCAAATTTAATCATGAATCACCCGTATTCACAACTCCACATTTTCAAACATAAACCACCAAATTTAATCTACAAAATTTTCAACCATGAATCACCAAATTTAATCTCCAAAATTTTCAACCATAAATCACCAATTTAAAACTCCACATTTTCAAACATAAACCACCAAATTTAATCTCCAAAATTTTCAACCATAATCCACACATAAATCACAAAAATCACAAAAATTCATAATATTAATTATGAACACATAAACAACCCCAACCTTGAATCACCACAACAACATTAATATCTCAGAGTTCTCCCCACCGCTAACTCGGTGCCAACAGCCTCGATTCATTTTCGAGACTCAAGGAGCTAACTACATAAACATAAATATTTGTAACAATTTGTTCACAACTAAAATTTATCCAAAATTATATCTTTTTCACACACCAAACTTTTACAACCAAATAATCTACATTAATTCAATCTCAACAAATCGCGCACAAATCGCATCAAACTACACTTCAACCGCATCAATTTTAAATTCCACTAATTCACGCATAAACGAGTTAAATTCATTTTCACCGTTTTACACATCAAATACACCAAATTTCTTTTCCATAAAATCACATATAATGTCTTAAATGCAAACTAAAAGTTTGGAAGGAGCCCTTACCGAACGATAGCTTAAACAACCGATTACGGTACCACAATAAATTCCGGTAAAATATTTTGTTCGCACATCACTTCAAAAACTAGCTCACTAGCACCGCAGCGTGGAGGTGAGCAACTTTCTCTTTTGTCACTTCTCAATTGGAAGCTTAGATCTAGAAGAAAATAGAGGTTTTGTGTTTGTGGGTTTTGGTTTTTTTTGTTTTTGTTTTGAAAGCTGGAGGAAGAAAGAAAGGAAAGTAGCGTGAATCAACGAGAAGCAGGGCGTAAGGCTTTTGTTCTGGTTTTCCTTTCTCTCACCTATCTATTACACTAACTTACTAAACTAATATGCCTTCCTCCCTGTTACTATATTATATATATATAGTTATACTACTTACTCATATATGTATATATATATACTATGCTAACTAATATATATATATATATATTATTACTTACAATAATGATATTATAATATTATATATATATATATATAATATTATAATTAAACCAAATCAATAAATATCTAAATATTCTTACACACACCGCGACTATTTTGATAAAAATATCTATTCTCATTGCAACTCAATTGACAAGTAAAATTTTTAGCAATTAGAAATATTTTTAACAAAACAGTCCGGAAATAAATTCTCCGTGATGTAATTAAATTATTTCTCGTCAAATAATTTTAAACAGTCTCAAAAAGATATTTTTGGCATTTAACACACAAAATACTATTAAAATTGGCTAAAAGCCTCAGAATTCAACACCAAAAATATACTAAAATTGCATACATTAGAATTTAAAACTAAGGGTCTTACAGCACATATCATCAATTGTTAGAAGGGATTCTAATAACCAGAAACAACTTTAGCTTTTGTTGTAATTGTGAAAAGTACTAAAATTTCCATCACTTATAAAAGATAATGGATGGAAAATAATCAAAAATAGATCAAGGACCAAAACGAATATTACGTAAAAGATAAATGACAAAAACTGCGTTTAAGCCTAATAAAACTAGCTTAATGCCTAACATTGAGTACATTAGCTTAGATAAAGCAGAGTCTTGGAGTTCCTTTAGAATATCTCAAACATCATAGAATGCAACATGAACTCATAAGGAATAATCTATTCTGAAAAATGCACACTAAACTAGAACATTAGTGCTTTAAATTATTCCCACAAAATAATGTTATCATCAAAACAAGTAAGGGTCATAGTTCTTTAAACCAACTTGATTATAACATTGTGTTGGTTGTGAACACGGATAAATAAGCTTGTGTTTTCTATCTTTATCTTTCTACTTGCTTTTGCTTTTTCACATTTATTATTTGATCATTTGCTTTAAAAGTTTTTAAAACCTTAAAACACAATTAAAACCCCATTTTTCTTGTCTCTTCAACTGATATCAAAGCTCAGTCTAAAGGCTGAGTATTTAACCGTGATTGAGTAAAGAACTATTTTTTTATGATTACTAACAAGCCTCTTTTGTGTGGTTGGGACAAATTAGAAAACTGGAAGGATAGGTTGAGAGGTATCTACATCTCACATGACCTTGAACTCTAGGACATAATCAGAGATGACTATGAGGCTCCTAAAAATGTTGTTGGTGTTGAAATATAACTCAACATTTATCAAAAGAAACAATATAAGATGCATTATAAAGCTATAACCTTTATGATAAACACCATCACGTTCAAAGAGTTCGAAAAGTGTAGTTATAAAGAAATAGCAAAAGAAATTTTCGACGCGTTGGTCCTCAACTATAAAGGAAGTAAACAAGTGCAGGAAGCTAAGACAAATCTGCTTGTAGAGAAGTATGAACTCTTTTTGATGGAAGAGGATGAAGACATTAATAAAAGTGTTGTCTAGATTCCAAACCTTAGTGTCTATATTAAAAGTTCTCCAAAAAAGTTATGTTATTGTTAATCATGTCAAGAATATCCTCAAAAGTCTACCTAACATGTGGAGACCAAAAGTTACACCTATTCAAGAGGTTAAAGACCATAAAAAACTTCATCTGGAAGAATTAATGAGTTCACTTAGATCCCATCAGATTGAACTAATTAAAGATGAACCAAAGAATAAGCCAAAGTCTTTGGCTTTCAAATCCAAAGGAATAAAAGCAAGTTCCAAGGCTATGCAAGAGAAGGAGGACTCATAGGAAAATAAATTAGATGATCATAGTGAAGACTAAGATGAGGAAGAACTATATTTCATCTCAAGGAAAACCCAGCGCATGTGGAACGAGAAAAAGAAATCATTTCTTGAAAAGATTTAAGACGATCCACAAATAACAAACAAAGGAAAGAAAATTCAGAAAAGAAGAAAATCATCTACTATGATTGCAAAGAGCTAGGTCATTTCAAATCAGAGTGTCCTAAGCTTGAGAAAGGACACACTCAAAGGAGAAAGTTCAGTGGAAAGAAAAAGGGTATGATGGCTACATACTTTGATGAATCTTATAACAAAGATGAAGAGCAAGCAAACATGTCTCTGATGGCAAAAATTCTCTCTTACTCTAATTCTAACGCTGACAATGAACTTATAGTTATGTTAAATGAATTTTTCAACAAAAATCACAACGTATCTTCAAAACTAAAAATCTTAGAAAAGCTCATCATCTTAGTAGAAAAAGTACAATTTCCTTTAATAAAATTTTCAAAATGTAAAAAGTAAAAATTAGACTCTAAAGGATAATGTTTCACAGACCTTAGAGGAAAATGTTTGTAATTTTGCTAAGTATGAAAATGTCTTTAATGAAATTCTTGCAAACGGCATAAACAAAAGTACTTGTCATATGTTGAAAACATGGAAAGACACATCTTTCATAACTAATAAACAAGGACCCAATCAAATGTGGGAACCTAAAACAAAATAATCTATTTTCCAAATATCCTTAGCAACAAAGTTGAAACACCAGTTATGGTACCTAGACAGTGGATGTTCATGACACATGACGGAAGAAAAGTGTAAGTTCCAAAACCTAATCCTAGAGGAGTGAGGGTTTGGAGGAAACCATAAAGGTAAAATAATATGTTGTGGAACGGTAGGTAATGGATATATTCCCTCTATTGAAAACGTTTTACATGTAAAAGGAATGCATTACCTATTGAGTATATGTTAATTAAGTGTCAGTGGTTATGATGTAGTCTTCAATCAAAAGTCTTGCAAGATAATTAGTCAAACAAATGGATCCATACTATTTACTAGCTAGAGGAAATACAATATTTACAAAATAAATTTATTATATTTAGAAAAATAAGAAGTAAAGTGTCTTAAGTCAATGAATGAAGAACAATTGATCTAACACAAAAGGTTGGGACATGCCAACTTGAGATTAATCTCAAAGTTGAAAAGACTAGTCAAAGGTTTACCAAATTTGAAATATGATTTATAAGTTCTTTATGAGGGAAACATACAAAATCATAGTTTTCCTTAAAGAATGTTATTTCCACTTCCCAACCACTTAAACTTTTGCACATTGATTTATTTGGTCCCGTAAGGATTGCCTTTCATCTTTAGAATACGTCAACAAAATGATGTTGTAAAAAGGAAAAACAGATCTCTTCAGGAAATGACACGCACCATAATTCACGAAACGTATGTCGTCAAACACTTTTGGGAAAAAGTAGTGAACATTTACAAATATTCAGATTGTTGAAAAATCAATCCATGGCAAGTTTGATGACACAAAGCTTGATCATAAAAAGTCAAAGCTAGATGAAGATTATGCAGATTTACAAATATTAAGGGAACCAGAAATATCAGAGGAATCAACAAAGCCTCCATCTGAAGAATCAGAAGATGAACACGATGACACAAGGACAAGTAATGACGAACCATCTACCAGTCAAAGTAATCAAGAATCTAAGCATGGATCGAAGTACAAATCATCACATATAATGACCCTCTAAAGACCAGTTCAAGTTTTAAGAAAACGTCAATGTTTGTACTTATATCTGTAATTGAATCTGTAACAATAGATGAAGCTCTACTAGATGATGGCTGGATTGTAGCCACTCAAGAAGAATTCAACCAAATCAAGTGAAATTATCTATGGAATCTTGTACTCAACCTAAAGAAAAGAAGCCAAGTGGAACCAAGCGAGTTTTCATAAACAAGATGAATGGAAAAGGAGAAGTGGTAAGAAATAAAGCTAGACGGTAAAGCTAAAAATAAAGAATTCCAAACTGCACTATGTGTAGAGTTTAATGGAATTAGAGACAATTTGAGGTCCATTTAAGCAATTCATGCTTTGCTTCAGTAAGCTTACTCATGACTTATTCACCTTTTTAACTCATGCCTAAAGAGTATGAAACCCATGGCAGAAATTTACTACTCATAGTATTAATATGAACTAGGTCATGACTTAAATGAAAATGAGGTAATGTAAATGAATTGTGCAAAGTCACTACAACATCTCTAGGGGATGCATTTGTAGGATTGAATGAAAGCGCTGGGAACGATCATCCCCACACTCCCACACCATCCAATTGCTGCTTTTCCTTTTAAATAGGCATTGTCGCTCACAATTTCTATTTTTTTATCATGTAAGGTCGATTGTCTGATGACTACTATGATGCATCCACATGTTTAACCATTGTTGGACAGTTCTACTCGCCAATGGCTTTGGAAATAAAGGATACTATCCTTAAACCATAGTTAGTTAGCTTAGAGGATACTAAGCCTGTGTCAGTTATGTTAGTTACTGACTACAGTTCAATTGGTAGTGGGAATGAATGGACGATGGTACTTATCCCCCAAGTATCGGGTTCGATTCCCACGAAAGGAAAAAACTCGCTATTTCCTATGGAGAGGATGATTACACTTGTGTATTCTTAAGCTTCACCAAGCTTACAACCTTGTTCCTTACAAGTTTCAAATATTTTCAAGTATACTTGAAAATTACAGAGTGATGAGAATGATTTCTTTCTCTTTACTTAAACACTTTCTAAAAAGTTATTTCAAAGATCTAGTGTATGATTGTAGAAAGTATAAAGAGAGGATGAATATTGCTTATGATAAACTTAGGATTCTTGATCTTTTTCTGCAATATTGTTGTGTGTCTAATGATGAAGAGCTTGCTGCCTTTTATAGAGTTCTTGTACAGCTCTTCCATGTGTTAAACACTTTATGACCGTTGGGAGGTTTCATCAAAGAGTCCAATGGTCTTTAAACTGAAATTACAAAACTGCCATCCAGTTGTCTTGAACAGTTACAGTCCATCCTCAGCCTTGAGGTTCAAACCTCCTAGGTACTTGGTCCTTTGTAGTCCTTTCCACATTTTCTTTCTCCAAGACATGAAAAGGCTATTTCTTTGACTATGTGAGCTACAGCCGTCTGAATGTTGTAATACTAGGTTGAATTCAACTTTGGAGAATGATGTGACAATTTGTCCAACCTTTTACCTAGTACTGGGCGTCCTCTACCTAGTACTGCCTATCCTCGTACTAGTTCAAATAAGCTTTCTGACCTCTTTGAATAATGTGCTTTATTTGGTCATTCTTGGGAACTGTTTTGACATCTTAACCTGATTAAAAATCATGGTTACTTTGCTGGATGTATATCATGCTTTTAAGAGGTCATCCTCTCACAGATTCAATCCATCCTCCAGTTTACAAACATGGTGGTATTGAATCAGTTTTTCTTCCTTTTAGTCTTTATGATGAATAACCTGTTTTCTACTATAAATCCACTCAAGAGCACATATTAGTCATAAAACACAATCATAATCTCTTAAGTAATTTTGTTATCATTAAAATCATTTGAGAGAGATTTTGTCGCAACACTTATACCATTGTTGATATTGAAGCCTTACTTATTGCAATCGAAGAATGCTTAGAAAATTGAATCATAGGTGTTCAAGAATTGCAAGCTAACTTTATGCAGAATTATTCTTTTAAAGGTGGTCGTGGATCAGGAAATTTTAGAGGAAACAATTACCATAGGGGAAGATCAAATTTCAGAGGTTCAAGAGGTAGAGGTTGTCCCTTTACAAGATGAGGTGGTTTTGGCATATCTAGTGGAAGAATTTAGTGTCAAGTTTGTGAAAAGTTTTGTCATATAGCTCTTAATTGCTAATCCTACAAAGTCTTCAACACAAAATGAAAGAGCTTTAGGTGCATTTTCATCCATGGAAGCCTTAATGGCTGTTCCTGAAACAGTTTATGACTCTGCATTACCTAGTTTACTTACTTTTTATTGATGCTTATTCCAAATTTACATGGATTTATTTATTACAAGCTAAATCTCAAGCCTTTACATGCTTTTTTCATTTTAACACAATGATTGAAAATCAACTTGGACTTAAGATTAAGTCTCTTAAAATGGATGGTGGTAAAGAGTATGTCGCCTTTTCCAAATTTCTTTTTAATCATGGTATCATCCATCGAGTAAGTTGTCCTTATACACATGAACAAATGGGTTCTGCTGAAAGAACACATCGTCATATCAGTGAAGTTGGCCTTACACTATTGGCAAATGCATCTATGCCTATACACTATTGGGGTGAAGGTTTTAAAACTGCTGTCCACATCATTAATAGGTTACCAACTCCAATTTTTAATCATTTATCTCTTTTACAAGTTCTTTTTAATCAAATGCCTGATTGCAATACCTTTAAAGTTTTTGGATGTGCTTGCTATCCCTATTTAAGATCCTATAACAAACATAAGTTGCAATTTAGATCACAACAATGTGTCTTTTTGGGCTATAGCTCCTCTCATAAAGGATATATATGTTTAGCTCCAAATGGTAGAATTTATATTTCAAGACATGTCACTTTAAATGAAAATTTGTTTCCTTTTCAAGTTGATCCTCAATTACATAATCATAAGCCTAATCATGTTATTTATGTTGGTTCCTCTTATGAATTTGTACCTACTTTAGCTTCCATTCCTTGCCAAAATAGATTTTCATTACTTACACCTCATTATGAAATTTCTATTTTGCATGATACTTCTACTATTGATGCCACTACTGTTGTTTCCTCTGAGATTCCAAGCCAATCTACTCATTTTGTTGCCTCATTTGCTTCTGCTTTGCCTCGACCAACTTCAATGGCTCATAGTTCCTTTTCTAATTCCAGTCCAGCCTCAACTTCATCTGTTTCATCTCAATCAACTTCTGAGCCTTGTTGCTCAAAATTCTGCAAGTGTACGGGTTTGCCAAGTAGTAGTATATAAGATTATCGTATCCACATAGATTAATTTAACAATTACCAAACTAATCAAGATTTTATATTATTTAGACTAAGAAAAATTATTGTTGATTCGTGATAACAAAAAAATGGAAAGATAGCATAAAAATTATAACGGGAGTATATAACAACACATCTTTGAATTAATGGAAAATAAGCCTAGGGTCATGGTTTCACTTGTAATATCAATACCTCAAGTCCTAGTTTTATATGAATTCTTATTTAATTTCTCAATTATCAATCCCTCTTTAAAACTATTAACCAATATTCGTCATTCAATGTAATATTTTTTTCCCTAAATTAATTCTTTGATTGATCATGCAAATTTTTTTTAAGAGAAAACATAAATAACCAAGAGGTTGAATGATTGAAAGATTAGTATCTATGTTTCATCATACAAGAATCCTGATCTCAATTATCCTATAGATCTACCAATTAATTGTAATTGATCACTAGTCAATTGATTGATTAAGGCATGCAAAGGTTGGTCATCCCAAACATGTAAATAAAACAATAGAATAATTTAATTGAGATAAACGACAAAAATCTAAAATAAAAATAGAATTTAAAACTAAGACATAGTAAAAAGGTATCTTAATCACAAGATTCACCAAAGACACTAGAAGAGAGCTTAGTTACTCATTGACATAAAGAAAATAAAGTAAATAATAGAAGTGTTCATCAATTAAAGAAAAAAGAAATAAAACCCACAAAGAATATGATCTTTTATTCCAAATTTTGAGACACTTCACTCCAGCTCCAAGCACTCTTTAGCTTCCAAGTTGTTTCTCCTTATTTTCTCTCTCTCTAATTTCTTCTGCATCCCCGATTTTGTTTCTCCTTTATCTTGCTTATAACAACAAGAAGATCCTAATTTCTTGCAACTACCTTCCCCCTTCTCAGGCAACAACCTTACCCCTTTCTTTGGCAACATTTTGTTACAATAAAATTCAACCTTTGAAGTGTGCAACAAACCTCCTTCTTGTACTCATTAATTGGAATATTAAACTTGATAAGTTTTTTGCACTGAAAACTTAGTAGGTTTGACCAATTTGACTTATTTTATCATCTCATGATCAATTCTGCAAATATCATAAATAAATGGATAAATAAGAAGAAGTTGACATCAAAACTATAAAATAAGATGAAATAGAGGGTAAATACCCTCTTAAAATCCTATAAAAATAGGTTTATCAAGCCTACTGCCCCAACCAGACCTTGCACTGTCAATGATCATAATATTACAACTAGAGGCAAATGTGGCATCTTCAAACCCAAGAGTTATCTCACTTCATCAACCAACAATCAACATCTTGAGCTAATATCCATTAAATATGCTTTCAGCTTACCTCATTGGAAAACTGCAATGGATCAAAAGTATGCAACCCTTATACACAACAACACATGGAGTCTTGTTCCTCCTCCTTCCCGCAACAACATCATAGGATGTAAATGGGTCTTTCGAACTAAATATAATCCATATGGCACTATTTCCAAGTATAAGGCAAGATTGGTTACAAAGCGTTTTCATCAATAAGAAGGCCTTGATTTTGCTGAGTCATTTAGCCATGTTGTCAAGTCTACAACCATTCGCGTCATCCTCACTATTGCTCTCTCTCAAAATTGGCCCATCCAACAAATAGACGTCATAGTGATGCATCACAACATGGTGATGGCAAACTAGTTTGCAAGCTTAATAAAGCTCTTTATGGCCTCAAACATGCCCCATGAGCTTGGTTTTAAAAACTGTATTCTTTCCTTACAAAACTAGGGTTTCAATCAACTAAAAGTGATGCTTCTTTGTTTACTCAAGTCACACCAAAACATACTCTTTTCATTCTAGGTTATGTGGATGCTATTATAATCATTGGCAGCACTTTGTCTACAATCAACTCTCCCATCAGTTCTCTGAATTCCAGTTTTCCCCTCAAACAGTTGGGATATTTAAACTATTTTCTGGGCATCCAAGTTTAACATCAACCCTTTGGCAACATCAGTTTAACTCAAACCAAATACATTCAAAGCTTTTACTCAAAGCAAATATGGCAAATGCCAATCCCATGCCTACTCCTATGGTTTCTAATCTCAAATTATCCTCTACCGACTTTCCCGATGCTATAAATCCTACATTATATAGATCTATTGTTGGTGGACTACAGTATGTTACCATCACTCGACCTGACCTGGCTTATGCTGTCAACAAAATTTGTCAATTCATGCATTCCCCAAAAGAAGCTCATTGGACAATAGTCAAATGTATACTAAGATATCTTCAAGGCACTACATCTTTTGGTCTCACCATCTCTAAATCAGCACATCTGCATTTGACTGCTTTGTGTGATGCAGATTGGGGGTCTAACATTGATGATAGACGTTCCACTATGGGTTATTGTGTTTATTTGGGAAATAATTTGGTTTCATGGTCTTCAAAGAAGCAGCAAGTCGTGTCCAGATCAAGCACCGAGGCAAAATATAGGAGTCTTGCAGCTGTCACTACTGAACTGATATGGCTAAAGTCTCTTATTGAACTGTTGACATCTTGACTAAACCAACTCCAACTCCTATTTTCACTAAGTGTCGACTCAAACTCAAAGTTAATGATTATTCTCTCATGAGTTTCCAAAGGGGTGTAAAGGATACTAAGCCTAAACCATAGTTAGTTAGCTCACAGGATACTAAGCCTATGTTAGTTATCTTAGTTACTGACTTAGTCACAAGTTAGTTATCCTAACAGTTAGTTCTATAACTAACTACATCTTATTGTAGTGTGTATATATATAAATTGTAATCCCATTGTGAATGTAACAATATTCAATCAATGAAATAATGAATAAGCTACAAACTATAAGGGTTACATGTCTTCAATTTTCATTTTGCTTTTCATGGTATCAAACAAAATATAAATATAAAGGAGCGGGATTAAATTAATGTTCGTGACATTCCACAATAAAGTAAAATGTATCAAATAAATCGAAATCAAATGAAAGTAAAATCATACATGATTGCATTAAAATGTAAGAACTATATAGTATGTCTTGGTTAATGTATCAAATAATTTCCATGAAACTTAAAATAAATAGAACAAAACATAAGAATATCATCAATGCTTTCAAGATAAATAGTTTAATACATTGAGTAAACTAGCGAAGAAACCACCTGTAGACTGAAGTAAACAGGACAAATCAGAACAAAAGATTATCAATCCAAAATAGCAAAGATAAATAATAAGACGAGAAGTGTAATGCAATAAGAAAATCAGGTGGATGCTATAACTTTATCACAACAATATCTCGATAATTGAAAATAAAAAATGTTGTCAACCTAATTATAGTTGAAATTTGAGGAAACAAAAAGGGTTGCTAGAATGAATTTGACTAAACACCACATGAAGTAATACAATTCCACTTTATTTAATATTAGTGATAGCACTAGAAGTAATATAATAGCCAATTAAAGTCACCATCCATAAAAGGGGATTTACAATGTTGTACTCTTAGAAAAATATTTCTTAGCACATAGACGAGATAAAAGGTAAAGACCAAGAGTGTAGAGACGGCTATATAGTGTTTATGGTGGTATGTTGTTGCTTGTACTTTCCAATGAGAGTTGAACTTTCTTCTATAGAGATTTTTAGGGTTTCTGGTCGTTGTCCTAATTGCAAGAAATCAGCATGTATCATGAAGTTTTGTATCAAATCTTCTGAGAATGATTCGCCAATAAACCTTGTCAAAAATATCCTTGAAATTGATTCTGTAAATCTTGATATGGAGATAGAAAGAGTAGAGGATATTATGATTAGATTATGTCGCATAGACCTTCATAGTGTTTAGAAAAGGATGGGCAAAAGCTTTGTCTTCTTCAAAGCATTGACTATAATTAGAGTGTTGACTTATCATAGCGTTGACTTATCATAGAGTTGACTATTATCTGAGTCAGATGATCATATGTTCAGAAAAATTTATCAAAGGCAGACGATCACTTGCTTGTCACCATTATCAGAGGTAGATAGTCAGATGCTTGTTGTAGTCATCATAGCTAAACTAATTAGAACATTGCTTGCAATAATAGAATCACCAGAGTTACGTTAACCAAACTTAGAGCACAAAAGTCAAAAGTGGAGTCTTGGTGTTCCTTTAACTTAGCTCAAACATCAGGGGATGCAGCGTGTACTCTTACGGAATAATCTATTTTGAAGACTAAACACTCAAACAGAACATTAGTGCTTCAAATTGTTCCCACAAAATAATGTTGTTTCATCAAAACATGTTAGAGTCATAGTTCTTCAAACCATCTTGGTTCTAACATGCATAAATGCTTAGCTTTTTTGAGTAACCTAAAGATTTTTGGATGTCATTTTTATGTTGCCACTTGCCACTTTTAAACCCCATCGTGCAAAATTTGACATGAGGTTTAGAATGATTGTTTTCTTGGATTCAAAGTAGGTACAAAGGGATTTATTTTATATGATGTGAGCACCAAGGAAATCTTTTTGTCCAGAGATATGCATTTTGAGGAATTGATGCTTCCTAGCCCTATTCCAATAATAGGGTTAACATCATGGTTGGCAAAATTGTTAACAAAGGTTATGAGAACGGATTTAATGATGATGAACATTTTGGCATCACATCTTCCATGAACCAAGAGGTTAAGCCTGACTCAAACCAACAAGAATCATCCCAAAAAGCATTACATCCACAAGTCATTCAACCTATTGATAGTCATAATACCAGTAAGATTTGGTTGTCTCGCACATAGACTAATACATTTAAATGAGTGTGCCTATTTCAAATTATTTATCGTATTCTAACTATTCTCCTATGTACAAAAGTTTTAGCATGTCAATTTCAATGGAAATTGAGCCTAAAACTTATGCTGAGGTCAATCGACATGAGAATTAGAACAAAGCTGTGACTGTAAGACCGTTAGTTTTTAAACTCTAATTTATGCAATTTTAGTATATTTTGTGTTGAATTGCTGAGGCATTTAGCCCAATTTTAATTCATTTTGTGAATTAAGTACCAAAAACATATTTTGTTAGAGTTTGTAATATGTTTAATATATGTATATATTTATATATATTTTGAGACCCGATTAAAATTATTTGTCAAAGATTAATTTAATTATGTTGCGAAGAATTTAATACCGGGTAGTTTTTTTAAAAAACATATCACTTGTTGCTGAAAATTTTATCTGTTAATTGAGTTGCGACGAGAGTAGATATTTTTATCAAATTGATTTAGACGTGAGTGAAGTGATGTCTGTAAGAGTATTTAGATATATATGGTTTGGTTTTAATAAAATATATATATATATATATATATATATATATATATATATATATTGTTAGTGTAACTGAGAGCAAAACTGGAAGAAATCAGAAAAAAAGAAACACATTTCCCTGTGCTCGCGAATCCTTTCTCCTTCTTCTTTCTTTCTTTCTTCTGTTTACAAAGAAAAGAAAACCATGTGTTGGTGGTTTTCAAACACTGCAAACATAAACCTCCATTTATCTTCTAAATCTAAGCTTCCATTCGAGAAGTGTCAGGAGGGAAAGTTGCTCCTCTCTACACTACGGTGCTTGTGAGCTAATTTAATTAAGGTGAGACACACTACGGGAAAAAATGCATATTACAGCGCTTTTTTTAAGCCATTTACAGCGCTTTTTCAAAAAAAAAAAGCGCTGTAGTTACCAGCGCTGTAAAAGGATACAACAGCGCTTTTGTTTAAAAAAAAGCGCTGTAAAAGGTGGACATATTGCGCGCTTGTTATACGCCTTTTACAGCGCTTTTCACAAAACGCTGTAAAAGGTGCACTTATATAGATGAATATTATGCACTATTATGACCCTATTGTAGCGCTTCCTCAAAAAAGCGCTGTAAAAGGTGTACTTATATAGGTACATTCAACTGCACCTATTACAGCGTTTTTCCAAAAAGCGTTGTAGTAGGTGCATTCAATAGATGCATTATTATGCACTATTATGCACCTATTACAGCGCTTTTCCAAAAAGCGCTGTAGTAGGTGCATTCAATAGATGCATTATTATGCACTATTATGCACCTATTACAGCGCTTCCTCAAAAAAGCGCTGTAATAGGTGCATTATAATCACCTATTACAGCGCTTTTCTAAAAAAGCGCTGTAAAAGGTGTTTTTTTTTTAGTTTTATTAAATAATATGATGTAAATTTTAAAAAGCGCTTTTTTTAAAAGCGCTGTCTTTTAATCCAGAATCAGTTCACAATTTTTATTCCAAAATCAGTACACAACAACAGATTCACTATATTTTAAAATGCACAAATATTCACAACAATCAGTTCATAATTACATATTCACACAACTACCTATTCATATAACTATCAGATATTCACTATATTTTCATACAACTACTCATATTCACAACCTAGTATATACACAAACAGCACAGAACTACCATAACCCTTGCAGCTTGCCATTTCCCAGCAAATCAAATAATATTCATTTCAAGCACATACCCACACCATTCTTCCTTTATCTCTGTTAGTTCTTCTTCAGAATACGATGGAACTGAATTGTCAAAGTACTGATATAAAAATTGAACATAAATAAGTTAGAATCAAATATAAACATAGTTTATATATGAAAATCAAATAATTAAAATACCGTACCGTTTCTGGGATTATAATTTGATTCTTATCTACAATCTCCTTCATGAATCGCAATACATAGTACCCACAGTCGATGTTGTTAGTTTGACGAGGGCACTATAAAATAAAACATATAAGTCAATAATTATTTAATTGTGTATTGATTGTAAGTGAAATTTAAAAGCATATATTTCAAACCTTTATTGGAATCCATGTGATGTTATTTGACTTTAGCTTCGACACTGTCGCACCTCTTTGAGCTCGAAAAACTTGTAAAGCACTATCGATTAAATAAATGTGATTATTATAGCATTAACAAACACATTATTTATATATATATATGTAAAAAATAAATGAATATTACTTACGTGTCGAACAAAGCCTTTATCTCGGGACGATTGTTGTAATGGCCGTGCAAGGGATCTTGGTAGTATATAACTTTAGAGGTCGCATTGATTGCAATTAGCACCCAATGTGCCCTACAACAACAAAAATTTAGTTTACACAACTAATAAATTAAGATCTCATAAAATAAAAAAGATATAAATATAGAATATATAATTACGTACCCAGAATTATCTGGTGCAAGGAATAACTTATCCTTCTCTTTATTTCCTAATAGTATATCTAAAACGTATTTATTTACATTCGCTGGATTGTGTTTAAGCATCGAAATCTTATGCGGAGACAAGAATGAAAATTTATTTGACAATCTGCGCGTGCACACGAACTTCTCATACAAAAACCTTCAATAAAAATTTAAAATTAGATTAATTACCAATAAATTAAATTAATTACAAATAAATGCGATGAAAAGTAATTTTTACCTCATGTAAATGCTCATAACAGTAGCACTCAGCTCCTTATGGTTGAGAAGTTCGTATATGTGCTCTTTTTCAAAAAATTCTTCATACGCGTCTCCGAATAGATCTTTATCCATGCTTATTATTCGTGAATCGTCGCTGCCCATATTTTTTTTTGCCTGTATGTCAAGACACGACCCATATGGAGCAAGTCGTGGCTGACTTATTTTAGGAGCAGGAGCAGCAACTGATTTTACACGATCCAGTTTTTTAGCAGCAACAACTTTGGCCGCTTTATTACCCTCCAGCTTTTGCAGTTTGCCAGTTTTATTACCCTCCAATTTTTGAGGTTTGCCAGCTTTATTTTTGCCACGAACATCCGGTCGTGGTGCGGCAGCTGGCTTGCTGTGCGGGTAGTTTATTATATTAAATCTGAAAAAATGAGGTTAATCAAATTGTTAGTTTATTGAATCAAAAAAAATGACAAACCTTACAGAATAAATGTTACAAACCTTTTCGGGCGATGTGACTGTTTCATTTCTGGGAATCTTCTTATCATTCCCTTTATTAGACTTTGTTTGAATCTAAATAAATGTGAAATTAAAGTTAACATTGGAAAAAATTCAGCAATTAAATATAATCAATTAAACATACATTTCAATTAATTAAACATACCTTGTCAAGGGCAACAAGATGTTTGGGCCATGCCACGTAGCTGCCAATTGCTTCGCCCAAATAATTCAGATTTGCATCGTTGTCCAGTACAGGCAACGGTGCTGTTGGTTCCAAAGCAATAACTGGCGATACTTTGACATGGCCCGCAGGGATTGGTGTGTTGTGCAATACCTCGCCCGGAGCATTGCACAATGTTCCCTTTCCGACCTTCCGATGAGTGGGGGAGGATAAGTATAGCACGCATGGAGTGACCCCCTAAAATCAATGGTTAATACATAAGTATGTGAAAAAATTAACTTTAATGAATTTCTTATTTTATTAAGTAATTAATTACCTCAGGAAGACTGTTGAGACCAACGTTGCAACTTGCGTTTTCACTCTCAATGTGAATTTCACGTTGGGGCTGGTCCGCAAGTTGCTTGTCTTTATTTGTCTTCACCAAGAGGGCCATTTGCTCCGTTAATACTCTAATATTCTCTAATACTTCCTCGTTAGATGGATTTTGGCGCTTCTCTTGTGAAAAATAACTTCTAGGAGTTACGCCAAATCCTTTCCCCCTCACGCGGCCGGAATATTCAGGAACATTAAACACTTTACCTAATATGTCCCTGCAACTTGCCTTGTTGTCCTCTTGATTTTCCGATTCAAGATTCGCCTAAAATACACATATGATTAAAAAGATAAGTTAAATAACATTTTTAAAATACAATATTAAAAAATATTAAAGTGATAAATATACTTACACAAAGTTCTATTAATTTTTGTACATTTTCATTATCAACCACTCCGTCTTTATTTACACGAGCTTCCTTCCACAATACATGACGACCCAACGGTTGATCGGATTGGGTGTCTTGTAGCTATTATCGTTAAGATCATAAACAAAATATTAGTTAGATAGTATAGTTTACAATATACCACATTAATTAAATAAAAGTGATGAGGAATAACTTACAAGTTTTTGCTCTAGACGAGCATATCCCATACGAGATTTCTTGTATGGGTGGGGAATAATTTTTGCCCTCTCGCGATTTGCCTTACTAATATTCTAAATAAAAAAAATAACAATCTAGTAAAAATTTAAAATACGCTATGAATATGAATAATAAAACAAAAATGCTAATAAATTAATCACTTACAACAAATGCGGGGTCGGAACGTTTTGATACGAATGCGCTCCATTCCTCACTTGATATATAACGTTTATATATTTTTGGAGCTTTCGCATTCGTATTTTCTTCACGGTCTTTTAAATAGCAATTAGAGAGGTGAGATCTAAAGCACCAGTGTATTTTCCCGGCAACTCTGAGCACATAGCTCTTTCTCACCTCATCAAGAACAAAAGCTGACTGCAAACCAAATAAATATATAGTTTGAGTAAAATACTTCAAAGCAGTATGTAAAAATTTATAAGTAATAGGGTGGAGTAAAAAAATTACCTGTATATCAGCCCACAATACATCTTTGGCATCCTTCAATGCCTTATCTCTCCAATCATCTATTGTGATTGGTATATTTTGACGAACAACAGCTCCAATATAACTAACAAACATGGAACTGTTGAGGTCAATAGGTTGACCACTCTCATTCCATCCAACCTAATAAACTCATATAGTAAGTACCTCAAATTATAAACAGCAAACAAGGTAAACAGCAAACAAAGTATCGTATAAACAGCAGAAACAGAAAACAACAAACAAAGTATACCTCAAATTTTTGCCCAGTACTTCTTGCTTTTATAACATTTTGCATTATTGTTGCACCACGTTTGACTTCATTTTCGTAAGTCTTAGTGTTGCCAACTTCTTCATTTTGACAATCTAACTCCTTGTTAGTATCCATTTATCTACAAAATGCAGTTCAACATCAACATGCAGTTCAGTTCAGTTCAACATCAACATGCAGTTCAGTTCAGTATAAGTACGTAGCAAAATAAGTTAACATGCATTTTAGTGAAACAAAAAACTAATAAATACAATACCTGAAATAGCTCTTTTTAATGATTAGGGTTACGAGTTCACAGACGAACGGCGCAGAAGACGATGAAAACGAGGACGAACGGTTACGAACGATCGTAGGGTTACGGGGTTCGCAGACGAAAACGAGGATGAAAACGGTATTACTTGATGTTTATGATGTTTATCATGTTCGCAGACGATCGTAGGTGTAGGATGAGAGTAAGTAATGAGGAAGAAACAAGGAAAACTAAAACTGATCGTAGGGTTCGTAGGGTTCGCAATGAGAAGGAGAACGCAGAGGAAACTGAAAAATTTACGTAATGAACATGAAGCTGAAGAGGTTTACTGTTATATATAAAAACCTATTACAGCGCTTTTTCCAAAAAGTGCTGTAATAGGTCTCATCATTTGATTTTTTAAATGCCTACTACAATGCTTTTTTATAAGCCTTTTAAAGCGCTTGTGAAAAAGCGCTATAAAAGACCTTGTTATTTTTATTTTTTTAAAAGCCTTTTACAGCGCTTCTACACAAAGCGCTTTAAAATGCCACTTTGTTTTATCATGTCCAAAGACTGTGTGACCCTTTTAAAGCGCTTATGAAGCAAGCGCTGTAAAAGACTTCCTTAATTTATTTTTTAAAACCCTATTACAGCGCTTGTTTAGAAAAGCGCTGTAATAGGGTTTTATATATGAAATGCCACTTTATTTTATCATGTCCAAAGGCTGTGTGAACCTTTTACAGCGCTTAGGAAGAAAGCGCTGTAAAAGACCTCTTTATTTTATTTTTTTAACCCTATTACAGCGCTTTTTTAGAAAAGCGCTGTAATAGGGTTTTATATATGAAATGACTCTTTGTTTTATCATGTCCAAAGGTTGTGTGAACCTTTTACAGCCCTTCTGAGGAAAGCGCTGTAAAAGAGTTCCTTAAATTATTTTTTTGTGAGCCCTCTAAGAATTTATTTTCTTCCAAATTAGTTAAATTATTTTTTCATAAGCCCTGTAATAATTTATTGTAACAAAAACCCTGTTTGAACATAAGCCCTGTTTCTTCCAAATTAGTTAAATCATTTCTTCCAAATTAGTTAAATCATAAGCCCTGTTTGAACTTGAACTGATCAGGTCAAGTTAAAATAGTTCAAGCTAAATTACCTGATGAGGTCAAGTTCAGTATACAATTACATACAGTATAAGCAGAAAATTACAAATTAACAGTTCAAGCTAAATACCAAAATGCTCAATTAATTATGGCAGATCAAATACATGGATTACACATGAACTCAGTTCAAATTACATGGATTAAAAAATTAAACACATTAAGATGCCCTTCTTCTTTTCTTGGTGGGATTCACATTTGTTTGTCCATTAATGATACGAAACGATGGATTAATCCAAATTCCCTCATCATGATCATCTCTAAGATATAAACCATCATCAGTTGAACCAATTTCATGTGGTTGTGATGTTGCAAAGAAAAGATCATTACCAACATCTTCATCATTATTGTTATCATCGCTTATTTTATTGGTCGATAGGACAACGGACCATTTATCATCAGCAGGATCAGTGACATAAAACACTTGTTGAGCTTGCGACGCTAAAATAAAAGGCTCATCTTTGTATCCCACCCTATTAAAATCGACAAGCAAGAACCCTGACTCATCAATCCGAACGCCATTAATATTATCGACCCACTTGCAACCAAATATGGGAACACGAAACATTGTGTAGTCTGGCTCCCATATACGCGCAAGATAACCCCAAAATATGATAGATTTGCATATATTGGGTTCTTGTCTTTTGCACTTGAGATATGCATGGCTTCAGCTACGAGAGTGACTCCGCTATTTTGCATAGTTGTTTGATCATCTTGTTCTTTGGTATAAAATGTGTAGCCGTTAATTGTAACGCCTAGTTACGTGTTTATAACAATTGAGTTAATAACAAAAATTTTCATATTATATAAATAATAAGTTGTCCGAAAGGAATAATGTTATGAAATCTTTAAAATAAATCCTTACAACTGAAAATCTTTAATAATCAAAATATTCAAAACTGGGCAATTGTATCTAATCCCGAAATAAAAGTACGATGTAGACACTATGTCTACTTATTCTTGATTTACTAACCTAATCTAAGGAAGTTACTCTTCTGAAGGGAGGTAGAACTTCTCAACTCTCAACGTCCCCGACGGTCTCAGTATCTGAAAACAACACTTTAATGAGATACTAAATCCCAGTGAATAATACACACAAATTTAGAGTAAGTATTGTCCTCAGCCGGCGCGGTAACCGGAAAAATCGATCATGGCACCCGCCTTCTTCCAAAAATATTATTTAGAAATATATATGATATAACTAAGATTTATCTATAATAACCAATTACTTCAAAAAATTAATAAAAACTCAGCAATTAAATTAACAATAATTCACATCTATAATAATCGAATAAATCCAATATACACATTTATTATGTAGAAAATAAACCAATCAATTCAAGGATGTCTCATCGTTATATGGAGATATACTACTTCCGCGAAGTGAGTATTATCTCATCATGTGGAGCACCAGCTCATCTGGTGTGGGGTACAAGACCCATCCATGTGTAGTTTAAACCTCATCTCTTTATGAAGTTTAAAACTCATCTATATGTGGGGTATAAGACCCATCCATGTGGAGTTTAAACCTCATCTCTTTGTGAAGTTTAAAACTCATCTATATGTGGGGTACAAGACCCATCCATGTGGAGTTTAAACCTCATCTCTTTGTGAAGTTTAAAACTCATCAATATGTGGGGTACAAGACCCATCCATGTGGAGTTTAAACCTCATCTCTTTGTGAAGTTTAAAACTCATCAATATGTGGGGTACAAGACCCATCTCCAACACACACAATTAAAGTAATTCATATTTTTAACAATCATATTCGTAAGATCAAATTTATAATATAATATTTCATTTGAATATAATAACAACAATCATTCAGGAAAATATAATAAAATAATCTTTTAAAGAATATATATTTACAATATGATATTTCGTTTGAATATATAATAACAACAATCATGCAAGGAAATATAATTAATACGATCTATTAAAGAGTATATATATTTATAATATGATATTTTATTTGAATATATAATAATAACAATCATTTAAGAAAATATCATAAAACAATATTTTAAAGAATATATATTCAAACAATCATAAAAACTGTAATTCAACAAATAATAGTAAATAAATCGATTCATAATCTATTATTACAGTTCATAAAATCCCAATTTTGATAGAGTTAGAATATCAACAAAATATAATTTTATAAGAAAGTACCGTTCAAAATATCTAACTTTTTTTCCATCCCAAATTCCCAAAATAAATGTACCATGAAAGTTTAAAGGGTGTGATTACTCACCTCTTGAAGCGTCCTTTGATAAAATTCTTTCTTTGTCGCTCGCTATTAACCGTTATCGCAACCGCAAAATACTTTAGCCACTCCCTATTTTAATATAGTTCTATGTTTTGAGTCTTTAATTAAGTATATATAATTTTTTCTTTATCTCTATTTATATTTTATACTAGTAACAATTTTCTTATGAATGCTACGTTTAGTCAAATAACTAGTTGGTGGTTCCACCTAATAAGAGCAATTTGTTTGCTTAAAATGTGGTGTGCCGTTGGAATGGGTTTCTTGCCAACGTATTCATATAAACCTATCACCTATATTTGCTAAATGAGTAATTGGTATTATAAAAAGACGTGTATGTCTTGATTTTTTTTATGGTTATGACTACCTATATACATGCCAACCATCACCATATAAATTGCATGGTTTGTTTACTTCTGAAACGGTAACAAGCAGATGTCAAGCTTGTGAATCGAATAATTTGTTAAAACCTCATCGAATCCTATTTTGAGGTCAGGTAAGAGGATAATTAATTTTATTGTGTATCTTGGGCATTTAAATAATAATAATAATAATAATAATAACCACCATCTATAATTTAGATTAATTTTTTTTTAAATTCTAAAATCGGAAATTTTAAAATTTCCTAATATTTGATTTTAGGATGTTACAGTTTCTCTCCTCCTTAAAGAAATTTCGTCCCCGAAATTAACGTCAGATCGAATAAAACCAAAATGAAGCAATTGGTGCAAACATAAGGAAGCTTATGTACCTGCATCCCCAAGATTTGGATATTGACGTATGACTTCTTCCTCTAGTTCCCAGGTAGCTTCTTCTGAGGTTAACCCTTCCCATACCACCTTTACTAACGGGATCACCTTATTCCTTAGAGTCTTGGTACTCTTGTCAATAATTCGAGTAGGTCTAGGCTTAAAGATTAAATTATCTTTCAATTGAACTGACTCAGGAGCTATCACGTGTGAATTATCCGACACATATGTTCGCAGTTGAGAAACATGAAATACGTCGTGAAGTTTAGATAATTGTGGCGGAAGAGCCAATTGGTAAGCAACGGACCCAACTCTTTTTAGAATTTGGAAAGGACCCATGAAACGAGGGTTCAACTTTTTTACCTTCATTGACCTTCCTACCCCAGTCTTAAAAGTGACTCTCAAGAATACATGTGACCCTTCTTGAAATTCCAATGGTTTTCTTCTCCTGTCAGCATAACTTTTTTTGCCTACTTTGAGCTGTACGCATTCTTTCCCTAATTATTTGAATTCTACTAGTGGTCTCTTGCACTAAATCAGGTCCTAATAGAGACTTCTCACCAACTGCACACCAACACAAAAGGGACCTACACTTCCTTCCATAAAGAGCCTCATATGGTGCCATACCTATGCTAGAGTGATAACTGTTGTTATATGAAAATTCTACTAGAGGTAAATACTTATCCCAACTCCCACCTTCATCTAGAACACAAGCTCTAAGCATATCCTCAAGAGTTTGAATAGTCCTCTCTGATTGACCATCTGTCTGTGGATGGTAAGCTGTGCTAAAACTCAGTCTAGTACCAAAAGCTCTCTGAAAAGCTTTCCAAAATCTAGAAGTAAATCATGGATCCCTATCTGATACTATAGAGGTGGGTATACCGTGTAATTTTACTATCTCCTTAACGTAGAGGTCAGCTAGTCTATCTAAACTATAGGTTGCTTTAATTGGTAGAAAATGAGCTGATTTGGTCAATCGATCAACTATCACCCAAATAGCATCAAAACCCATACGCGTCTTAGTCAAACCCATCACAAAATCCATAGATATCCTCTCCCATTTCCACTCAGGAATTTCTAAAGGTTGCAACAATCCTGAAGGCTTTTGGTGTTCAATCTTAACCTTTTGACACACCAGACACTTTGACACAAAGCTAGCTACATCCCTTTTCATTCCCGGCCACCAGTACATTTTTCTCAAATCCTGATACATTTTAGTTATTCCTGGGTGTATCGTGAACTTACTCTTATGCGCTTCCTCTAAAATCCTACCCCTAAGACTCCCCTCCTTAGGAACAATGATCTTATCCTTAAACAACACTAAGCCATCACCAGATAAGGTATAATCGTCCTTGCCCACTAGAGACTGCAATTCTTTATCTAAGAGTTGTTCTGTTTTTATTATCTCTCTCAAGTTACTACTGATTTCTAGCCTATTTAGATTCAAGCTTAAAGCATTAAGGGACACATCCAAATTCATGTCTCTAAACTCTTCTAATAGGCTTGTCTCTTGTACCATCATACAAGCCATATGTAAGGATTTTCTACTTAGAGCATCAGCCACTACATTCGCCTTCCCAGGGTGATATTTCAACTCAAAATCGTAGTCCTTAAGACACTTCATCCACCTTCTTTGTCTCATATTTAATTCCTTTTGATCAAACAAATACTTAAGGCTCTTATGATCACTAAAAACCTCAAATTTCGCTCCATACAAGTAGTGCCTCCAAATCTTAAGAGCAAAGACTACAGCTGCTAATTCAAGATCGTGGGTCGGATAATTCCCCTCGTGTGACCTAAGTTGCCTAGATGCATATGCTACCACTTTTCCTTCTTGCATTAAAACACATCCTAAACCATTTTTAGAGGCGTCACAATAAACAACAAAATTCATGGATGGATCTGGTATAACTAAAACAGGTGCTGAAATTAATC
>JBBPBQ010000004.1:38925305-39009102 GCA_037974755.1 Cicer yamashitae
AGTCCTTGCTCAAATTTGATTGCCTTCCACTCGTCTTGTGGGTTGTCCCTAAGATAGCGAGAGTACCTTGATAGAGCTTCAAACTTGGCTACATACTCTGCAACTGACATACCTCCTTGACGAAGATGAAGAAACTCTGTTTCCTTTTGAATGCGAACACTGTGGGGAAAATACTTTTCTAGAAATATCTCTTTAAACCTATCCCAAGTAATATGAACTCCTTGTGTCAGTAGGCCTCCTCTAGCACAATTCCACCAATGCTCAGCATCAGACTCTAACATATAAACGACAAGGTCCACCTTTTGACCATCATTGCAACGCATTACTCGAAAGATTTTCTCTAACTTCAGCAACCATTCTTCTGCCTCAACTGGATCAGAACTCCCACGAAATGGTGGCGGATTGTTCTTTCGAAATTCAGATATTCCTACATACTGAGGGTCTACAGCCGTTGCCGCTGTGATATTGGGTCCTCTTAACTGACGAAGAGTCTCTGTTTGTTCTCGCATGGCTGCAGCCATCAAGTTGAGAGCCTCGGCAAGTGCGTCATTCGTTCCACGCCTATTACCCGCCATAAATCTGCAAACTAAGAATCAGTCAGGAGTTGGCAACGCCTATCCAACCGAATAGCATGCAAAATTTATGACCATAACGAACAATCCTATAAGCCCAAGTTTTGATTTTTTTTTTTTTTTATTAAAATAAAGTAATGTAAACCCACACTGCAGTCCGATCTAGGTTCGAACTGGCTCTGATACCAAAAATGTAACGCCTAGTTACGTGTTTATAACAATTGAGTTAATAACAAAAATTTTCATATTATATAAATAATAAGTTGTCCGAAAGGAATAATGTTATGAAATCTTTAAAATAAATCCTTACAACTGAAAATCTTTAATAATCATAATATTCAAAACTGGGCAATTGTATCTAATCCCGAAATAAAAGTACGATGTAGACACTATGTCTACTTATTCTTGATTTACTAACCTAATCTAAGGAAGTTACTCTTCTGAAGGGAGGTAGAACTTCTCAACTCTCAACGTCCCCGACGGTCTCAGTATCTGAAAACAACACTTTAATGAGATACTAAATCCCAGTGAATAATACACACAAATTTAGAGTAAGTATTGTCCTCAGCCGGCGCGATTACCGGAAAAATCGATCATGGCACCCGCCTTCTTCCAAAAATATTATTTAGAAATATATATGATATAACTAAGATTTATCTATAATAACCAATTACTTCAAAAAATTAATAAAAACTCAGCAATTAAATTAACAATAATTCACATCTATAATAATCGAATAAATCCAATATACACATTTATTATGTAGAAAATAAACCAATCAATTCAAGGATGTCTCATCGTTATATGGAGATATACTACTTCCGCGAAATGAGTATTATCTCATCATGTGGAGCACCAGCTCATCTGGTGTGGGGTACAAGACCCATCCATGTGGAGTTTAAACCTCATCTCTTTATGAAGTTTAAAACTCATCTATATGTGGGGTATAAGACCCATCCATGTGGAGTTTAAACCTCATCTCTTTGTGAAGTTTAAAACTCATCTATATGTGGGGTACAAGACCCATCCATGTGGAGTTTAAACCTCATCTCTTTGTGAAGTTTAAAACTCATCAATATGTGGGGTACAAGACCCATCCATGTGGAGTTTAAACCTCATCTCTTTGTGAAGTTTAAAACTCATCAATATGTGGGGTACAAGACCCATCTCCAACACACACAATTAAAGTAATTCATATTTTTAACAATCATATTCGTAAGATCAAATTTATAATATAATATTTCATTTGAATATAATAACAACAATCATTCAGGAAAATATAATAAAATAATCTTTTAAAGAATATATATTTACAATATGATATTTCGTTTGAATATATAATAACAACAATCATGCAAGGAAATATAATTAATACGATCTATTAAAGAGTATATATATTTATAATATGATATTTTATTTGAATATATAATAATAACAATCATTTAAGAAAATATCATAAAACAATATTTTAAAGAATATATATTCAAACAATCATAAAAACTGTAATTCAACAAATAATAGTAAATAAATCGATTCATAATCTATTATTACAGTTCATAAAATCCCAATTTTGATAGAGTTAGAATATCAACAAAATATAATTTTATAAGAAAGTACCATTCAAAATATCTAACTTTTTTTCCATCCCAAATTCCCAAAATAAATGTACCATGAATGTTTAAAGGGTGTGATTACTCACCTCTTGAAGCGTCCTTTGATAAAATTCTTTCTTTGTCGCTCGCTATTAACCGTTATCGCAACCGCAAAATACTTTACCCACTCCCTATTTTAATATAGTTCTATGTTTTGAGTCTTTAATTAAGTATATATAATTTTTTCTTTATCTCTATTTATATTTTATACTAGTAACGATTTTCTTATGAATGCTACGTTGAGTCAAATAACTAGTTGGTGGTTCCACCTAATAAGAGCAATTTGTTTGCTTAAAATGTGGTGTGCCGTTGGAATGGGTTTCTTGCCAACGTATTCATATAAACCTATCACCTATATTTGCTAAATGAGTAATTGGTATTATAAAAAGACGTGTATGTCTTGATTTTTTTTATGGTTATGACTACCTATATACATGCCAACCATCACCATATAAATTGCATGGTTTGTTTACTTCTGAAACGGTAACAAGCACATGTCAAGCTTGTGAATCGAATAATTTATTAAAACCTCATCGAATCCTATTTTGAGGTCAGGTAAGAGGATAATTAATTTTATTGTGTATCTTGGGCATTTAAATAATAATAATAATAATAATAATAATAATAATAATAATAATAATAATAACCATCTATAATTTAGATTACTTTTTTTTTAAATTCTAAAATCGGAAATTTTAAAATTTCCTAATATTTGATTTTAGGATGTTACATTAATTACATAACCTGTGTAGGAAAAGACATGTAAACTCGGACCATTTGCTAGCCACCTCAATCTCTGTGAAATTGATCCGGGGTCTACATCAAACTTTGACTTTATGTGATTTTTTAACCATGTTATGAAACTTCGATTGTGCTCTCGAGTTATCCAATTTTGATTCCTATTCGTGTTCAAACTAGATAATTGATCCATTTGTATTGTAACATACGGTTGAACCTCATCATCATTGTGCAGAACATACAATTGTGCCTGCTCCCATTCTGTCCTTGATATAGTCATTAGTCTCTTTCCAATTATCCCTTCTCCTGATAATCTTCCCGAATGACGAGACACGCGAAGCCCTATGGATTCAACATTTGACAGATATTCAGTACAAAATTCAGCAGCTTCTTCAACAATGTACCGTTCAGCAATACAACCTTCTGGTCGACTTCTACTTTTTACGTACCCTTTTAATATTTTCATATATCGTTCTATCGGGTACATCCATCTCATATAAGCTGGCCCACAAAGTTGTGTCTCCTTAACAAGATGAACAATAAGGTGAACCATTATATCAAAAAACGAGGGCGGGAAATACATTTCAAGCTCACACAAAGTAACAACAATTTCCCTCGGCAATCTCGGTAATTTCTGAGGATCGATCACTTTACTACAAATTTCCCTGAAGAAGAAACATAATTTAGTTATGGCTCGGCGAACTTTTTCAGGTAAAATTGAACGTATACCTATTGGTAGCAAATGCTCCATTAGAATGTGAGCATCATGGGTCTTCAAACCTTTTAACTTGAGGTCTTTCATACAAACTAAAGTTTTAATGTTTGAAGAGTATCCTTCTGGAACTTTAACTTCGTGTAGAAATTTACACAAAACAATTTTTTCCTTTCTAGATAGAGTATGAGCGGCTGGAGGTAGATATGTGCGATTTCCTTTCTTTATGGGACCCAATTCATTTCTTATCCCCATATCGACCAAGTCCAATCTTGCATTGATGTCATCCTTAGACTTTCCTGGTACATTGAGTAACGTACCAATAACACTGTCAAATACATTTTTCTCAATATGTATCACACTGAGAAAATGTCTTACATACAATGACTTCCAATATGGCAATTCAAAGAAAATTGACTTTTTCTTCCACCCAGTTTTGACCAGCTCTCCCGCAAAAGGTTTGCCAAATGTATTGGTCAAAACTTGTACTTTCTCAAGTATTTGATATCCAGTCGATGCTACAGGAGCTTTATCTTCCTCTGATTTTCCATTGAATGCATTTCTCCACCCACGATACTGATGACTATAAGGTAAAAATCTACGATGTCCAAGAAATACATTCTTCTTACAATGTTTCAACCGCGTCCAATTTGTACTCTCTTCACATATAGGACATGCACACTGACCTTTAATGCTATATCCTGATAAATTACCATATGCTAGAAAATCATTAATTGTGCCAAACAACATAGCCCTCAAATTGAAACATTCTTTCTTATACCCGTCATAGACTTCTACACCTGTCTCCCACATAATTTTCAAATCTTCAATTAAAGGAACCAAGTATACATCGATATCATTCCCCGGTTGTTTAGGTCCAGAATTTAACAGAGACAACATCATAAACTTACGCTTCATACATAACCATGGAGGTAGATTATAAATCAACAAAATCACAGGCCACGTGCTGTGTGATATGCTTTGAAGACCATGTGGATTCATTCCATCAGTAGAAAATGCAAGGCGTAGATTTCTCGACTCTATCCCAAATTCAGGATACTCGTGATCAATTTTTGCCCATTGCGGAGAATCTGCAGGGTGTCGAAACTTTCCATCTCTAATTCTTTCATCTGCATGCCATGTCAAGTGTTTTGAATCTTCTTCACTGCGATACATGCGCCTAAATCTTGGTATTATCGAAAAATACCACACGACTTTTGCTGGAGTAGATTCTTTCTTCTTATATCGAGAGACATTGCATTTCGGACACGCCTTTAGTAATTCATATTCATTTCGAAATAAAATGCAATCATTAGGACACACATGAATCCTTTCATAACTCATACCAATAGAGCACAAAATTCGTTTAGCCTCGTAGGTTCTACTGGGAAGTTCATTATCATCTGGCAACATATCTTTTAAGAGTGTTAGTAATTCTGTGAAGCTTTTATCAGACCATCCATTACTCGCTTTTAAGTTGTACAACTTTAGTATCGCCGAAAGTCTTGTGAATTTAGTACAACCATTATATAATGGTTTCTCTGCATCACTCAACAAGCTTTCAAACATTTTAGGACAATCACGAAGATCTTCTTCAACTGCTTTTGCAATCTCCTCAACTCGGTCCGGCTCATATGTATCTGTGTCGAAATTAGTTGAAACATATGTATCTGTGCGAGTGTTTCCATTGATTTTCTCCCCATGTCTTATCCAACATGTATAGCTTTGATCAATTCCATACCATACTAAATGTCCTTCCAATTCATATGCTCTAATGCGTTTTCCAAAACAACATTTTAAACAAGGACAAACGACTCTATTTGGATCTTTTGCATTCATCACTACAAACTCAATAAACTCCTTCACTCCATTTTCATACTCTTTTGTCAATCGATTGGCAGACATCCATTTCCAGTCCATTTATATGACCTATATATATAAATGCAGTTACACAATAAGCATGATTTCAAGTCTGATATATATGACCTATATATTGATAATACACATATCTTATAATATTGGTCCAAGATTAATTGATTTCAAAACAGAACATATATATCATGTAACAATTTATCAGTTTGAATTAGTGACAACAACAAATAAATAAAATAAAGTACCTGAACGTTGATGATCAATTTGTTTTAAAGGAGGAAGAAGGTAAATCAATTTGTAGATGGGCGCACAGGAGGGTTCGCAGGGGAGGGGAGATGAGAGTTCGTAGGGTTTGGACAACGTATTAATTTTGTTTTAAATTTGTCTTTATTTACTTAAAGTGAATGTTTTTTATTTAAAATGAATGATTTTACAGCGCTTGTTCAGAAAGCGCTCTAATAGGTCCTATAAAAATGTGAAAGGGCAAGCCTATTACAGCGCTTGTAACAAAAGCGTTGTAATAGGTCATTTGATTATGAGAAAGCGCAAGGCTTTTAAAGCGCTTACACAAGAAGCGCTGTAAAATCTATGTAACATAAGGTGGGAGCGCTACATTTTACAGCGCTTGTGTTTACAGCGCTCACAAAGCGCTGTAAAAGGCTATGTGAGAGCGCTTGAATTTACAGCGCTTTCTAAAAAAGCGCTGTAAAAGAGTTGTAAACATTATGTGCAAGCGTATGTGACCCTATATGACCCTACAACAGCACTTTTTTTACAGCGCTTGTAAAAAAAGCGTTGTTGTAGCCTCCGTTATTTTTAAAAAATTATACAACAGCGCTTGTATTTAATAAGCACTGTAAAAGACGCGCTATAAAATGTCATTTTTGGCGTAGTGACAATTACTTCCTCCTCCTTTTTCCTAAATTCGTAAACTTTATACGGTGAGGGGTATGAGTGAAGTTTTTTAGTTCTTAACAAATCTTGGTTGTTGTGTTGTTGTTGTTGTTGTTGATTTTGTTAGTAATGGTAAAAAAAAAAACGAAATTGATTTTTGATGTGTTTGATTACGTAATGAGTTATTTTCAAATAAATGAGTTTGAACTGAAGTTAAAGAGTTTGAGCAAAAAAGTTAGATTGAAATTAAAATGTTTAGAGTTAAAAGTGTTACTCTTTTAATTACTCTTTGACTGAGTTTAAAAAGAAAACTTTATTAACTCAATTTTTTTGTGCTTTAATAATCGAGTGTGTGTATGTTTGATTTGGAAAATATTCGTTTTATTTAGTTTCAAAAGTTTGGTGTGTGAAAAAGATATAATTTTGGGAATTTTGTTGTGGTTGGATAAATTTTAGTTGTGAACAAATTGCTATAAATATTTATGTTTATGTAGTTAGCTCCTTGAGTCTCGAAAAGGAATCGAGACCGTTGGCACCGAGTTAGCGGTGGATAGAACTCTAATATATTAAAGTTTCTTAGTTTATACATTTCCAAAAATAGTTTTTATGATTGATGATCAGGAATGTATACATGTTGTTATCAAATCTTTGAACTGGTGTTTTAAGGAAAGTTAGTGAATTGTTATTTCAAGTTGGTGGTTGTGTGAAAAATTTTGAGAAAAATAATTTAAAACATTTCGAAAAAATTGTTAGTGAATTCATTGAAAAATTAAAGAATGTTAATTTCTAAAAATATATTTTATATGTTGAAAATGTGTTGTGGTTAATAATACTATTAGTCCTTACTCATTGTAAACTCTTTTAGTAAAATATACTCTAAGGGGGTTAGGAGTAAGAAAGGATTTGTAAGAGAGTTAAAGTTTAAGGGATTAATTTGACTAAGTCAAACACTATTTGATTAAAGGTGTCGGCACAAACGAGATTTTTCACTGTGTTTGATTGTGAGTGATAACCGTTGGAAAACCTATATGTGTGGATTTTGTGGAAATTGAGTTTATATGATTTATGTGTGGATTTTGTGGAAATTGAGTTGATGTGATTTATGTGGGGAGTTTGTGAAAATTGAATTGATGTGATTTATGTGTGGATGTTGTGGAAATTGAATTGATGTGATTATGTATTCATACATGATGATATGCGTGTGATGAATTGTATGGAGGATAATATGTATTGGTTATGCTCTGTGATAAGTTTGAAAAATTATTATTGTTAAATGAGTATTAAAAAAGGAGAATCTTTTAATAACTACATTTACATAATGGTTGATGTGGAAGAGTCAGAGTATGCTCATGCATTCCATAGCTTGTGGTGACTGTGATGGGCCACAGTGTCGGTGGTGACCTCAATGGGCCATGATGTTAAGTGGTGACCGTGATGGGCCACGGGATGGTTCCATGTGATAGTTGATCTATCTTATCCTTACGAGGATTTCACTTATGTGTAAGGCCGGTGATAGGCTACACTCTAGTAAATCGTGCTAGTCTGTGAGAGACTGCACCTCGGTAATTAGTATTGGCCTGTGATAGGCGGTACATTTATGATTTACGCCCCTCGACGAGGGTTTCGTTTTGGAAATTCCGCAATCATGTGCATTGTTATATAAGCATTGCATTAAGGTGCTTGGCACGCGAGTCATGTTTGTTATAATATGATAGTTGTATATACAGACTCTGTTATTGTTTGTTATCATGCCGTAATTGCTAAGTGTTATTGCTTGTCTTTATGACTTAAGTATTAAATGTTATTTGTGATTTTTGGTTTGTGACCTTATACGTTATTGTGGAAATTGGGCTTTGCCCTCAGATGATACCCGGGTTCGTTCCACCGACTGTTACTTTGACGACGGAAACGTTGTTAGACTTCACTGACCGAGATTCACCGACTGCTTGAGCCGTATACCTCGTGGAGCTCACTCACGAGAGGATCGACTATCCGGTACCTTCAGGATTTGTGCTTGGGATGAGTGGAGCATGGGACGATGCAGAGGATTCCTCAGTTAGAGTTGAGGCGGAGGCCACCGTAGGAGCTGGAGATATAGTGGTTTGGTTAGGGACTGGCGGAAAGGATAAGGGGCTGATGCCAGTAGGAAGAGATATTGCAGGACCGTCTAGGCAGGCCGAAGCCACCTATCTCGTGTGTGGATCTGACTTCTGAATAGACCGATCCTACTATGGATGTTGATGAGGAGGAGGTTACTTCGAAGATGGATACTATGTCAGAAGGCACTTGCGAAGTGTGTGGAGGTTACCCATGTTATTGTAGTTGCTAGTGAATGATCCGATTAGTTAGGTTGTATAGGGATTTAGTGTCTTTGGTGGTCGTACTTATTTCATTTTGGGATGACTATATCTATAACTTATATTGTCAGTTGACTTTCGTTTGGTGGGTCCATGTTCTATTTTTTTTGACGTGATCATGGTAGGATAGCATTCTTGGAGTAGTGCTTTTGCGCAAGTGCCTGCCGAGAATGCCCTAGGGGTATGAGTGATGTCTGATAGGTCTCATAGCCCCGGTGTATTTTCTATTTGTATATTTTGGATTATTGTCTCAAAAACTATTTCAATTTGTTTGTATTTATGACGTAATTATTCAGGACTTTTGTCGTTTGTGTTACGAAGAATTATTTTTATTAATTTGTTTTTGAAAAAAAAAATGCACTCGCGCTGTTAATAATCGGGGTGTTACAATGACAAAAGAACTGTAGGCTATCCAAAGCAACAAAACATGGGACTTAGTCAAGCTTCCTCATGGCATAACTCCAATAGAAAGAAAATGGGTTTTCAAGATTAAGAGAAAACAAGATGGATCTATAGATAGATTCAAAGCTAGATTGGTTACAAAAGGATACAACCAAAGGAAATGCTTAGACTACTATGATACCTTCAATCCCATGACTAAGATGACAACTGTGAGAGTTCTATTAACATTAGCATCTATCAACAATTGGCATTTACACTAGTTTGATATAGATAATGTTTTTCTTCATGGCGACTTACATGAAGACGTCTACATGTGTAACACCCCAACCATTACCGTTACTGGCGATGCTACCTCACGACCTTCTCGTCCCCCCTAACCACCCAATGGAAATAACGAGTTTTTGCCTTCCGTGGGATTCGAGCCCGGTACCTGGGGGATAAGTACCGCCTCCACATAGTCCCACTACCAATTGAGTTGTTGGCTCAATTGGTAGTGGGACTATGTGGAGCCGGTACTTATCCCCCAGGTACCGGGATCGAATCCCACGGAAGGCGAAAACTCGTTATTTCCACTGGGTGGTTAGGGGGGACGAGAAGGTCGTGAGGTAGCATTGCCGGTAACGGTAATGGCTGGGGTGTTACATATACATAAAAAGGCGCCTTTTTTGGTAACATCCCGACCCTTACCGTTACCGGCGATGCTACCTCACAATCTTCTCACAGCTCAATTGGTAGTGGGACTGTATGGAGGCGGTACTTATCCCCCAGGTACCGGGCTCGAATCCCACGGAAGGCAAAAACTCGTTATTTCCACTGGGTGGTTAGGGGGGACGAGAAGATCGTGAGGTAGCATTGCCGGTAACAGTAATGGTCGGGGTGTTACAACATGGAACTTCCACCAGCTATGGTCAGTAAATTCCCTAAACAGGCTTGTAAACTAATAAAGTCCTTATATGGTCTTAAGCAGGATAGTAGGTACAGGCATGAGAAACTGCTTACAACACTTACCAAAGTTGGATTTGTTAAAGCAATCTCATATCACTCATTATTCATCAAGCAAAATGACTAATCATTCACTACTCTAGCAATATATGTGGATGATCTGATTCTAGTAGGAAGTAATTTGAGTGCCTTCCAACACATAAAGGATATTCTCCACAACAGTTTTGGCATCAGGTACATAAGGGAGCTAAAATACTTTTAGGAATTGAAGAGGTTCACTCCAAAAAAGGGAATCTCAATTTTTCAAAGGAAATATTGCGTTAATTTATTAACACACACAAGGATGGTAGGATGCAAACAAACAAGTACACCAATGAACTACAAATTAAGGCTTCGGCAACATGATGGATTACCCAACATGAATGTAACATAGTACATAACGCTTATTGGAAGACTCCTCTATTCGACAACAGAAAGGCCAAATATCACATATTCAGTACCACAACTAGATTAATTCATGGCAAGACCAACTCAAAAACATCAAAATGTAGAAATCAAGATACTCATATAATTGAAGAAAGCATTCAGTAATAGTAACAACACAAACAAAAGGAACATAAACAGTAGCATATCCAGTTACATCATATTAGCTGTTGGCAACACTTAGTCTCGAGTGAGAACTACAACTTTAGTTTTTCCTTTAAGAAACACCACAACACATGGCAAAATTGTTGATATTTATGCAGAGTTGCTTAAACCGATTAAAAATTCAATCCATTACTTTAGTTTTGTGGTTAGGTATATCGATCAAATATTAGAATTATATAAAGTGGGTGAAGCAGGACAATCATCATCTATTTTGATTTACAGAAAGAAAAATATATATCAAATAAACTCAAGCATATTCATTTTTTGAATCCATATGAATACTCATGTTCTAACATAAAAGCTAATAGCAATGAAGGTAGTTCAAGAAGGGAACATAAAAGCTTATAGCAATGAAGGTAGTTCAAGACAAAAAAAAAATGAATACTCATGTTCTAACATCATGCATCAAGTGTATCTTAAATGACTATTACAACCAACTTTTAACTAAGCTAACTAACTTGTAATTAAGCTAAATAATTGATAGCTAACATAAAATAACTCTAAAAGACGTTCTAACATCCTAATCCTCCTTTGGTGTTACTTGCAAATTGCATACCAATAAATGTTAGATTAAATAATCCAAATTTTCATCATTAATCCATGCCTTATGATTCGAGACAAAATTCAGATACGCACAATCCTGTATAAAAATTAACCAAAAATTGTGCTACAATTATAGGCGTTAATTTCACAAGTCCAATAGTTATTGGTCACAACCCACATGTTGGAGAGGCCAAAAACTAAAACTTGTAATTTTTCTAAGTGTTTTTGGAATTCAATTTTAGATGAAATAGAATGTACTAGACCCAGAAGTATAAACACCAAAGGCAGGAACACCAGAATCATGTTTTTCCTTACCAGAGACAAGAGAAACCAGATACATGATTACCGGACTAAAGGCAGGAACACTAGAGACACAATTACTAGACCAGAGGCAAGAGCAATGAGAGTCCCAATTACTGAACTAGAGGTAAGAGCAATTAGAGACCCGATTACTGAACTAAAGGCAAGAGCAATCAGAGGCACGATTATTGGATCAAAGGTAGGAATACCAAAGGCAAAGGAAATCAGAGACATGATTTCTTGACCACAGGCAGGAACACCTGAGGCATGATTTCTTGACCAGAGGCAATGACTAGAAGCAATATTAATTGACCAGAGGTAAGGGGTAACCAGAGGCAGAATTATTGGACCAGAAGCAATAACTAGAAGCAAGTTTACTAGACTAGAGGCATCAACCAGAAGTAGAAGTATATAACCAGAGGCAGACTATCAGAAGCACTAACTTTGTAAGAGCATTGACTTTTTACGAAAGGCGTTGACTTTTCTGACTAATGACTTTTTACCGGAGGCATTGACTTTTCCATAATGTTGACTTTTACCATAGGCTTCTTATCGGAGGCAAGAAATTCAGATGATTGCTTAATATCTAGAGGCATATTATTAGAGGCAATTGGTCAGAGGCAACTTTGATTAGAAGCATGATTCCTTCACTAGAGACAGACTTTCCCAAAGTTTATTTGGCTTCATCAAATGCACACTTTCCCAAAGTTTCTTCACCAGAAGCAGACTTTCCCAAAGTCTGTATTGCTTCATCAGAGGCAGACTTAAAAAGATGCACTGAAAGAGAATTGAATCAGAATAAGATGCAATCTTGGAAAACCTACTTGTAACATTAGAGGAAGAGGCAATCTAATGTTTTGAATCATTAGAGGTAGTATTTCAAAGGCACTTTTTAATCAGTTTTGAATACATAATTTTCATGACTTTTTGACCAATTCATCAGAGGATATATCCTAATATCCTACAATGTTGTTTGCGGACTTGGAACTGCACTCTTAAATAAAACATTAGTGCCTAAAATGTCCCCACAAACTGATTTTGTTATCATCAAAATAAGTAGGATCTTTTGTACTTGAAACCAATATTGTTCTCATAGTGAATGGTTTATTCCACTTCGCTCCACTCCACTCAATTCCACTACGTTCTTCACCACTCCATTTTGATCATTTTTAAATATCCAAACATAGTCTAAGGTTGAAGTTGAAAACCAATGTGGAAAGCAAATAAAAATAAAGAGATCGAATTGTGGTGGTGAATACAATGGTAGATGCATTGAGAGTGGACAAGCACCTGGTCCATTTGCTAAGTTTATTCAAGAACATGGGATTGTTCCCCAACACACCATGCCTTGTTTTCCGAACCAAAATGGCGTTGCAATCAGTAGAAACCGAACATGATTGGAAATGGTACAAAGTATGCTTAGCAACTCTAATTTTCCAAAATCCTTATGGAATGAAGTATTGAAGACAACTATGTATATTTTAGACCATGTTGCAAGAAAAGTGTCCCAAAGACACCTTTTGAATTATTTGAAGGATTGAAAGTCAGTTTGCGACATATGGACGTTTAGGGATGTTTGTGTGAGGTGAGGATAATCTACAAGAGAAAAAACTAGATCATTAGATTATAGGAATGTGAGTTTGCGACATATGGATGTTTAAAGGTTATAGATTTTATTGTCCATCTCACACAACTAGGATGGTGGAATCAAGAAATGCAAAGTTTCGTGAAAATCAATTGATTAGTAGCAACCATCAAATTGGGAACTTAGTTTCTGTGCATAATTAAATTGAGTCTCAAGCTTCCACTTCAGGTGATATATTGGTTGTCATTCATAACATCCCTCAAGATCTAATGGATGTTGATCTACCATCATTGTGATTCCACAAACTGTTGATAACATTGTAGATCAAATTGGTAAACAAATGTCTGAAAAATGATGATCAGATAGTTGAACAAAATGATCCACAATAAGATATAAATCCAACATTGAGAAGATATACTAGACCATGAAAGTAAGCTATCCGTAACAATTACATTGTGTATCTACAAGAATCTGACTTTAATGTTGGAGTTGAGAATGTTTTAAAAACCTTTTCACAAGCCATGAGTTGCAAATAGTCAAACTTGTGGTATTATGTCATGATTGATTAGATGAATTCCATGAAAATCCACGGTGTTTGGGATCTTGTTGAGTTACCTAATATTACAAAGATCATTGTTTGTAAATGGGTATTTAAGACTAAGAAAGTGTCATTAGGTAAAATCGAGAGATACAAGGCCATAATAAATGCTAAGGGGTTTACTTAGAAAGAAGGAATCGATTACATAAAACTTTCTCTCCTATATCTATGAAAGATTCTTTATGTGTCATATTGGCATTAGTTGCCCATTAATGTGAAAACAATACTTCTTAATGGTGATTTGGGGGAGGAGGTTTATATGAAACAACCTGAAGGGTTGTCTTCTAGTGATGGTGAGAATTTGGTTTGCAAACTTAAGAAATTCATATATGGTTCAAAACAACAAGATATCATTGTGAACTTAGTTTTTAAATTCCATGGAATATTATCTTCATTTGGATTTGATGAAAATCCCATGGATCAATGCATATAGCAAAATGTGTAAGAACAGAGGCGCACCTAAGAGGGGGTGAATTAGGTGTATATAAAATTTCTGGTTTTTAGAAATTTAGTGGATTATTTTTCTGTTTAGGATTGAAGTATGGAAGAATGTAAATGGCAGAAAAATAAAGAACACAACAATTTATCCTAGTTCTCCTTACAACCAATGGTACATCCAGTCCTCTTGCACACCACAAGAGATTTTCCACTATTGTTAGAATAAGTACAAGTCCCACCCTAGGACCACTGTTACGAACTCCCAACAATTTCCCTAAGATAGCACACCACTATCCTAGTTTACAACACTTGAAGAAAGTACACCACTTTCCTCAATTTACAACACTTGAAGAAAGTACACCATTTTCCTCAATTTACAACAATTGAAGAAAGTACACGAGTTTCCTCAATTTACACAATAACTTGAATGGTTTCACAACATTAATTTTGACTGAGATCAATAAGATATAACAGTTGATGCTTTTTGGTACAATGATAACAGTCTGATATAATTTCAAGTACAATAGAGAACATTTCTCAATGATATGACAATGTAAAATCTGTACTTGAAATATGAAAGTAAGACTTTGAATAAATCAAAACATTTCAGAAAGTTTGTTCAAAGTTGTTTTAAAGTTGTTGAAAAGATTGATGTTAAAATTGTGAAAAGATTTGAAAACAGTGATTCGTTAAATCTGAATCTAAGAAGTATTTATACTCCTTAGACATCACTTCATATCAGTGGCAATCGTTCCTAGAGGTCTGATGAACATATGCAATGATCCAAGTTAAATCTGAACTAAAAAATTGCATTGTTCTGCAGTTGTATTCGACTACAGCAGGAGTGTAGTCGAATACACTTTAGTAACGTTCAGTTTTTATTTGAATTTTAAAGCTTCTATTTGAAAATAGAGAAGTGGATTTTGCCACTGACTTGGTTTTGTATTCGGCTACACTGTCTCGTATTCGAATACACTGTCTCGTAGTTGAATACAAAAGTTCAGTTTTAGCTACTAACTTAGCAATCGTATTCGAATACACTGTGTTGTAGTTGAATACAGATATTTAGTTTTAGCTACTGACTTGAGTCTGTATTTGGCTACAACATGCTGTATTCAAATAAAACATTGATTTTTGTCAAAAACTTGATTTTCAAACATTGTTCATGAATTTTGACAATTTGAAAATTCTTTTAATGCATATACTAAAATGAAAGGTGTAACATCCTCTAAAATTATTAGTTAAAATAATTTGGATCTATAAATATATATTTTCCAATATTAAATTAAGGGTTGTGGCTTGGTGTCACACAACCCATCTGAATGAGTAGAAAGTTGGGTTGGGAGTTTGTGCCTTGTTTTGTTACGAGGAAGGTTAAATAATAATAATAATAATAATAATAATAATAATAATAATAATAATAATAATAATAATAATAATAATACTAATAATAATAATAATAATAATATTTTCTCCCTTCTATTCCTTATTCAGGCCCAACACTATCTACCCAATAATATTCACTTTAAATTGTTCCTAAAGACCACAATATTTCTATACTCAGTACTAATAAATAGAAAGGAAAACTGAAACCCTAGCCACCATCACAAACCCTATTTCACAAACCCTTTACAAAAAAGATTCTGTAAAGAATACCAAAATCCTAGCCACCATCACCATCACCTCTTCTTCTTTGTGCATCAAAAACTTGGAACTTCTTTTTCCTTGTGAACAACTTCGTGGGGCTTAGAGAATTGTACTAGGAAGAAAAGCGGCCAAGGTAAGGGCTTTTCCCCACACAAATTATAGTTAGACAGTTGGTTGGATGACATGAAATTAATAATTATGATTGCTTGCTTTTTGAAAGGAATAAATGTAGACTAATGAATTAAAGTAATGAAACCCCAATCCTTTGCGTTAAGTTTATTATATAATATATGATTTCTAAGAAGTGAAGTATGAATTTTGATGTTATATGTGATAAAGTTTTGATTTTTATGGCGAATATTAAGTAAAGTATGAATTTTATGTTATATGTAATAAAGTTTTAATTTTTATAATGAATATGAAAAGGGGTTGAATTTGTATGTATATGTGACAATGTTTTATGATGATGTATATGAGTTGGAGTTGAATTTTGTGGTTATATATGTTGACGTGTTAATTTTTATGGTGTGTATGATACCAAGTCTCGATTTTTGTGTGTATGTGGTGAAAGTTATGATTTTCATGATTATTTGTTATGGATATATGTTACTCATGATAAGGATGTGTGGCATGTGATCTTAATGATATGTGAATAAGATGAAGATTTTGAAAAGTGATTTTAATGCTTATGACATGATTCTTAGTAGGCTGTGTGGGAATATATCTCTTTTATATTATATCATCATGTCATGGCATATGCATCTTCGTGGAAGTTGCCTTAGTGGCAGGTTTTTCCCCGTTGGTATGTGTGATCTTTGTGTGTGGAAGTTGCCTTAGTGGCAGGTTTATATCCGGATCATATAGTTTTAAGAGCATGCATCATGTATATATTCTTGTTATGCAATTTATTGGTTTGTGTATTTTTTTACTCTTAAATTGGAAGTTTTTATTTTTATATGTTTTGTGTTATTCTTCTATATATTTAACCTTGATTTGATGTGGATGATGGATAAAACTGACCCTTACAACAACATTTTAGGTACTAATGAGTTCGAGGAGATTCAAGAGTAGTTGATGAGTATTAATATGCGGCGAACGGTTAAAAATGGGTTTTTCAAGACAATGTTGCAATAATAGAATTGCCACGATATTTCTAAGTTTATCTTTTGTCACCAACTTTTAAAATGCATTAGAATTCTAGAAATACGGAAGTGGGTTCCCTTCTGTTAGGAATAATCGCTTTTTCTTTGTTTTAGCTTTGAATAAACATTTTCTTAATAATATTAAATAAACGTGGTTGTTACTAATTATTTGCATGAATAAATGTTAGGTAGTTTAATTAAAAAAAAAATTGTCGTAAACGCTTTGGATCAAAAATTATTTGCATGAATAAATGCTAAGTAACGCTTTGGATCAAAAATCTGGGGTGTTACAAAAGGTTCTCATGTGCATTTGAAATATATTAATATTAGATTGCATCATGTACCTTACATTATAAGACTTATAGCATATTGACCATAGTTGACTTTGATTGTTGACTTCTTTTTGAGCTTGCAACTTGATCACTTTCCTTGGTCTTTGTCTTCATCAAAAACCTAAGTATTTTACAGAAGGTTAATGGGAGTAACATTTGTTTCCTAGCACTATATGTGGATGATATTTTTCTTGCTTTAAATGATAAAGGTTTGCTGCTTGAGGTGAACAAATTTCTCTCTAAAATCTTTGATATAAAGGATATGAGCGAAACATCTTATGTCATTGCCATTAAGATTCATAGATAGACCTCAAATTATGTTAGGTCTATCATAGGAAACATATATCAATAAGATTGTAGAAAGTTTTTAGATAAAAGATTTTTCACCAAATGTTGCTCCCAATATGAAGGGTGATAAGTTTGATTTGAACCAATGATTTTTCACCAAATGAAGAATATTCCTTATTCTTCAATTGTTGAAGCGTTATATCCTCAAGTATGGACAAAGCCCGATATTGCATTTGCTATTGAAATCTTTGGAAGATATGAGAGTAATATAGGTATTGATCGCTAGAAAGCTGCAAAGAAAATGATAAGGTATCTTCAAGGAACCAAAGATTATATGCTTATGTATAGGCAGACAGACAATCTAGACGTGGTTAACTATTATGATTCTAACTTTGTTGGTTGTCTTGATTCTCGCAAATCAACATCAGGACACATTTTTATGATGGTTCGTGGAGTTTTTCATGGAGAAGTGCTAAGCAAACCTTGGTTCCTACTTCTTGATGAAGACCTAACTTAGAAACTAAGAAAGAAAAACAAGAGAAATTACAAGTCAAATGACTTTAGGATACTTATAGAATAATTAGATTCTTAATATTAGTTTGTTTGTTTGTGATTTGTTTCTAATAAATGAAATACTTATAGTTGTTTAGCTTTCTTTTTGGAGTTGTATTTTACTCTATGTTTACTAGTTTGTTGTCATGAGCTTTTCATTGTTGGGCATAACCCAACCTTGATAATAGTGATGCTTAGGTATAAATACTTTCATTGTAGTTCATTTGAAAAGTTTTAATCAGGTTAGAATTTCAACCTTCGATTGAAAATGGAGAGCTAATATTACTTCTCAAGATTCTTGCTTGGACACTTTGAAGACCGTTATCAAGAACATCCTTACTCTTGTGGCAATTCATCACTAGATGTTACCTTTTATCTTGAATGTGGCTGTCGTTCTTACTAGTTCTCATTTTATTTTATTGGTTTAAATATGTATTTGGTCCCTGCAAATATATCACTTTTTTATTTTTATCCCTATAAGTTTTTTTGTTTGGATTTAGTCCCTGTATAATCAGAAGTGATCGACTTTAGTTCATAAAGTCAAATCAACATTAAAAGAACGAAGAGTTTTCCAAAAACCGCTAAACCCTTCTTTTAATTTTTATTCTTACCTTCTTTATAAAATAATTAATTATTAAATGATCAATAAATAAATTTATTAATTAATAATATAAAACAATTTAATTTTTAATATATCATAAAAGATGGTGTGTTGGTGTGTATTTATAGGCCCACGTGTCATAGCAGTTTATCAGCTCTTATTTAAGGGATCAAAACCGATTGTCTCTGATTTTACGGGAACTAAATCCAAAAAAAAATACTTATAAGGACTAAAATCAAAAGGTGGTATATATGCTAGGACCAAAGGCATATTTAAATCTATTTTATTTGTATGTTTTCTTTATCTTCTTAATTGTAGAATTTTGAATTTTCTTAGATTTTCTTAATTGTACACATCAAGTTTAATGATGAGTCTTTACACAGTGTAAAGTGTTCTTAATTCAAAATTAATAAAAAAGCAGCGAAAAACTTTTCTTGTATTTTCTCACACTTTCTTGCATTTTCTTGAAATTTTTGTCTTTCATCAAATTCTTGTTAGAATTTAATTGACCTATGTTTGATCTAAACTATTAGGTTTGTTAAATATCATATATTGTTGAGTCATGAATTGAATTTGGAATTTTACTTGTTTCTCCATTTTCACGTATTCTTCTAAATGTCATATTGAACCATGATTTTTTTTTCCCTTAAGTTCTTAGATCTATTTTGTTGTCTAAGAATTTCGAACCATGTGTCAAGTTCCCTTCCTTGGGTATTCTTGCTACTATTTTGTAAGAAGCTTTCGTATTTTCTTCTGAAGGTATTTCTATCATTCCCTCTACATTGGCTTTTTATTCATTTTAGTTTGTCAAGAAGGAGGACTTTGATCGCTTAGAAGCTAAAACTAAGGCATTCATAGAACAAACAACCAAGAATCAAGAATCTATTCAAAATACCTTAGGAGATATCTTAGCTTGATTAACAAATCCTCACCCTCAGTTTATCTTTTTTGTTTTGTTTACACTAATTCATGTACTATGCACTTTATAATGACATTTCATTTAAGGTTTCACTCTTATATTTTTTTTGGCATGTCTGTTGTTTGTGTATCACACCTTTATGTTTGACGATAAAACAGAGAATATGTTTTGTAAGAAGAATTTCTTGTCAGAATGTTGTACTCCACATTTTTTTGAAACCGGATCATATTAACAAGGAGATTGTTTTACCATTTTACTACTTTAATCTAATTGTATCACTTTATTATTAAGAAAAATTGTTAATATATATATATATATATATATGTCATCCTAAAAAAAGAGGAGATTGTTTAAACAAAATAAGTTTGAAGAATAATGACCCTTAATTGTTTTAATGATAACATAACTGATTTTGTGGGAAGTATGCAGACACCTGTCACGAGAATTAAACATTTTTATGCTGCATCCTCTGATGAAGAGACAAGCTAAACAAAACACTTACAACAATTATCTGTTACATTTGTTGAAGTATAACTGATTTTGAAACACTTGCTCTCAATGCACCCCTCATTTCTTCCCCTCCTTGGCTGGACCCACTCTCACATTCTCTCAAAACACCAAATTTTACTTACGTGCGAGAAGAACAACCACTTCTTCTACTTAGATAGTAAAGAGTTTGACCTTAGATCTTTGATGTAAAGTGGTATTACAAACGTGCAGTTTTTGGAAACCTTGGTAAATAAACAAAAAAAAAAAATCTTCTTCTTGTCTTTTGTTAAGTTGACTAGTTAAATGTTTCCATTCACAAATGTTGTAGATCCTTACCTTATGACAGAAAATCTCAAAGAAAAATTTAATTTTGAGCATTTTTTTTTCAAAAAAGAAATATGTTTGAAAGTTATTGATTGTTTGTTAATGTTTTAGATCCATTGGTTGTAAAATTGGATCTAAAAGAAAGTTTTGATTTTGAACATTTTTATGTTATTTCACATAATTGAACCATGTTAAAATGTTATTTTCTTTTGTTAATTTTGTAGATCTACTTATTGTAGGAAATGATCTAAAAGAAAACTTTGTTTAAGAACACTTTAGAGTTTGCAAAAAATTTAATTTTATACTAGAATGGTTTTTCCTTCAAAAATATAATGGAACCTTGACTTTTGATAGTAGATCTAAAGGAAAGAAATTAAATTTGGAACACTTTGAATCTTTACTATAAAAGAATGAATTTATGTTGGAAATTTTGATCTTTAAGTTTTTGTATTTTTAATTGTTGAAAAGGTTCAAAAATGTGTATTTAGAACCAAGGATTAAATTAAATTTTTGAAGAGAAATTTTTCCCCTCCCTATCTAGTTTTGGCCCAACCAAAAATTAAGTGTTAGGGTTTGGGATTTCAAAATTTTTGTTGTGTACAAAAAGGTTGTGGATCTTGGTTTTAAATAAGGTTGAAAACCTAATAAAATTTACTTAAAGTGTGGTTGAAAATTTTAGGGTTTTGGTAATGTGACAGAAATATTGAAATTGGAACTTTGGAAATTTTTACAAGTGTTGGTGTTGTAAGTAAAAGATGAGGACTTTTGAGGTTATGTGGAAAACGTTGTAAGAAAAGAAAAAGTTTGGAAAAAACATTATGACGGGTGTTTTTTAAAGGAAAATAAGTGTGTTTGATTTATAAAAAATAAACAGAATTTGAGAGTCATTTTGTGAAGGTTAAAGAATTAAATGAATTTTAGAAATAAACCTCTTAATGAATTAAGTGGGAAAAAACCCTAGAATATATTTGACTATTTGAGGGTAATAGTTGGATTAGGCTTGTATCTTAAAGTGTTGAGTGTTTGTTTAACTTAAGACAATTCTGGATTTATGGTACGAGGCGTTTTAAAGGAACTAATGCTTGTGTTTTTGGACGTTTGCAAGCTAAAGGCTCCTTCCAAATTTTTAGTTTTGCATTTAGGAAAACATTGGTGTGACTATTGTTTAAATATGTGATAAATGATGTTAATTTCATTATGTATTCATAATTGATAATATGTGTTTTCTATATGTTATGAATTTCATTGATGATAATATGTCATGTGTATGCTTTGTGAAAAAGTGTTGAAACTTATTAGTGTATAATGGGTATTAAAGTTGTATCTTTTAATAGCTACATTTAATTGTAAGGAAATAGTCAGAGTATGCTTTTGCATTTCGTAGTTAGTGGTGACCATGATGGGCCACGTGTGACACCCTAACCCCAAAATAACATTTATACTAAATTATTTTAAAAAAACTCGCAGTGGATAAAGAAATTATGTTCAACAAAATAAAAACTTTTATATCTATTTTAGTATATTACATTTCTCTAAATACACATATAACAATTCAACTTTGTTCCTCAATTAAAACAGTGCAATTTCAATGAACTTGACTTAACTAGAATTTCTTGATTTAATTCCCAAGACTTACTACTACTAAGGTTTTCATATAAAAAGTCATTTGTAATTACATAAGTAAAATACACATTACAACTCTTAATTCCCAGTATCACCTATCATAGCGGGCTTTCTCCCAAACTTGAACTCCAAGAATCATTAACCTGTAATAACTGAGATTTCACAAACGGAGGGCCAAACCAGTGAAACACAAACAACGAAGGAGGTGAGTTTCGAAATCATGTTGATAGTATAATATAGGTAAGAAGAACACACAAACAATCATAATAGAACCGTATAATTACACAAACATTCCTCAACAAAAATATCACATTAAAAGTCAAAATCACTCAAGGAAAATCAATACCTTTCACTATAACATCAAATCGTCTAAGAGAAATTATTAATCACAATAAAACAATCACAAGAAAATGCATTGCTATGCATGAGCTTAGACACTACTTCACAATGTGGTACCATTCTAACTCTGAAGTACTTGGTTAGGAGGCTTGATACTATGCCACCATCCCGGTGGACGGACAATTCAAATTGGCTCTGTCCTCATAGATCCCCTCAAGTCAACCCGAGACACATATACGCGACGGTCGAGGTAAACATGTGTTGCATGGTAGCTCCCGACATTTGGAGTGCTACCTCCAAGTCACCTAGGAAATCCCCACCCGAATACCTCTAAGGTCTAACATTCTTGCCTTAAGGCTCAATAGCAGACCGCCACGATCAGGCTCATTCAGTTGTACTTCCCTATATGATGTCAAAATAATCTCCACTTCACAAATTCTCAATATTTATTTTCTCCCCTCGTTGGCCTATGATACTCCATTAAGACTGTCATCTCAAACACAAATTGGAATCACAATTATTTCATCAAGGGTTACTTCAATATTTTCATTCCAAATTCATAACATATTACAAATCACACATCATCATCATTACATGACTCATCACAAATTTAGAGCATCTATATCATCAATTGTACCTCATCACATAAACTTATCACAAATTTATAAAATCACAATTATAATTCATACATCATCATCATCACATAAAATTATCACAACACATCCATCTTTTATTATCAGATTACATAAACTCATCTAATCAAACATATACATAAAATTAATTCAACACTCAATATCACAATGACATCAAATACCACACATATAAAGAAATTAAATCAATCAACACCTCACAAATATTTCTATTCTATATTTTAATCTCAGAATTTCCATATTTGCACATTAATTAATTTATCCCTCAAAGGGCTACTGCCATACGTAGCGAGCCCCGGATGAATCGTTGGGAAATATGGTTTCCCGTTCATCTCACAATATATTATACTCATGAATTCAAACGCTCTCTCACCCCTTACCTTATTTAGACGCTTTCTCAAACACATAAATCAATGAAAATTTTCAACAGCAACTGCAGATCGACAACGTACAGCGAGCGAATCCGAATAACGGCGAGTTCACAAAATCGTTGAGACGTGACTGATAAATTATGCGGAGCATAAAAATAAATGTTAAATAATTAATAATAATTTTAGGAACAAAAATGGAGTCAAAATGACGAGAAAAACTTCAGAAATGGTTTCACCGACAAGAGTAATAGAATTGAACTTTTATCATAAGAAAAATGTCACGCATGAGTTTCACTTCGAATCCAACATTGGTTTCTAATTTGATCCTAGTAACTAAATTCCTTTATTGAACTATTACCGATTTCTCTTTATTGTTCTTGCCCTAATGTCTTAGTGACATAACCTTTAATTCCAAAGTAAACCCTAATTCCTTAGTGGATTTAAGATTAAATTAAGCTTTATAGTACACGGATTTTTTTATTAAACTATTGCCTCTGCAAATAATTCAATTGGTTTGATGACCTGCATCTATCCCTAGACTACAATATCATGAATTCCTCATATCAAGCATTCGTAAAGTCCACTATCGTTTCAAAATACAAATCGTAAAACAATTTAAAGTTGATCAAACAATAAAAGGCATTAAGCAAAAAGATGAGAAAAATAATTCAATAAACTCATTCATATAACTAAAACTCAAATCAGACAAATAAGAGTTTCATCTTGTTTCACTCATCCCTAACAAATAGTGTTTAGTTACTCATAATAGAAATACCAAATATTAAGATTACAGAAGAATTACAAGAAAGATTCATGATTGATTATTGATAAAACTCCTTCAATGGTGTTAGAATAAACCGTCAATTCAGTTGTACTTCTGCGGAATCACTAGGCTTGTCAGCCCCTACCTATATGATGACAAAATAATCTCCCTTTCACAAATTCTCAATATTTATTTTCTCTCCTCGTTGGCCTATGATACTCCATTAAGACCGTCATCTCAAACACAAATTAGAATCATCATTATTTCATCAACTATGGGGTTACTTCAATATTCTAATCACAATTTTATAACATCATTAATCATACATAATCATCGTCATCATATAAACTCATCACAAATTTATAACATCATTATCATCAATCAAACATCTTCAAATAAACTTACATCATACACTGCATTCATATTTTATTATCACTTCACATAAACTCATCTAATCAAACATATGCACCAAATTCATTTGAAATCAAATATCACAATAATATCAAATACCACACATTTAACGGAATTAAATCAATCAACACCTTATAAATATTTCTATTCCATATTTTAATCTCACAATTTCCATATTGGCACATTAATTAATTTATCACTCAAAGGGCTACTGCCGTACGTAGCGAGCCCCGGATGAATCATTGGGATATACGGTTTTCCCGTTCATCTCACAATATATTATACTCATGAATTCAAACGCTCTCTCACCCCTTACCTTATTTCGACGCTTTCCCACAAGAATATGATTCCACAAGAAAACAGTCTTTGGTCGTTGACTTTTTGTCCTTCAATCGATCTAACTCGAAATTTTATGGGTAAACGTTAAAAATAAATTATGAGGAGGCACTGTAAAATTAATTTCGAAATTCGGTCAAGGAATCTTTCCATAAATCAGAAAACCAATCAGTAGATACTATAGCCACTTTTCACACGATCGTTTTTGGCATTGGTTTCACTCAAATCGAACTTACAGTGAAGAAGAACGGTGCAAAATAACGAATTCTACAAACGGAGAAGTCGGGTATTTTAGAGAGAAATTGGGATGGTTAAAAATCTGAGGAAATATGTTTATTTGACTACCTAAATGAATAAAACAACATAATGCAATTTGGACGAGAACGGAGAAAATTTTCTGTGTAACACCCCGATTTTTAATAGCGCAAGTGTATTTTTTTTTCAAAATAAATGGAATAAAAACACCAGGTTAACTCCATAAATGAAGAAAATACTCTTGGATAAAATATTTGAGTCGTATCACCACGACAAAGGTTATCATTAATTACAACAGCGGAAATGGTTTTGAGCAAAAATCCAAAGTAAAATATACACCGACTAAAATGCTTTGTTTCGAATACACAAGTTGCCTTTTTACAACAACAACTTTGAAATAGGAAAGGGAAAATAAATAAAATTCTTGATTACAACCCTAAGCTGATCATTAATCTATTTGAGGGTGACAGGGTACTGAGAATCCACGAGCGGCATCAAGCCCCACTGCTTTCGATCACAAACCAACCCATCGCCACGTCACGCCTTAGAACGACCCTGGTTCTCATCTGAGGGCAAAGGCCAGATTTCCACAAAAGTTGTAAAGGGTCACCAATCCGAAATTAACAAATACCACATAGCATTCAATTTTAAATGCACAAAATCACCTTTCAACTTAGCATGCATCTAGAAAGGGTTTGCATATGCTAAACATGCATAAACAAGGTTGAAAAATGAAGTTTTGGACCAAACTGCACTGCTGTATCCGAATACAACCCTTGTGTAGTCGAATACAGTTGCGAAAACAGCAGAAAAATAGCAAAAACAGCACTGACAGCACTACTATATTCGAATACAGCCTGTCTGTATTCGAATACAGCATTCCATTCAACTGTATTCGACTACAGCACCTTGTGTAGTCGAATACACTTCAAAAAAATCAAGTTAGTAGCTAAAATCAATCATCTGTATTCGACTACAACATAGGTGTAGTCGAATACACCTGTCAAAACAGCAGATTTTCAATTTTTAAACATTTCAAAACCATTCCAACACTTTCCAAATCATTCTAACACTTTCCAAATCATTCACTTTCCAAATCAATCACAAATGCCAACACGGCACAATTCACACATCGCAATCAAGTGCGCATATACAACCGTCACAGTATGTATATACAATCATCATACCACATCAAACACGGCACAATTCATGCATAAGTGTACGGTCTCTCACAGACGAATGCATGCGATCGCTCACATATCAACACGACTTTCAAGAGTGCAATCTCTCACAGATTCGCACGACGAGAGTGCAATCTCTCACAGATCAGCACAACTTACACGAGTGCAATCTCTCACAGATTACCACAACTTACACGAGTGCAATCTCTCACAAATTAGCACAACTTACACGAGTGCAATCTCTCACAACGAAATCTCAATTCCTCTGAATTTTCACACTTCCTATGAAATATTCTACATTTGAAATATATCTCAAAACACTTTTCACCTCTACCGTCCATGTGGCCAACATCTGGAGTCCTTTATTTTTCTTAGCTCATCTGCCATCATACTTCGTCTTGCTTCATTATAGTAATTTCAATAAATTGAGCCTTACTAGTTCCCACCAAACTTTTTCATTCCATGTTCAATTCTTCCCTACCAAACAAACATTTAACTCTTATGTATGATTTTCGGATGGATAATTAATTTCATGAATCCTTAGTTGATATAAGCCCCATATCCATGTGATGCTCCTACAAGTTCTCATGGCACGTTCTTCCAACATTTGGTTCACTCTCTGGATTTTCTTATTCATTCTCAATCTTCACCAAGGTACCAACTAAAAGAATCCCGACAATCGAACGTCCTAAAGAACTAATTCTCAAATGTTCCCAATAAGCATCTCCTAAAGAATAATTATCTTTAAACTTCATCCTCATAATTTTGCAGTAAAATATTCCCACGACACACATACCTTCCTCGTCCATCTAATAATTGAAACACTTATTTCAAATCTTAATGCTTGGCTTCCAAAGAACAACAACTAAACCATAAATCATTTGTTACATTTCTTCCTATTCACGCTATGTCATTCGAATAAATTTATAAAATCTGATCCTTGAAATCTTAAAATACTCATTACACCGTCTAAATTTATCCATTTCACCTTTAGATACAATACAAGGTCTTATTCATCATTGACTCTTACCGCCTTAGTAATCTCACTAATGAAAACTCTTCTAATCATAACACAACATTATTAGGAAATCTTTAAACACTTCCATCCATAACATGAAGTATTTATCACTTGCCTACCTCAACTCCCTTGATCATACCAGTTTAAGGTGTCACTTGGTCCTCCATCCAACCTTGTGGATTTTGAATCGTTGACTTAAAGATTAACCATCTTGGGGTCTCAAATCAAATCTTGATTAATCCCTCTAACTTATCAAAATATTCACACTCTGTTAGTGTTTACCATCCTTTATTAGACACTCCAAGCTTACTTTGCAACGATCTCTAAGTATCCCCGTACTCTGTACTTCCAATTCCAGTTAATAGCAACATGTGGTTCAACACATCAAGGCTTAACTCCTTCTGTTTACCCAAACATCACTCAAAATTCACACTTACGCGCCAATAGTTTCCTCTAAGATCACTATCCATATTTATTTTCTCCTAAACCACACAGAGATTTGTCACTTACCAACAAAATATATAGTCTCACTCCTATAATCGTCATGAGGTTCATATTTAACAATCTAAGTCACGAATCTAGTTTAACTCGAATGCTCAATCTTACAACTCAAGGTATCGACTATTCCTCAAAGCGTCCTTTGCCTAACCAAGGTAATATTCACCCCTAATGTGTAGCACACCTTAACTTCGATACAAGCCTCCTTAGTTGACACCCGAGCACCAGATGCTATTCCAAATGAAAGCCTCCTCTTCTCAACAATTCCATGGTGTTCACATCTCTTTAACAGTTATCAAACATCATCTAGTCTCGTCCTGAAATCTACCGGGAAAACATCTAATACTTTTCTTAAAAATGAATTCTCCACTTAGATCTTTACTTGAAATCCCCTATCCGTCTCACACCAATAACATCTTCGAGTTAACACCAATAACAAAGCCTCTATATCCTTGGAATCACTTCATAAATCCCATGCCGTCATGATTCGCTTCAACCCTGTCTTTCCCAGACCGATACGTTTAAGGAATACTGAGACACTCCTCGACCAAAGTCGACTAATGTTCTATGTTTTAGCTACTCTTCCAACTAAAGTGCTACAAGGCACGATGTTTCGTATAAGAAACAACAAACTACTTAAACATATCATGCTTGACCCAAGACAACAAAACACAAAGTACACGTGGACTCTAGTCACTTGATACCCCTAACCTCGACTCATGATCAGCTTAGGACAAACAAATCACAGCCCCAAAGAAATTTAAACCAAAGGTCTGATACCACAACGTAACACCCCGATTTTTAATAGCGTGAGTGTATTTTTTTTTCAAAATAAATGGAATAAAAACACCAGGTTAACTCCATAAATGAAGAAAATACTCTTGGATAAAATATTTGAGTCGTATCACCACAACAAAGGTTATCATTAATTACAACAGCGGAAATGGTTTTGAGCAAAAACCCAAAGTAAAATATACACCGACTAAAATGCTTTTTTCGAATACACAAGTTCCCTTTTTACAACAACAACTTTGAAATAGGAAAGGGAAAATAAATAAAATTCTTGATTACAACCCTAAGCTGATCATTAATCTATTTGAGGGTGACAGGGTACTGAGAATCCATGAGCGGCATCAAGCCCCACTGCTTTCGATCACAAACCAACCCATCGCCACGTCACGCCTTAGAACGACCCTTGTTCTCATCTGAGGGCGAAGCCCTGATTTCCACAAAAGTTGTAAAGGGTCACCAATCCGAAATTAACAAATACCACATAGCATTCAATTTTAAATGCACAAAATCACATTTCAACTTAGCATGCATCTAGAAACGGTTTGCATATGCTAAACATGCATAAACAAGGTTGAAAAATGAAGTTTTAGACCAAACGGCACTGTTGTATTCGAATACAACCCCTGTGTAGTCGAATATAGTTGTGAAAACAGCAGAAAAACAGTAAAAACAGCACTGACAGCACTACTGTATTCGAATACAACCTGTCTGTATTCGAATACAGCATTCCATTCAACTGTATTCGACTACAGCACCTTGTGTAGTCGAATACACTTCAAAAAAATCAAGTCACTAGCTAAAATCAATCATCTGTATTCGACTACAACATAGGTGTAGTCGAATACACCTGTCAAAACAGCAGATTTTCAATTTTTAAACATTTCAAAACCATTCCAACACTTTCCAAATCATTCTAACACTTTCCAAATCATTCAATCAATCACAAACGCCAACACGGCACAATTCACACATCGCAATCAAGTGCGCATATACAACCGTCACAGTATGTATATACAATCATCATAACACATCAAACACGGCACAATTCACGCATAAGTGTACGGTCTGTCACAGACGAATGCATGCGATCGCTCATAGATCAACACGACTTTCAGGAGTGCAATCTCTCACAAATTCGCACGACGAGAGTGCAATCTCTCACAGATCAGCACAACTTACACGAGTGCAATCTCTCACAGATTAGCACAACTTACACGAGTGCAATCTCTCACAGATCAGCACAACTTACACGAGTGCAATCTCTCACAGATTAGCACAACTTACACGAGTGCAATCTCTCACAGATTAGCACAACTTACACGAGTGCAATCTCTCACAACGAAATCTCAATTCTTCCGAATTTTCACACTTCCTATGAAATATTCTATATTTGAAATATATCTCAAAACACTTTTCACCTCTACCGTCATTCAACCGTCCATGTGGCCAACATCTGGAGTCCTTTATTTTTCTTAGCTCATATGCCATCATACTTCGTCTTGCTTCATTATAGTAATTTCAATAAATTGAGCCTTACTAGTTCCCACCAAACTTTTTCATTCCATGTTCAATTCTTCCCTACCAAACAAACATTTAACTCTTATGTAGCTTTAACGGCCGATTATGGCACCGCGATTAAATTCCGGTAAAACTTTGCTTCGCACGACGCTTTCAAAGTTGGCTCACTAGCACCGTACCGTGGAGACGAGCAACTTTCCCTTCTGTCACTTCGTGAGATTGAGCTCAGAAGTCGAAGAAAAGTGGAGGTTTACGTTTGGTGAAACTTGGTTTTCGAAGAGAACAGAGGGAGGAAGAGAAAGAACTCACGTCTCAAATTATTTTGATAAAAATATCTACTCCGTTGCAGCTCAATTGACAGGTAAAATTTTCAGCATCCAGAGATATTTTTAACAAAACTATCCGGTATTAAATTCTTCGCAACATAAATAAATTATTCTTCGACGAAAAATTTAACCGGATCTTAAAATATATATATAATAAACATAAAACAAACTCTAATAAAATATGCTTTTAGTATTTAATTCACAAAATGAATTAAAATTGGGCTAAATGCCTCAGCAATTTAACACCAAATATACTAAAATTGCATAATTTAGAGTTTGAAATTGAGGGTCTTACATTCTGGAACAGTTATCGATCACCGGTGCCAAACGATAGGTTGTTGTTGTGTTTCCTCTTTGGTTTTACGGCTGCCGTCCAACTCCCTTCCCTTTTTTTTATTAACAATTAGGGTTCACACATGGGTCAAACCCATTGGTCTCTTTATTTACTTTTTTTGTTTTATTACTATTATTTTTATTTTGCTAAAACAAAATTAATAGTTACTTAATCTCATTTTTAATACTCTTAAAAACATCATTTAGTTTTCAAAACATCACTAATATTTCATAACTAAAATATGATAGATTATTGTAACTAAAATAATTAACCTTTTAAAAAAAATACATATTACTACTACTGAAACTCTCATATTCAAAATAGTCACTATAATTATACTTATTTTTCAAAACACTCGCATTAAAATACTATCATCATCAGAGAATAGTCAAAATTATAAAATAAATAAATATATCATCAACACTTTATATTAATTACTAAATCATAATAAATATATATAAAATCACAATGTCATAACAAGTATATAAAAATAAAAGAAATCAAACACAATATCACTAGTATTCCGAGATAATTATTTATAAAGTAAATAACTAAAAATAGAAAATAGTTATAAATAATTGAAATATAAACTACATGCATACTTAATTATATCAGTCAAACGCACAGAAAAGTATTACAATAATTTGGTACAAGTATATACACGTAAAATCTTCTAAAATATTATACTAAAATACTATTTAGAAAAATATATAAAATATAATATTTGTTATTTAGATTACTCATGCAATCCAATATGTATAATAGTAGCACATCATCTAAAGCACCCATATAACAAAAACTAATCACGAAATTTATCACATGTATTCTAAAATAATTTTAACGTCAAATTAATTATTTAAAATCATATTTCATTATTAAAATAGTTTATTATAAAATTTGGGGTGTTACAGTTTTCCCGTTCATCTCACTTAATTTGCACTCATGAATTCGAACTCTCTCTCACCCCATACCTTGATTGAAGATTTCACGCAGCCTTAGAGAAGATAGAAAACTTCACAATAGCAACCAACTCAAATAACTTATTGAATGTACGTCTCGCCGTCGTAAATCCTTGTCTTTAATAGCCCGCAAAGAAAATCGAGCAAACATAACAAACCAATGAAAATAATTTATTTACAACTCATAATATAGTCTCAAACATTTCTTTTATAATATATAAATTTTTATATGTATATCTACATACATTGAATTATTAAATATTTGAAATAAATAATAGTTATAGTATTTTAATAATAATAAAAATATCTAACTTATTAGAATAATTGAAACAAATTATATATTTTCAATTTAACAATAGCCATTATCAATATGAAGAAACTAAATCGTATGCCTAAGTTTAGCTACTCCAAACAGATTGCACGTACACATGCTAAAATTCTTTATTTTGAATTAGTTCATATATATATAATTGAAATTATAATTTAAAACATAATTATTATTTTTTGAATGTAAAACATAAATAAATACAATATTTTTTAATAATCATTTAAATCAGTAAATTATTTTTTTTAATAATTTTAAATCATTAATAAATAGTCCATTTTCTAATAATTTTTTTAAATCATTAATAAATAAATAATTTATTTTACTCCTCCTTACTAAAAACTTTTTCTCTAAAATATTCATATTAAAATACTAATAATTTTCATAAAAATGATTAGATAAAATAAATAAATACAATATTAACAAAATTATCACACTACATCAAATACACATGTAAGGAAAATTAATCATAATCATTTATATATATATTTTCTAACACAGGCAATACTAAATTAATTCTTTAAATTTCTATTAGATAAATAAAATAATTTATTATAAAATTTGGGGTATTACAATTCTCCCCTCGTTAAAGAAATTTCGTCCTTGAAATTTGTGGTGAACAATAGGCAACTAATACCTAATTAAGCACCCTTAAGGAATTGACTCATTACTTAAGCACAATTGTCAAGAATCAAGTGGCTTAGCATGATAGGCTAACATGACAATGAACCATTTAAACACATATCACATCTAACATTTCAATCATAAAAGAAATACCACTATTATTACCTATAATTTACAAAGGAAGTAGAACTCGTAGAATTAGTCAATAATACTACCTTAAGTTGAATGAAAGAAGAAAAATAAGAAATAAAAAAATTTAAACACATTATAAAGTTCAATTAACTTTTCAAATAATGCTCTATTAGTCTTACTCTCCTAAAAGAATGTTTAAATCCTAACAACTACCACCCTACATGTTTAACAAAAGTTAGACATATAAAGAAACATTTAAAATATTCCACACATTCAAGAATTACAAACAGAAATCCATATAACAACTCAAAGACATGTAATCACTTTGAAATCAAGAACCAATGTACAAAACCATATTGGGAGAGATAAATTATTTTTCACGTATTCCTGACTCACAAATTTTTTTCTTTTCTTTTTAACCAATCAACATTTATAGTGTATGCCATTTGTAATTTATAATTCAAATCATTTAGAACAACATACATTGTAACCAAATAAGCAGAGACAATAAAAAGTCAATGATGAGTGTATTGCCTCATGAGAACATACACATAAACATTGAAATAACTCTAATAATATAAGGGTGGACATACTGTCTAATTAACCAAAATAAAATCAACAAATTTTTATAATAATAATGATGAGTTATTCTCGCCTATTTGTACTGACAATGGGTCGTCAGGTTGATCAATCCCTTCTACTCATGTAGTCAATTACTCAAGGTAAGAATAACTAAAAACATTGGATCCAACCATAGATGATTAAAAGACTTTTAACGTGGTCGTAGTGTGGGAAGACGCTATCACGTCTCCCACCTCTCTCAACACAATTAAACTCCTTTTAACCTCACAAGTTTTTTTTTTATATAAAAAAATTAGCAACTAGTACATGAACAAAAATACTTATAATAACTTCGACAATTAAAATTTATTGTTGTTTAATCATAGTCATAAAACAAGGAAAATAGTAATTTGTGCTCAACTCAGCAGCTAAGTTATAAGGCAATAATTTAAAAATAACATCAATAAGAACTCAATCACACCTTTAGTTAATTATAACTATTCCTATGCAAAAATAGCTAGCAACCCTGTTTATTTCACTTAGAAAACAAATTAAGTATAATCTATAATTCAATTTTTTTTAACACAATTAAATAATCAAAATAATATGTCAAGAAAGTAAAGGATAGTCAAATCAACTAGTGATGATGAACGTAATTTACTTAATTGCCTAATACAATGAGTAACAACAATATAAATGACACTTACATTAAACTTAATCAACAATCAGAAAGAAGAAATTTTGAATTATCCCACTTTTAAACACTCCTAACAATTTTCATAAAAATGATTAGATAAAATACTAATAATTCATATTAAAATACTAATAATTTTCATAAAAATGATTAGATAAAATAAATAAATACAATATTAACAATTTATCTTATTCACTCAATTAAATATCTATAAATTATCACACTACATCAAATACACATGTAAGGAAAATTAATCATAATCACTTATCAACATATATTCTAACACATGCAATACTAAATTAATTCTTTAAAATCCTATTAGAAAAATAAAATAATTTATTATAAAATTTGGGGTATTACACCTATCACAGGCAACTGGGTCACATATTTCGGAATAAGGCAACAAGGAGGTAACTCTTTTGCATTTCCTACTAGAGCACCTGTAATAGCAACAAGTAGCACCAAAAACCTCAAAAACATCTTGAAAAGAGTATTCATGATGACATAACATGGTTTTAAAGAAAAGCAAAGTGAATATTTTATGGAGAATGGTATGTTGAAGTAATGTGCATTATTTATAGACAAAGAGATAATCCTCTATGATGTCATTATTGGAAAACTTTAGACATGATGATAAGCTTAATTATTCTATAACGATTAAGTACGTCTTTTAATTCTTTGACTGACTTTTAATACCTTTACCTTACTAGGATTGATGCGGTGTTAAATGAGAATAATGATTGTAACACTCCAATTTTTAACAGCGAGAGTGTAATTTTGTTTAAAAAATAAAACAAATAAACACTTCTGCATAAAAAAGTATTCATAATCGTCTTTTAATTAAAATCAGAGTAAAATATTTATTGTTAAATTCTTTTCCAAAATTGACGATTAGAATCATTGTTACATTATATAAATTGATTTCAACACAACTGACATACTTACAACCAAACAATTCACATTAACCAAAAAAAAGTCACAACTGTTTTAGATATATAAGGAAGGGAAAATAAACAAAACCCTTAAATAAAATCCTAAGCTGATCTTGATCTCTAACTGAGGATGACTGGGTACTGAGGATCCATGAGAGGCATTAACCTTCACTATTTCCAATTGCCAATCAAAATCATTGCTTCTATGTTATTTGAATGAGATGAGGTGGATCTAAAGACCTTGTGAATTATATTTTTAGAGCTAGTCGGAGAATGATTTATGCTTGCATGTTCTACAAGAGACGGTGAAGACTCTTCAATTTAACCATTCCCTGTATTAGTACAAAATCTATCTTACAAAATAACAAGTTTAAGATTGTGAAAAACATTTGCATTACGAGTAGCATAGACCTCATTTTCCTAAAGTGTCTCAAGAATGATTTCTGAATGTCCAAATTCTTGATCTTGTTGTATGTTCCTTCTGATGTCTTTCATCACATCTAGTAGCCACATCATCTACCAAAAAAAGGTCATTTTACATAATTGGATTTTTCACGTGAAGGTGACCTTATATATCTTTTCTTTCCTTTGAGAATTGCATTTTCATTATATTTTGTATGACTGTTATCTTATAAATAACCAATAACATGACAAGATGAGCAAAAAAGTAGGAGTTTTTCTTGCTAGCAATCTCTTTTAAAAAGGAATGTCCACCATTTCTTTTGTGTGCATAATATCCAAATTTCTTACTACCAGTTACTCCATCAAAGGTAAGGGGATACCAAAACCTCTAGAGAAAGACTCCATGATACCAAATTTCAAGATGAAGACCATGAATTCTAACTCAACATTGGACATTAGTTTTTTTAAATGAATCAAGATTGAAATATGGTGTACAAGAGAATAAACGAATATCTAGAGAAAGACTCCATGATTCTATTGCCAAAATCCTCCTATGGTTCTCAATGGACATAAGTTTCGTTTGATACAATGTAATTTGAAAACTTTTAAATTGTTAAGCAATAATAACTAATTAGAATGTGACTTTTTAGATAATTTTAATTAAAGTTAAATATTTTTAATAATCTAAAGATCATAACTAATTGACAGTTAAATTTTTTTCTACTATTGGTGAATACCATTTAAATACTAATTTTAAAAGATATTATTATATAAATAGTAGTGCCTTTGTAATAATTGTCTATGTTATTGAGTTTATGTTATTGACTATGTAACATAAAAACAATTAATTATGCTTATTAATGTTAGAGTAAGTAGTGACACTCTAATCCCTTAATTAATATATTTAAAGTTTATAGTTATATAAAACTATTCTAGGTGAATGAAATACGAATTTTCAAAATTCATATATATAACTCCCACTAATATTTGAAATATTCATAATAATAAAACGACTTAAATATAATTTTAGTTCCTACAAATATTCATTTTGATTCTTTATTTATTTTTTTATTTATTTTCATCCTTTATCTTTTATAAATGGTGTGTGTTAGTCTTTTTCACCACTATCAGATTATTGTCCCGAACTGTTGGAGTCTAATCTTGGATCAAATGTAAAGTTAAGTGAACAATCTTAACAAGGATAAAATGAAGATACAAATAACTCAGATAAATGTTCTTCAATTCAAAGAGTTTATATATAGTATAAAGTATACAAAAGTAGTGTTTTCAAGTGCAAGTATTGGGATAAATATATGTTTTGTTTTAAAGGATAATATAGTGGGCACATATCATCAATTGTTAGAAGGGATTCTAATAACCAGAAATGGCTTTAGCTTTTGTTGTGATTGTGAAAAGTACTCAAATTTTTATAACTTATAAAAGATAAAGGACGAAAAATAATCAAAAAGAGATCAAGAACCAAAACGAATATTATGTAAAAGATAAATGACAAAAACAACATTTAAGCCTAATAAAACTTAGCTTAATGCCTAACATTGAGAACATTAGCTTAAATAAAGCGGAGTCTTGGTGTTCGTTTAAAATATATCAAACACCAGAGAATGCAGCATGAACTCATAAGGAATAACCTTTTTTGAAAACTACACACTAAAATAGAACATTAGTGCTTTAAATTATTCCCACAAAATAATGTTATCATCAAAACAAGTAAATGTCATAGTTCTTTAAACCAACTTGTGTTCTAACACCTTGTTGGTAGTGAACCAGGAAAAATAAGCTTGTATTTTCTATCTTTATCTTTCTACTTGCTTTTGCTTTTTCACATTTATTATTTGATCATTTGCTTTAAAATTTTTTAAACCTTAAAAAACAATTAAAACCCCTCTTTTTGGTGTTTTTGTCTCTTCAATTGATATCAAAGCTTGGTCTAAAGGTTGTGTATTTGACCGTGATTGACTAAAGATCTAATTTTTTATGATGACTAACAAGCCTCCTTTGTTGTATGGGGACATATTAGAAAACTGGAAGGATCGATTGAGAGGTTTCTACATCTCACATGATCTTGAACTCTTAAACATAATCAAAGATAGCTATGAGGCTCCTAATAATGTTGTTGGTGTTGAAATATGCAAAAAATAATTCAAAAAAACAATACAAGATGCATTATGAAGCTACAACCTTTATGATGAACGCAATCACGTTCAAAGAGTTCGAAAAGTGCAGTAACAAAGAAATAGCAAAAGGAATTTTCGACGCGTTGAGAAGGTAAACTCCCAGAGGAGAAAGTTCAGTGGAAAGAAAAAGGGTATGATGGCTACATACTTTTATGAATCTTCTAACAAAGACAAAGAGCAAACAAACATGTCTTTGATGGTTGTAACACCCCGATTTTAATCAGCGTAAGTGTATTTTTTTTACAAAATAAATGGATAAAAACACTAAGTTAACTCCATAAATTAAGAAAATACTTTTGGACAAAACATTTAATTCGTAATACAAATTACTAAGTCGTAACTGAAACGACAAAAGTCATTATTTATTTCCTCATAATTACAACAAATTAAAAAGGTTTTTGAATTGATAATCCAAATATAAAATATACCGGCTCCAATAGTTTAATTCAAATACACAAGTTCCATTTTCTACAACAACTTGAAATAAGAAAGGGAAATTAATAACATTGTTAAAGTTAACACTCTAAGCTAATCCTTAATCTAACTGAGGGTGACTGGGTACTGAGAATCCACGAGCGGCAACAAGCCCCACTACTTTCGGTTACACAACCAACCCGTCGCTGTGCCACGCCTTAGATCGACCCTGTTTCTCATATGAGGGCAAAGCCCAGATTTCCACAAAATTGTAAAGGGTCACCAATCAAAATTAACAAATACCACATAGCATTTAAATTATAAATGCACAAAATCACCTTTCCATTTACCTTACATCTAGAAAGGGTTTGCATATGCTAAACATGCATAAACAAGGTTGAAAAATGAAGTTTTGGACCAAACTGCACTGCCGTGTTCGAATACAACCTCTGTGTAGTCGAATACAGTTGCAAAAACAGCAGAAAAACAGCAAAAACAGCACTACTGTATTCGAATACAACCTCTTTGTATTCGAATACAACTTTCCATTCAACTGTATTCGACTACATCCCCTGTGTAGTCGAATAAACCTTCAAAAATTCAAGTCAGAGGCAAACCATTCAACTGTATTCGACTACAACGTATGTGTATTCGAATACAACTGTCAAAATGACATATTTTCAGTTTTGAAACGTTTCTAAATCATTCTAACACTTTTCAAATCATTCTAACACTTTCCAAATCATTCTAACACTTTCCCCACCAATTCAATGAATCACAAATGCCAAATACGGCACAATTCACCCACCACAATCAAATACGCATATACAACCATCATAACCCATTAAACATGACTCGCATGCCAAGCATCCTAATGCAATGCGTATATGCCAATGCACATGACATCATTCTGTGGCCCATCTGGTTACCACTATCACCATGGCCCATCTGGTCACCATGTACTATGAAATGCATGATCTCGTGGCCCATCCGGTCACCACTATCACCATGGCCCATCCGGTCACCATATACTATGAAATGCATTATATCGTGACCCATCCGGTCACCACTGTCACCATGGCCCATCCAGTCACCATATACTATGAAATGCATGAGCAATTATATCGTGGCCCATCCGGTCACCATTATCACCATGGCCCATCCGGTCACCATATACTATGAAATGCATGAGCATACTCTGACTCTCGACACCACAATCATTAAGTAAATGCAGCTATTAAAAGATTCCCCATTTTTAATGCTCATTTAACACTAATGATTCTCAAATTTAACACAGAGTATACTCAACGCATACAATCCTCAAATCACATGAAATTGAGTTCACAATTCATATTGAATTCAAATCACCACATACACCATCTCATCAATTCATTTCACACCAAATCGAAATCCACACATAAATTGCATTCATTCAAAACCCCACATCCTCAAACATCAAGCAAATTTCCACATTCATAATCTTACCCATAAACATGTCAACCATACCAAGCAAAAATCACCATCACCCACACCTCAAAACTCATTAAATTCAAATTCACCATTTCACTCACAAAACATTAATTTCATTTCTCACAACATTACACCTCAAACCCACCAAATTTATTTTCCAAAATTTTAAAACTCCAAATTGTTAAACCTAAACCACCAATTTCTTTTCCACAAACTCACATAAAACCCATTAAATTCCTTTTCCCCAAATTCACACATAAACCCCATCAAAATCAAACCCCACAAATACACATATAGAGTCCTATATGCAAGCTAAAAATTTGGAAGGAGCCCTTACCTTCGTTGTAGCTTTAACGGCCGATTACGGTACCGCGATTAAATTCCGGTAAAACTTCGCTTCGCACGACGCTTCAATAGTTGGCTCACCAGCACCGTGGCGTGGAGGTGAGTAACTTTCCCTTTTGTCACTTCGCGAGAGGAAGCTCAAAAGTCGAAGAAAAGTGGAGGTTTACGTTTGGTGGTTTTGGAAAACCACCAACATGTTTTCGAACAGAGGAAGAAAGAAAAGAATCGTAAGGCAGGGAGGGAAATGTTTTTGCTTTTCATTCTAGCCTTCCTCTCACATATATATATATACATACTAACTTAAACAAATATATATATATATATATATAACTAACACACCACATATCCATATATATATATATATATATATATATATTACTAATTTTCCAAATAATACATATATATATATATATATATACCAAACCAATAAAAATCAACATACACATACACACATCACATAACCCACATCTCAACTATTTTGATAAAAATATCTACTCTCGTCGGAACTCAATTGACAGGTAAAATTTTCCGCAACCAGAGATATTTTTAACAAAATAGATCGGTAATAAATTCCTCGCAACAAAATAAATTATTCTTCGACGAATAATTTTCACCGGATCTCAAAATATATATATAATAAACATATAACAAACTCAAATAAAATATACTTTTGGTATTTAATTCACAAAATGAATTAAAATTGGGCTGAATGCCTCAGCAATTCAACACGAAATATACTAAAATTGCATAAATTAGAGTTTAAAATTAAGGGTCTTACAATGGCAAACATTCGCTCTTACTCTAACTCTGACTCTGACAATGAATCTATTGATGAGGAAATTGAGGTATAAAGTGATCTAGCTGGAAATGATCTATTGATGAGGAAATTGAGGTATAACATCCCGCTTTTTCGAGACATTAACTAACAAATTTCTTAACGTAAAGATACATATTCGTTTTTTTTTATAAGATTATCTTAAATACTCATTTACTTTAGAACCAATTAATAACTTTTTCAATTGCATTTTCAAAAATAATGAATCAGAGTATTAACAATTACAAAAGTAAATTTAATATGTAAAACAAAAGAAACTCATAGAGTTAAAACTCTTGGCGTTTTACTACCCAAAAATAAATCCTAGTTGGTCATAACTTTGGACGCTTGTGGAAAACTCTCCCAACAAGTCTAACACCAATACAAAAGTATCTTGAAGCCTCCAACTACATGATATTGTGCTTCCTCGTATTTCTCCTACTAGGTTGGCCCGCGACATTATACGCTCAAGTAACACTATATGTGACGTTCTGTCAAATATAAGGGTCATCTCCAAAGCACTAGCGTAACACTATATAGCAAAAATATAAATAAATCATATACCTCATTTAACAATTAAATCATAAAGCACTAGAGATACAAATCAACCAAAATGCACAAATTCTATATGTTAGAGTATATGTCAATGCATGACTCTGGAATATCACCACCCTGTAGAGCAAAGAGTCTTGCCATTGGACAATATCCCAACGTTGGAAAAATGCTCTTCAGAGTTTCATGTTCAGTACCACACCATTGAGTATTTCTCTGAATCATGTTGTCTTTTTAAGGAACTGTCGCCACGTACTCGCGACTAGGTCCAAGCCACCAATGCATGCATGAATGTCATCACCATTAGTTAGTAACAAAATAGATCCCTTAACCAGAGCGTCCAAACCATTCAACTTTGTCCTAAACTAACCTAGTTTAGACATAAAGTCATCACCTTGAATAATCACCCGATACCAATTAAAGTAGGCAAATTGCTTAATCTCATAATATCATTCATAAACATATAATTTAAATAACACACATTTTTTGAACATAACACACAAACATAACCAATACATAACATCACAATGTATTTTTATCACATATAATTCAAGTAGGAAAGCAAATGAAATGATGCCCTTACTGTTATGAGTGTCGTTATTAAGGTTGATCTTACGCTGCGGTCTTTGCTCCAAAAACGTTACACCTTCACAAATTAATTTACTACTCACTTAGTGTCAAAACTCATTTATCCCTAATTCCTATTCAAGGTTTGGTGTTGGCTTAAGGTTTTAAGACAAACCATTTCTTTATATTTTTAAAAGGTATCAATTCTCTCAAATTAGCAAGCACACATACAAGTAAAAATAGAAAGAGATTTTGAGTCTATATTTGGCACAAGTGCCTCATTGAAAATTCAATAAAATAAAGGAAAGATGTCATTTTTCAAATTTTTGTTTTGGACCAAAATTCTAATATAAGAAACATCAAGGATCCCTAAGACTTCCTTAGTTCACTTCTATAACACCCCAATTTCTCATTATCTTATTTTAATAGTATGATGATACACTACTATTTTTATATGAGTGTTATTATGTGTTCTAATTTCTTTATGTGTGTCTTGTATGTTTGCCTTAGTAGTTGATATATATATATATATATATATATATTTAAATAAATTAATACAAGGAGTGAATTTGTAAATTTGTGTTGCTACACTAATTGTTACCTTTAGCACTAGTAGAATGAGTTAATAATAATAATAATAATAATAATATAACAACTAGTATACTAGGTATATATATATATATATCTGCTTCCTAATCGTGAGGAAGGCATTTTCCCAATTATGCTATTAGAAGCCAGCAGAAGAAAAAAAAAGAGGATTAACGCATTCCAATTCCAATACCTGCTGGGAGCCGCAATTTCCAATTCCAATTTCCATTTCAAATTTCAATTGGAAACCAGAATCAGGTATGATTTCATTAATCCCATCAATTGGGTTTTGATAATAATACATACTTGATAGTAGGATAGCATAAGTAATATATATATATAAAGCACAGTGAATTGAAGATGATGCTGTTACGGTGATTTAAAATCCGGTGACGATTCCTCAAACTTATGATGAAATGAAACCAACAAATCAATTTCAAATAAAAAAATCAAATTAAACAAATTAGGCTGTTAATATTTCTTTCTTTTATCTGATTGCTTGTTATGTTGATGGTTTATTTGATAGGTTTTTATTTTGCAATTTATGATTGAAATGTATATTATTTCATTTCAATTTTTAGTAATAGTAGACTTAGGCATATTATTGAATTGTATATTATTTTATTTCAATTTTTAGTAATAGTAGACTTAGTATATGATTGAATTATATTATTAGACATATATTTTGAAATTAATCTGCATCTAAAGAATTCATTTTATTTTATCTATGATTAAAAGTGAATTGCCGTACGCATCCAATTAAAGAAATTCCATCAATTTTATGATTTATATATATATATATATATATATATATGTCATGTGATTCTGCCGTATTTTAATTAAAAGTATACAATATTTTATGTTATTATATTTATAACATGTTTTTAGCAAGTATTGTTCTCTGCATTTTTCTAAAGTAGCAGACTTGTTTTTAAAGTAGCAAACTTGCTACATTAGACTGAAATTAATATGAATTACTCTCAATTTGTTGTCGATTTTCTTGTGATGGTGTTTTCCTAATGCATTGTTTTTACATATGTTTTTATTTTTATTTTTATATATATTTGAAACACACTAGAAGGGCTGGAAATTTTAAATGGTTTTTATTGGTTGTTTGAAGGGTTCTTAAAAACAAAAACTGTGACTTCGTTAACCGATATGTGGAATAAAATCTGATTATATTAATATGTATGTTTTGACTATATTAAATATATTTTTGGGTTATATTACAAATAACAAATGATTTATTTATTTACTTTTAGTAAGTAATTTATTTGTATTTGGTTGTTGTGTTGTTATAATTCTCTCACGGGTTATTAGAGACGGTGGTTGGCGAAGACGCGACACATTAAATCAGCGGATCGGCTTCGTTGGGAGGAATCTTCAGCTAAGGTAAGGGGTGAGATGAGGTTCGATTTTATGAGTATAAAATAACGTGAGATGAACGGGAATACGGAAATTCCCAGATATCCACTCGGGGCTCACTACGTACAGTTGAGCCCTATTGAGCAATAATAATTAATTAATAATATATGAATGGTAACAGTGAGGACTAAAATATAATTTAGCAACCTATAGAATTGTTGTGAATTTATTTATACCAAGATTGCACGTTGAATGTTTTAATGAAATGTGATGCTGATTATTACTGTATGAATAATATATATTGGAGTGTTCTTGCTATTTGATTGAAATCGGGAAATTATTTGAATGTATCTACCTGTTGATTTTTTTTATTGCGATTGATGAGATTGGATTGCGCATTGTGAGTAGTGTAAACCAAATATTGGGATTGTATTGTGATTGACTGATATATATATATAATGATGAAAATTGTGAAGTCAAACTGAAATTTATTGAGTTGTGATGATCGAGTAAGTCTGAGATATGTGTTGTAGATTTTGGAGTTAGGATTATTTTGTCATCATATAGGGAGAGTCTGACAAACCTAGCGATTCGGGGAAGTACAACTGAATGAGCCTGATCGTGGAGGGCTACAGTCGAACTATAAGGTAAGACTCATAGACCTTGGGGGTACATCTAGTGGGGAATTCCTAAGTGGATTACTAGTTATTCCCTAAGGCCGGGAACTACCGTGCAACACAAGAGTACCCCGACCGTCGCGTATATGTGTCTCGGGTTGAGTTGAGGGGATCTATGAGGACTTGGCAATTCATGAATTGTCCGTCCACTCTTGTAGTGGCATAGTATCAGGCCTCCTAACCAAGTACTTCAGAGTAGAATGGTACCAAATGATGAAGTGTAGAGTATAGGACATGCATAGCATTTTATCCTGGTAACTGTTTTATTGTGATTGAGTTAGATTAACCTTTGATATTATGTTCTTGAATGTTCTCCTTTACTTGTGCTGTTTTGACTGATTACGTGTCCTTCTCGTGTATTTTATATTGTTACATGATTTCGAAACTCACCCCTCGATGTTTGTGTTTGGCGTTTGCGATGGACGCAGACGAGTCGCAAGCTGCAGGTGAAGATTAATGCTCTTGAAGTGTAGGAAGCTGTATTACCTCGAAGCCTTCTATTTTCTACCTTTTTGTTAACGTCATTTTTGAACATAGTTTATTTCGGGAATTCCCGCTCTGATAGTGACATAGGGTTGGGACTACATTTACAAATATCATTAAACTTGTGTATGTGTGTTTCCAAAGGGATTTTGTAAATCACTGCTACGATTATGTGATGCTCTTTGCCTTAATAAAAAAAATGTTTGGAATTTTATATATTTATTTATTTGAAGGATTTCATTGTTTTAAAAATAAGAAAATTAATTTTTTTTTTATTTGGGGTTTAGAGTGTCACAACTTCCAAAAATTTAATAATAAAATTTTAACAAAACTTCAACACAAATTCCATTTTAATTATTACTAAACAAATTAATAACTCTATCATAAAATTAATTTTATTTTATAAATCAACACATTTATTATTTCTAGAAAAATTATTATTTTTAACATCAATAAGGTTAATAAAAGTTTCTTCAATACTCAAACCATCACAACATAAAATTTTAATCAAATAAAAATTGAGTTTGTAGCAATTTCTATTGATTAAAACACGATCGAGTCTTTATAACGACTTTTACCGGATAAAAATTAATTTTTTAATAATAATAATAATAATATCAAACATCATTTTCAAAATTATCTATCGTCATAAGGTCATTTATTAAAATCAGTTTTTGACCAGTAACAACAATAACAAATTTACCATAAAAATCAATTTCGTTTTACGAGAATATCAAGAAGGGATTTTGTTCTACTAACAATGAAAAATAGTTAGACAAAGTGAATATGATCGTAATTAAAGAGTTCTTACTTGAGGGGATGGATCACTAGCTCCTTTTGAGGTTTTCTTGAATTTTTTTTTTTTCCTCTCCTAAGCCCTTACTTTTTCTTTCTTTCCCGCAAAGGTTGTATATGAGTATTCAGATTGTAAATGGGAGACATCATTTTTTTTCTATCACTAGAGTTGGGAAACGTTTTGTTTTCAACCTAAGTCCATTAAGACCCTAAATATTCACTCTCGAGATTAATGTAATTTTGTTTTTAACGTCTATTGTCCAATTCATGCTTCTTTCTTTTTCTATTATTATTGTTATTATTATAAGCATTTTTTCCAATACTTAGCAAAAATATTTAGTCAAATTAAATAAATTATGTCATACACATATATAGTTTTCAAAAATAATAATTGAATAAAAAGTATAATAATAACAACCACATTATAAATTATTAAATAAATAAATAAAAATATATTTTACACATTACTGATAATAAAGAAAAATGCGGGTCTTACATTTTCAAAACTAAAAACCTTAGAAAAGCTCATCATCTTAGTAGAAAAAGTACAATTCCCTTGAATTCAAAGCATAAAAAGGATAATGTTGCAAAGACTAAAGGATAAAGCATAAAAAGATAAACCATAAAGGATAAAGCATAAAAAGATTTTCAAAACATAAAAAGGAAAAATCAGACTCTAAAGGATAATGTTTCAAAGACCTTATAGAAAAATGTTTGTAATTTTGTTAAGTATGAAAATATCTTTCAAGAGTTTCTTGCAAACGGCATAAACAAAAGTAAACAAGCCTATATGATCTATGGTGTTAGAAAAACAATAAAAGAGGTATTGGTTTTAAGAAACTAGAGGAAACTCTTAAACTTATTATATATGAAACTAAATGCTAATATACCTTAAGAAATGTCATAATAGAGTGCTTGTCGTATGTTGAAAACATGGAAAAACACATCTTTCATAACTAACAAACAAGGACCCAATCAAATTTGGGTACCTAAAAACAAAATAATCTATCTTGCAAATATCCTTAGCAACAAAGTTGAAACACCAGTCATGGTACCTAGACAGTAGATGTTCATGACACATGACAGAAGAAAAGTCTAAGTTCCAAAACCTAATCCTCGAGGAGTGAGGGTTTGGAGGAAACCATAAAGGTAAGATAATAGGTCGTGGAACAGTAGGTAATGGTTATATTCCCTCTATTAAAAATGTTTTACATGTAAGTGTCAGTGGTTATAATGTTGTCTTCAATCAAAAGTCTTGTAAGACAATTAGTCAAACAAATGGATCCAAACTATTTACTAGCTAGAGGAAAAACAATATTTACTAAACAAATTTATTATATCTAGAAAAACAAGAAGTAAAGTGTCTTAGGTCAATGAATGAAGAACAATTGATCTAACACAAAAGGTTGGGACATGCCAACTTGAGATTAATCTCAAAGTTGAAAAGACTAGTCGAAGGTTTACCAAATTTGAAATATGAATTATATGTTCTTTCTGAGGCATGTCAGAAAGGGAAACATACAAAATCATATTTTTTTTCTTAAAGAATGTTGTTTCTACTTCTAAACTACTTGAACTTTGGCACATTGATTTATTTGGTCCCGTAAGGACTGCCTTTGTTAGCGGTAAAAAGAATGCACTTATTATTTTTGATGACTATTCCAGATGGATATGGGTAAAGTTTTATGTATTACAATAATTCGTAGTGATCTCTTTAGGAAAATGGTGATGATTATTCTACATAACTTTTCATCTTTAGAATACCTCAGCAAAATGGGGTTGTAAAACAAAAAAACCGATCTCTTCAGGAAATGGCACGCACCATAATTCACGAAACGTATGTTTTCAAACATTTTTGGGCTAAAGTAGGGAACATTGCATATTACATTCATAATAGAATAAATATAAAATATATTTTCATTAAGACTCCTTATGAACTGTGGAAAGGAATAAAACCCAACATTTTATATTTTTATCAATTTGGTTTTATTTGTTATATTTTGAATACCAAAGAAAGTATTTGGATGTTTGACTCACAATCTCAAAAGTGCATCTTTTTGGGATACTCTGAAAGGTCTAAAGCCTATAGAGTATACAATAAAGAAACTTTGATTGTTGAGAAATCAATCCTTGGCAAGTTTGATGACAAAAAGTTTGACCATAAAAAGTCAATGCTAGATGAAGATTATGCAAATTTACAAATATTAGAGGAACCAGAAAGATCAGAGGAATCAACAAAGCCTTCCTCTGAAGAATCAGAAGTAAACACGACGACATAAGGACAAGTAATGACGAACCAAATACCAGTCAAAGTCATCAGGAATCTAAGCTTGGATCGAAGTACAAATCATCGCATCCAGACTCTCTGATTATACGACATATAAATGACCCTCTGAAGACCAGGTCAACAATTAAAAAAAAGTCAATGTTTGGACTTATATCTGAAATTGAATCTGTAACAATAGATGAAGCTCTACAAGATGATGGATGGATTGTTGCCACTCAAGAAGAATTAAACCAATTCAAGAGAAATTATGTATGGAATCTTGTACATAAACCTAAAGAAAAGAAACCAATTGGAACCAAACGGGTTTTCATAAACAAGTTGAATGAGAAAAGAGAATTGGTAAGAAATAAAGCTAGACGGTAAAGCTAGAAATAAAAAAATCATACTAAAAATTGGCAATTGCAGCAGGACATGCTACAATTGCAAAAAATCATACTTAAGTAAGCATTGATTATGACTTCGATTTTGAAACCTAAATAAATGACACTATGATTAACAAAAACATATTAAGCAAAACATAAAAAAAAAATGGCATTAACATGTCTTTGTTAATATGTCTTTGTTAATGACAACAACATTAACAAAGACATGTAATCTATTTTATAAAGAAATATTTCACCATTGTTGGACGATTCTGCTCGTAAAGAATTCCAAACTGCACTATGCGTAAAAAAAATCAAATGTACACCAACCAAGCCAACGGCAAACTAACACATATAATGAATTCCAAACTGCACTATGTGTAGAGTTTAATGGAATTAGAGACAATTTGAGGTCCAATATTTAAGCAATTCATCATTTGCTTCCGTAAGCTTACTCATGACTTATTCACCTTTTTAACTCATGCCTAAAGAGTATGAAACCCATGGCAGAAATGTACTACTCCTATTATTAATATGGACTAGTTAATGACGTAAATGAAAATGAGGTAATGTAAATGAATTGTGCAAAGTCATTACAACACCTCTCGGGGATGCATTTGTATGATTGAATGAAAGGCTGGGAACAATCATCCCTATACTCCCACACATTCCAGTTGCTGCTTTTCCTTTTAAATAGGCATTGCCGCTCACAATTTCTATTTTGTTATCATCCACATGTTTAACAACACAAAACATTCTCTCTCTACTCTGAATTATACTACTAACTATAAGGGTTACATGTCTTCAATTTTCATTTTGCTTTTCATGGTATCAAACAAAACATAAATATAATGGAGCAGAATTGGGGGGACTAAATTAATGTTCGTGACATTAATCCACAATAAAGTAAAATGTATCAAATAATTGGAAATCAAATGAAAGTAAAATCATACATGATTACATTAAAATGTAAGAACTATATAGTATGTCCTGGTTAATGTATCAAATAATTTTCATGAACCTTAAAATAAATAGAACAAAACATAAGAAGATCGTCAATGCTTTGAAGATAAATAGTAACTTACATTGAGTAAACTAGCGAAGTAACCACCTGTAGACAGAAGTAAACAGGACAAATTTGAACAAAAGATCATCGATCCAAAATAGCAAAGATAAATAATAAGATGAGAAGTGTAATGCAATAAGAAAATCGGGTGGATGTTATAACTTTATCACAACAATATGTCGACAATTGAAAATAAACAATGTTGTCAACCTAATTATAGTTGAAGTTTTAGGAATCAAAGAGGGTTGCTAGAATGAATATGACAAAACACCACATGACAACTTCCATATAAGTTCAAATTTTTTGTTTTAAAAAGCATTGAAGAAAAGGTGGAGAAAAATCCACTTTATTTAATATTAGTGATAGCACTAGAAGTAATACAATAGCCAATTAAATTCAGCATCCACAAGAGGATGTACAATGTTGTATTCTTAGAAAAATATTTCTCAGCAATTAGACGAGATAAAAGGTAAAGATCAAGAGTGTAGAGACGATTGTATAGTGTTTATGGTGGTACGTTGGTGCTTGTACTTTTCAATGAGAGTTGCACTATGTTCTATAGAGATTTTTAGGGTTTCTGGTCATTGTCCTAATTGCAAAAAATCAACATGTATCATGAATTTTTGTATCAAAACTTCTAAAAATGATTCGGCATTAATCCTTGTCAAAAATGTCCTTGAAATTGATTTTGTAAATCTTGATATGGAGATAGAAAGAGAAGAGGATATTGTGATCAGATTATGCCTCATAGACCTTTATAGTGTTTAGAAAAGGATGTGCAAAAGCTTTGTCTTCTTCAAAGCGTTGACTATAATAAGAATGTTGACTTATCAAAATGTTAACATATCATAGCGTTGACCGAATAGAAAGAAAATAGGTTTTCAAGATTAAGAGAACAAATGTAATGATGATGAACATTTTGGCATCACATCTTCCATGAACCAAGAGGTTAAGCCTGACTCAAACCAACAAGGATCACGCCAAAAAGATTTACATGCACAAGTCATTCAACCTATTAATAGTCATAATACCAGTCCTGTAAGATTTGGTTGTCCCACACATAGACTAATACATTTAAATGATTGTCTCTATAGTGCACAAAGTAATAAGGACACACAAATAACTACTCCTTATCCTATTTCAAATTATTTATCTTATTCTAACTTTTATCCTATATAGAAAAGTTTTAGCATGTCAGTTTCAATGGAAATTGAGGCTAAAACTTATGAGGAGGTCAGTCAACATGAGAATTTGAACAAAGCTATGGGTTTTCAAGATTAAGAGAAAACAAGATGGATCTATAGATAGATTCAAAGCTAGATTGGTTGTAATCCCATGACTAAGATGACAACTGTGAGAGTTCTATTAACATTAGCATCTATCAACAATTGACATTTACACCAGCTGGAATAGATAATGTTTTTCTTCATGGCGACTTACATGAAGACGTCTACATGGAACTTCCACCAGCTATGGTCACTAAATTCCCTAAACAGGCATGTAAACTAATAAAGTCTTTATATGGTCTTAAGTAGGATAGTAGGCAGAGGCATGAGAAACTACTTACAACATTTACCAAAGTTGGATTTGTTAAAGCAATCTCATATCACTCATTTGTTGGAACCAATTGGTTTTACATTTAGAGTTTTGATGTCAACAAAAGTATTTTATGAGAACAATATATTTGACTTCAAAGAGTATGAAAGAAGATTCATGTTTTTGAAGAAAATCTAAAATAAGATTTGATTCAAATTTATAATTGAAGAAAATCTTAAATAAGATTTGATTCAAAATTATAATTGATGAAAATCTAAAATAAGATTTGATTCAAATTTATAATTGGAGAAAATCTTTGACCAAGTTGAAAAGAAAATATGGTCAAGATTTGAAGAAGATTTGAAGAATATTTGAAGAAGATTTGAAGAATATTTGAAGAAGATTTGATTAAGATTTGAAGGATATTTGAAGAAGATTTAGTGAAGATTTGATTAATATTTAATGAAGATTTGAAGAATATTTGATCAACATTTAATGAAGATTTGAAGAAGATTTGAAGAATATTTGATCTACATTTAATGAAGATTTGAAGAATATTTGATCAACATTTTAACGAACATTTGAAGAATATTTGAACTACATTTAATGAAGATTTGAAGAATATTTGATATGAAGAATTTACAAAGTCAATCTACACAAAATTGCAACATAATCATTCTGAAGAATTTACAAAGTCAATCTACACAAAATAGGAACAGAATCAATTTGAAGAATTTACAAACTCAATCTAAACAAGATACAATTCAGAATTAAATAAGGACTAAATTGAAGCCCAAATTTTCACTAAAAATAGACACTCAAGGCTGAAGGAGAAAAGCATCGAAAAGAAGAAAAGAGTAACTCAAGCTCAAAGTTCTCAATTCATCTTAGAGTTCAAAGAGAGAAACACTTGTTCAGGTTAGAAATATTTTCTGAGTGTTCTTTTCTTAAAGTGTGAGAGTTATTATTATTATCAGCTTTGTTAATCAACTACTCAAGTTTCAATCTCTTGTATCCAACCCGATAGTGGTTTAGTTCCTTCTTCAATCTGGGGTCGTCAGGTTGTTAGGAGATGACTTGGCTTGTAGGGTCAAGGTGGTCAGTTCCTCAAAAGTCTGGGGTTGTCAGGCTGTTTGGGAAGACTGACTTGGAGGGTCAGGTGCTTTGTAATTCAAGGTTTTTGAATTAGTGGATTAAAGCCTTCTGAATAAAGGGACTGGATGTAGCCAAGTTAGTGGTGAACCAGGATAATTCTACGCGTCAAATTATTTATGCTTTCATTGCTTGCTGCCTCTAAATCTGATTGCTTCTACGCCAAGTAAGTCACCAAAACCAAACTAATTTTTAATTATTTATAAATTATCAAAAAGTTATCAACTTTGTGCAAACACAATTCAACCCCCCTTCTCGTGTTCGCACCTTCAATTGGCATCAGAGCTCGGTCTCAAGGCTGAGCACTTTACAGTGTTTGAGAAAAGATCCAAGGGTTCAATATGTCTGGATTCAATGAAGAAGCTGTTGGAGGAAATATCAACAGACCACCTCTGTTTGATGGAGAACGTTTTGAGTATTGGAAAGACAGGCTGAGAAGTTTCTATATTTCACAAGATCCTGAACTTTGGGACTTGGTGGAAGATGGTGATATTGCCTCGAAGAATAAAGATGGTATTGAAATTCCAAGAAAGGAGATGAATGCTGATCAGAAGAAGATGTACAAGATGCATCATAAGTCCAGAACATTCATGATAAATGCAATCACCTTCAAGGAGTTTGGCAAGTGCACCAACAAAGAGACAGTAAAGAGTATTTATGATAGTCTGATTCTAACCTATGAAGGAAGCAAGCAAGTTCACGAATCAAAGGCCAACCTCCTAGTCAAAAAGTATGAGTTGTTCAAGATGGAAGAAGATGAAGACATTGAAAGAATGTTTTCAAGATTCCAGACCCTGGTATCAGGATTAAAGGTACTTGAGAAGAGTTATACTACTGCTGATCATGTGAAGAAAATTCTTAGGAGTCTAACAAGTAAGTGGAGACCTAAGATCACTGCCATTCAGGAAGCAAAAGATCTGAATACTCTAAAGCTAGAAGAATTAATCAGCTCTCTCAGATCACAGGAAATTGAGCTTGAAGAAGATGAGCCCAAGAAGAAGAACAAGACTCTGGCCTTGAAATCTAAGCAGAAGAAGGTTCTAAAGGCAACATCAGATTCAGAGGATAGTGATTTAGAAAATCAGAATCTAAACTCAAAGGAAGAGGAGATTGCTTTCATAACTAGAAAAGTTCGAAAGATATGGCACAACAGAAAGAAGAAATTTCCCCAAAGATATTCCAAGCAATCCAACAAAGGAAATGATGATAAAAGCATCATCTGCTATGGATGCAATGAACCTGGACATATCAAGTCAGAATGTCCAAATATGGAGAAAGGAAAAAGGAAAGATTCCAGACCCAAGAAGAAGAGTTTGATGGTTACATGGAATGATTCTGAGGAATCCTCTGACGATGAACAAGCAGATTTAGCTATGATGGGTCATACCAACTTTACCTCTGGATCCAACACAGATTCTGACTCTAGAAGTGAATCAACAGATGATGAAAGTGAGGTATTTTCTAAATTTACTCGATCTGATTTAATTACTGCTATAAATGATTTTTTAAATATTATTACCAAGTATGCATCTATGATTTATGGGGTTAGTAGGAATGGTAAAAGAGGAATAGCATTTCAAGAAAAAGTAATTGAATCTAAGTTTATTCCCTCAGATGATTTATGTATTATTTTCTATAACGAAGGTCACAATAAAATATCTTGTCCTATGCTAACCACATGGAAAGACAAGAAATCTTTAAGATCTAACAAACCAGGACCCAACCAAATTTGGGTACCAAAAGATAAAATTGTTTATGTTGCAGATGTTCTAAGCAATCAAATTGAAACACCAGTCATGGTGCCTGGTCAATGGATGCTTGCAGTATATGAAGGCAAAAAGGTCTATGTACCAAGACTTAACAAACAGAAGCCAACTGACTCTGGTGGAAGAAGGATTGGTCAACACAATACATATCAGAACCAGAACCAGAACCAAATAATGAACCAGAAATATCAGAGAAATCACACATATCAACAAAATCAAAACTGGCAGATAAATCACACATATCAACAGAAGAATCAGATTTACCATTAGAGAAACCCGATACATCAGCAGAAACAGAAGTGGCAGATTAAAAGTCAGAATCAGGAGACTTCTTTGAACACTCTAATCAAATTCATGAAGACTACAAACCTGGAATTCAAATCCCTTCATCCAGACTCTCTAATCAGAGAATATGCAAACTCAGAATCTGAAAACCAGAAAAGAAGAACTAAGAGGGTTTTCATAGTGAAACTGAACTTGTTAACATATAGGTGATATCTTTTTTTAATAAATTAATTATTGTCTGATATTATGTTTATTGTGATAACAAGAAGCTTGATTATAAAAATCAAAGCTAGATAAGTATTTTGCAGGTTCTCAAGAATTTAAGAGGAATGATGTTTGGGATCTAGTACCTAGACCAAAGAAGAACATTATTGGAACCAAGTGGGTTTTCAGAAACCAGTGAAGTGGTCAGAAACAAGGCAAGACTTGTCACACAAGGCTACAGTCAGCAAGAGGGCATTGATTACACTAAGACATTTTCTCCAGTGGCTAGGTTAGAAGCTATTCGTATCCTACTTTCTTTTGCTGCAAATAATAACATTACATTATTTAAAATGGATGTTAAAAGTGTTTTTCTAAATTATTATATAAGTGAAGAAGTTTATGTTAAACAACACCCAGGTTTTGAAAGTTCTGAGTTTCCAAAGCATGTTTTTAAACTTAGGAAATCCTTGTATGGTCTAAAACAAGCACCTAATGCATGGTATGATAGACTTAGTAACTTCTTGCTTAAAAATAACTTTGAAAGAGGACAAGTTGAAAATACACTCTTTAGATGACATTCTTATTATTCAAATTTATGTTGATGACATTATTTTTGGATCTACTAATGGCATTCTTTGCCAAGAATTTTCTAAATTGATGCAGCTTGGCTTTCAATTGAGTATGATGGGAGAATTTAAGTTCTTCTTAGGGATACAAATTCAGCAAGTCAAAAAGGTATATACACTCATCAAACTAAATATACAAAAGAGCTTCTTAGGAAGTTTAAGATGAGTAATTGCAACCCTATGGCTACACCAATGCACCCTACTTTACCTTACTTCTTCCAAACCTAACATCATGTTTAGTGTATGCGTATGTGCAAGATTTCAAGCTGACCCTAGGGAATCACATTTAACTACTGTTAAGAGAATCCTTAGATACCAAAAAGGCACTACCAACCTTACCTTGTTCTCCAAGAAATCTCCTAAGTACAAACTTAGTGGATACTGTGATTCTGATTATGCTGGAGATAAACCTGAGAGAAAGAGCACCAGTGGAAACTACACATTTTTAGGTGACAACTTAATATCTTGGTCAAGTAAGAGACAAAACACCAGTGCAATGTCAACATCAGAGGCTGAGTACATTTCAGCAGCTGGTTGCAGTTCTCAACTATTTTGGATGAAACATCAATTTGAAGACTTCAACATCCTAGAATCCAACATTCCCATCTATTGCGATAACACTTCTGTCATTTGTCTAGCCAAAAACCCTATCTTACATTCTAGAGCTAAACACATAGAGATCAAACACCACTTCATTAGGGACTTTGTTCAAAAAGGGGTACTAAACATTCAATTTATAGACACTGAACACCAATGGGCTGACATATTCACCAAACCACTACCTGAAGATAGGTTTGACTTCATCAAGAAAAACCTAAACCTTACATTCATACCTGACTGATGTTGTGATCACTTCAAAGTAGTTTAGTTTTACAATAGTTATTATATTTTCTTATATTATGTTATATTTATTTTATTCAAAAAAAAAAAAAAACGAAAGAGGCGAAATTTCATATTCAAGTTTTTTGTCTGATGACAAAATGGGGAAAATGATATTTGATAAAGTGGAGAGAAAATGATACTAAGACTTAGGGGGAGCCCTAAGTTAGGGGGAGTCAAAGAAATATAAAAAAAAGTTGTTATCAAAAATACAAGTTTTGTCATCATCAAAAATGGGGAGATTGTTGGAACCAAGTTGGTTTACATTTAGAGTTTTGATGTCAACCAAAGTATTTTATGAGAACAATATATTTGACTTCAAAGAGTATGAAAGAAGATTCATGTTTTTGAAGAAAATCTAAAATAAGATTTGATTCAAATTTATAATTGAAGAAAATCTTAAATAAGATTTGATTCAAAATTATAATTGATGAAAATCTAAAATAAAATTTGATTCAAATTTATAATTGGAGAAAATCTTTGACCAAGTTGAAAAGAAAATATGGTCAAGATTTGAAGAAGATTTGAAGAATATTTGAAGTAGATTTGAAGAATATTTGAAGAAGATTTGATTAAGATTTGAAGAATATTTGAAGAAGATTTAGTGAAGATTTGATTAACATTTAATGAAGATTTGAAGAATATTTGATCAACATTTAATGAAGATTTGAAGAATATTTGATCTACATTTAATGAAGATTTGAAGAATATTTGATCAACATTTTAACGAAGATTTGAAGAATATTTGATCAACATTTAATGAAGATTTGAAGAATAATTGATATGAAGAATTTACAAAGTCAATCTACACAAAATTGGAACATAATCATTCTGTAGAATTTACAAAGTCAATCTACACAAAATAGGAACAGAATCAATTTGAAGAATTTACAAACTCAATCTAAACAAGATACAATTCAGAATTAAATAAGGACTAAATTGAAGCCCAAATTTTCACTATAAATATACGCTCAAGGCTGAAGGAGAAAAGCATCGAAAAGCAGAAAAGAGTAACTCAAGCTCAAAGTTCTCAATTCATCTTAGAGTTCAAAGAGAGCAACACTTGTTCAGGTTAGAAATATTTTCTGAGTGTTCTTTTCTTAAAGTGTGAGAGTTATTATTATTATCAGCTTTGTTATAAGCAACTACTCAAGTTTCAATCTCTTGTATCCAACCCGATAGTGGTTTAGTTCCTTCTTCAATCTGGGGTCGTCAGGTTGTTAGGAGAAGACTTGGCTTATAGGGTCAAGGTGGTTCTCAAAAGTCTGGGGTTGTCAGGCTGTTTGGGAAGACTGACTTGGAGGGTTTGGTGCTTTGTAATTCAAGGTTTTTGAATTAGTGGATTAAAGCCTTCTAAATGAAGGGACTGGATGTAGCCAAGTTAGTGGTGAACCAGGATGACTCTACGCGTCAAATTATTTTTGCTTTCATTGCTTGCTGCTTCTAAATCCGATTGCTTCTACGCCAAGTAAGTCACCAAAACCAAACTAATTTTTAATTATTTATAAATTATCAAAAAGTTATCAACTTTGTGCAAATACAATTCAACCCCCCTTCTCGTGTTCGCACCTTCATCATTATTCATCAAGCAGAATGACTAGTCATTTACTGCTCTTGCAATATATGTGGATGATCTGATTCTAGCAGGAAATGATTTGAGTGCCTTCCAACACATAAAGGATATTCTCCACAACAGTTTTGGCATCAGGTACATAAGGAGCTAAAAACTTTTAGGAATTGAAGTGGTTCACTCCAAAAATGGGAATCTCAATTTTTCAAAGGAAATATTGCGTTAATTTATTAACACACACGAGGATGGTAGGATGCAAACAAACAAGTACACCAATGAACTACAACTTAAGGCTTCGGCAAGATGATGGATTCCCCAACATGAATGTAACATAGTACAAAAAGCTTACTGGAAGACTCCTCTATTTGACAACAAAAAGGCCAAATATCACATATTCAGTACAACAACTAGATTAATTCATGGCAAGACCAACTCAAAAACATCAAAGTGTAGAAATCAAGATACTCATATAATTGAAGAAAGCATTTAGTAACAGTAACAACACAAACAAAAGGAACATAAACAGTAGCATATCCAGTTACATCATATTAGCTGTTGGCAACACTTAGTCTCGATTGAGAACTACAGTTTTAGTTTTTCCTTTAAGAAACACCACAACACATGGAAAAATTGTTAATGTTTATGCAGAGTTGCCTAAACCGATTAGAAATTCAATCCATTACTTTAGTTTTGTGGTTAGGTATATCGATCAAATATTAGAATTATATAAAGTGGGTCAAGCAGGACCATCATCATCTATTTCGATTTATTGAAAGAAAATAAAAAATATAAAATAAACTCAAGCATATTCATTTTTTGAATCCATATAAGTTATGTAAGGGATTATAAAAGCTTATAGCAATGAAGGTAGTTCAAGACAAAAAAAATATGAATACTCATGTTCTAACATCATGCATCAAGTGTATCATAAATGACTATTACAACCAACTTTTAACTAATCTAATTAACTTGTAGTTAAGCTAAATAATTGTTAGCTAACATAAATTAACTCTAAAAGACGTTCGAGCATCCTAATCCACCTTTGGTGTTACTTACAAATTGCATACCATTAAATGTTAGATTAAATAATCCAAATTGTCATCATTAATCCATGCCTTATGCTTCGACAAAAAAATTCAGATACCCACAATCCTGAATAAAAATTAACCAACAATTGTGCTACAATTATAGGTGTTAATTTTACAAGTCCACTAGTTATTGTTCACAGCCCACATGTTGGAGAGGCCAAAAACTAAAACTTAGAATTTTTCTAAGTGTTTTTGGAATTCAGTTTTAGATGAAATAGAATGTACCAGACCCATAAGTATGAACACCAGAGGCAGGAACACCGGAATCATGTTTTCTAGAATAGAGACAAGAGAAATCAAATACATGATTACTGGACAAGAGGCAGGAACACCAGAGACACGATTACTAGACCAGAGGCAAGAGCAATCAAAGGCCCGATTACTGAACTAGAGGCAAGAACAATCAGAGGCACGATTATTGAATCAGAGGCAGGAACACCAGAGACAATAGGCAATCAGAGGCATGATTTCTTGACCAAAGGCAATGACTAGAAGCAATATTAATTGACTAGAGGTAAGGGGTAAGTAGAGGCAAAATTATTGGACCAGAAGCAATAACCAGAAGCAAGTTTACTAGACTAAACGCATCAACCAGAAGTAGAAGTAATAACTAGAGGGAGACTATCAGAGGCAGTAGCTTTGTAAGAGCATTGACTTTTTACGAGAGGCGTTGACTTTTCTAACTATTTACTTTTTACCAAAGGCGTTGACTTTTCCATAATGTTGAATTTTTCCATAATGTTGACTTTTACCATAGGCTTCTTATGAGAGGCAAGAAAGTTAGATGCTTGCTTAAACTCTAGAGGCAAATTATCAGAGGCAATTGGTCAGAGGCAACTTTGACTAGAAGCTTGATAGCTTCACAGAGACACACTTTCCCAATTTCTGTTTGGCTTCATCAAATGCAGACTTTCCCAAAGTCTCTTCATCGGAGGCAGACTTCAAACCTAACTGTATTCGAATACAGTGTTATTTTGCAAGTTAGAAGCAACCAAACAGCAAAAATAGCACAAACAAGACAACTGTATTCGAATACAGACCTGTTGTATTCGAATACATATGCAAAAACAGTAAAAACAGCACAAACAGCACAACTTTATTCGAATACAGCCGCCTTGTATTCGAATACAGATGCAAAAACAGTGAAAAATCCTGCAGATTTTGTATTCGACTACAACCTTCTTGTATTCGAATACATTTGCGAAGATTTTGATTGACTTTGTGTGGTAAGTGTTGAATAATTGCGAAACGTGTTAAATTTGGTGACTCTTTTCACCACAACCATTAAGTAAATGCAGCTATTAAAAGATTCCCCATTTTTAATGCTCATTTAACACTAATGATTTTTCAAATTCAACACAGAGCATACTCAAACATATTTACTCATAATCCCACAAAATCCACATAAAACACATCTCAAAAATTCATAATATTAATTATGAACACATAAATCACACAAAACATGAATCACCACAACCATTACTTAAATGCAGTTATTAAAAGATACCCATTTTTTAATACCCATTTAACGATAATGGTTTTTCAAACATTTCACATAGTACACTCAAAACAGATTTTCATCCATTCATATTAAATTCACCATACATACCAAATTTCATCCATTCATTTTACACAAAACCACACATAAATCACATTAATTTAAAACACCATATTTCCAAACATAGACCACCAAATTTAAATCTCCAAAATTTTAACCATAAATCACCAAATTTAAATCTCCAAAATATCAATCATAAATCACCAATTTAAATCTCCAATTTTTCAACCATAAATAACCAAATTTAAATCCCCAAAATTTCAACCATAAATCACCAAATTTAAATCTCCAAAATTTCAACCATAAATCACCAAATTTAAATCTCCAAAATTTCACCCATAAACACATTAAATTCATTTCCCACAAATCTACTCCTTAAACACATCGAATTTATTTTCCACAAATTCACATATACGGTCCTAAATGCAAACTAAAAGTTTGGAAGGAGCACTTACCTCAACGCTAGCTCTAACAACAGATTACCGAACGCGATTAATTCCGGTAAAAACTTCGCTTGCGTCGTCGCTTCGAAAACTAGCTCACTAGCATCGCAGTGTGGCAAAGAGCAACTTTCCCTTCTATCACTTCACGAGATGGAGCTCAGAAGTCGAAGAAAAGTGGAGGTTTGTGTTTGGAGGTTTTGAAAACCACTAACACAATGGTTTCTTTTCTTTGACAATGTTTGCTTCTCTGTTTGCAAACTTGCCTTCACTTAACATATATATATATATATATAAAAGTTACTAACTCACTAAAAAAATAAATAAATAAATATATATATATATATATATTTAAATCAAACCAACAAATATCTAAATATTCATCCACACGTCACTTCACTCACATCTAAAACTATTTTGATAAAAATATCTATTCCCGTTGCAGCTCAATTGACAGGTAAAATTTTCAGCAACCAGAGATATTTTTAACAAAACTGTCCGATATTAAATTCTTCGCAACATAAATAAATTATTCTTCGACGAATAATTTTAACCGGACCTTAAATATATATATAAAAATATATATATAAGGAAAATACGACAAACTCTAATAAAATATGCTTTTGGTATTTACTTCGCAAAATGAATTAAAATTGGGCTAAATGCCTCAGCAATTCAACACTAAATATAATAAAATTGCATAAATTAGAGTTTGAAATTAAGGGTTTTATATTACTACCCTCCAAAAAGAAGTTTCATCCTCGAAACTTAATGTGAGAGTAATACCAACATTAGGTTTGCACTCCAACTCAACATACATGCTAGGACTTGTTTCTCACGCTTACTCGAAGAAAACGTCGTTTATCCCTTTTCATAGAGTGCTTAATAACTTTACGCACTATCATAGCCGGTAAGACTCGCCCGTTCCATTCAGGCTGACTTTGTCTACTATCAACAAGAGATTGGGGATGATCAGTGTAAGACCCTTAATTTCAAACTTGAATTTATGCAATTTTAATATATTTGGTGTTAGATTGCTGAGGCATTTAGCCCAATTTTAATTCATTTTGTGAATTAAATACCAAAAGCATATATATTTTATTAGAGTTTGTTATATGGTTATTATATATATACATATATATTTTTATATACATATTTTTAGATCCGGTTGAAATTATTCGTCGAAGAATAATTTATTTACGTTACCGAGAATTTATTACCGGTCTGTTTTGTTAAAACTATCTCTGGTTGCTGATGATCTTACCTGTCAATTGAGCTGCAACGGGAATAGATATTCTTATCAAAATAATTGGAGATGTGAGTAATGTGTGTAAGAGTTGTAATTATTTGAGGGTTAGTTTAATATATATATATATATATATATATATATATATATATATATATATATATATATATTAAGTAAGTTAGGGTGTATATATGTGAAAGGAAGGAATCAAAGAAAAAAAACATTATATATATATATATATATTAAGTAAGTTAGGGTGTATATATATGTGAAAGGAAGGAATCAAAGAAAAAAAACATTTCCTCCTAGCCCGCGAGGTCTTTCTTCTTCTTTCTTTCTGTTTCGCGATGAAGGTGTCGGTGGGTTTCAAAACCGCCAAACACAAAACCTCACTTCTCACCTAGATCTAAGCTTTCTCTCGCGAAGTGACTGAAGGGAAAGTTGCTCCTTGCCACGCTACGGTGCTAGTGAGCCAACTTTGGAAGCGACGTCGCGAGCAAAGATTTTACCAAAATTTAATCGCGGTGCCGTAATTGGCCGTTCGAGCTACCATCAAGGTAAGGGCTGGTTCCAAATTTTTAGCTTACATATAGGACTCTATATGTGTATTTGTGGGGTTTAATTTTGATGGGGTTCATGTGTGAATTTGGGAAAAAGGAATTTAATGGGTTTTATGTGAGTTGTGGAAAAGAAATTTGGTGGTTTATGTTTAAAGATTTTGAGTTTTGATTTGGTGTGTTATGGTTGAAAATTTTGGAAAATAAATTTGATGGGTTTAAGGTGTAATGTTGTGGGAAATGAATCTAATGTATTTTATGAGTGAAATGGTGAGATTGAATTTAATGAGTTTTGAGGTGTGGGTGGTGGTGATTTCTGCTTGGTATGATTGTTGTGTTCATGGGTAATATTATGAATGTTGATATGCTTGATGTTTGAAAATGTGGGGTTTTGAATAAATGCAATTTATGTGTGGATTTTGATTTGGTGTGAAATGAATTGATGAGATTTATGTATATGGTGATTTGAATTCAATTTCATGTGATTTGAGGATATTATGCATGAGTGTGCTCTATTAAATTCGAAAATCATTAGTGTTAAATGAGCATTAAAAATGGGGAATCTTTTAATAGCTGCATTTACTTAATGATTGTGGTGTCGAGAGTTAAAGTATGCTCATGCATTTCATATTACATGGTGACCGCGATGGTGCCATGGTGATAGTGGTGACCGAATGGGCCACGGGATGATTCCATGTGAATTGTTGGTTCATCTTATCCTTACGGGAATTAACACGTCGGTGATAGTGGTGACCGAATGGGCCACGAGATGATTCCATGTGAATTGTTGGTTCATCTTATCCTTGCAGGGATTTTCGCAACGTACTGGTCTGTGATAGACTGTACGCGGTTAAAACGTACTGGTCTGTGATAGACTGTACGCTGTAAGACCCTTAATTTCAAACTCTAAATTATGCAATTTTAGTATATTTGGTGTTAAATTGTTGAGGCATTTAGCCCAATTTTAATTCATCTTGTGATTTAAATACCAAAAGCATATTTTATTAGAGTTTGTTTGATGTTCTTTATATATATATATTTAGATCCGGTGAGAATTATTTGGCGAGAAATAATCTATTTACGTTGCGAAGAATGTATTACCAGACTGTTTTGTTAAAAATATCTCTGGTTGCTGAAAATTTTACTTGTCAATTGAGCTGCAATGGGAATAGATATTTTTATCAAAATAGTTGAGATGTGAGTGAAGTGATGTGTGTAAGAGTTTTAATTATTTTTGGTTTGGTTTAATTTTAATATGTATATATTTATATGTATATATATATGTATTAGTGGAAAGTTAGTAAGTTATATATATATATATATATATGAGAAGGCAAGGATGGAGAAAAAAAACAGAAACATTTCTCCCTACCTCACGATTCTTTTCCTTCTTTCTCTGTCCGTGGAAACCAAGTGTGGGCGGTTTTCAAAACCGCCAAATACAAAACCTCACTTCTCACCTAGATCTAAGCTTTCTCTCGTGAAGTGACAGAAGGGAAAGTTGCTCACCTCCACGGTACAGTGCTAGTGAGCCAACTTTGGAAGCGTCGTGCGAAGCGAAGTTTTATCGGAATTTAATCGCGGTGCCGTAATCGGCCGTTAAAGCTACAATGAAGGTAAGGGCTCCTTCCAAATTTTTAGCTTGCATATAGGACTCTATATGTGTATTGGTGGAGTTTGATTTTGATGGGGTTTATGTGTCAATTTGGGGAAAAGGAATTTAATGGGTTTTATGTGAGTTGTGGAAAAGAAATTTGGTGATTTATGTTTAACAATTTGGAGTTTTGATTTGGTGTGTTATGGTTGAAGATTTTGGATAATGAATTTGATGGGTTTAAGGTGTAATGTTGTGGGAAATGAATTTAATGCATTTTATGGGTGAAATGGTGAAATCAAATTTAATGAGTTTTGAGGTGTAGGTGATGGTGATTTTTACTTGGTATGGTTGATGTGGTTATGGGTAACTTTATGAATGTGGATAATTGCTTTATGTTTGAAGATGTGGGAATTTGAATAAATGCAATTTATGTGTGGATTTTGAGTTGGTGTGAAATGAATTGATGAGATTGTCTATGTGGTGATTTGAATTCGATGTGAATTGCAAATTCAATTTCATTTTATTTGAGGATTGTATGAGTTGAGTATACTCTGTGTTAAATTTGAAAATCATTAGTGTTAAATGAGCATTAAAAATGGGGAATCTTTTAATCGCTGCATTTACTTAATGATTGTGGTGTCAAGAGTCAGAGTATGCTCATGCATTTCATAGTACACGGTGACTACGATGGTGCCATGGTGATAGTGGTGACCGAATGGGCCACAGGATGATTCCATGTGAATTGTTGGTTCATCTTATCCTTGCAGGGATTATCGCGTCGGTGATAGTGGTGACCGGATGGGCCACGGGATGATTCCATGTGAAGTGTTGGTTCATCTTATCCTTGCGGGGATTATCGCGTCGGTGATAGTGGTGACCGGATGGGCCACGATATGATTCCATGTGAATTGTTGGTTCATCTCATCCTTACGGGGGATGATTCCATGTGAATTGTTGGTTCATCTTACCCTTACAGGGATTATCGCGTTGGTGGCAGTGGTGACCGGATGGACCACGGGGTGATTCCATGTGAATTGTTTGTTCACCTTATCCTTACGGGGATTATCGCGTCGGAATCATGTGCAGTTGCATATATGCATTTCATTATGGTGCTTTGCACGTGAGTCATGTTTGATATAATTTGATGGTTGTTTATGCGTACTTGATTGTGGTGTGTGATTGGGTTGTATTTCATGATGGTGATTAATTAATTGAGTATTGAAAGTGTTAGAATGATTTTGAAATGTTTAAAACTGAAAATCTGCCATTTTTACAGTTGTATTCGAATACAACAAGGTTGTAGTCGAATACAGTTGAATTGTTTTTGACTCCGACTTGCATTTTCGAAAGTGTAGTCGACTACACAGAGGTTGTAGTCGAATACAGTTGAATGGATATTGTTACTGACTTCGCAATTGTATTCGAATACAAGGGGGTTGCAATCGAATACAAAATCTGCAGGATTTTTCACTGTTTTCGCAAGTGTATTCGACTACAAGGAGGCTGTAGCCGAATACAGTTGTGATGTTTGTGCTGTTTGTGCTGTTTTTGCTGTTTTTCTGCTGTTTTCGCATCTGTATTCAACTACAGATATGCTGTATTCGAATACAACAGTGCAGATTTGTCCGAACCTTCATTTTCAAACCTTGTTTATGCATGTTTAGCATATGCAAACCCTTTCTAGATGTATGCTTAGTTGAAGGGTAACTTTTATGCATTTAAAATCTAAATGCTATGTGATGTTTGTTAATTTCGGATTGGTGACCCTTTACATTTTGTGGAGATCTGGGCTATGCCCTCAGATGAGAACCAGGGTCGTTCTAAGGCGTGACGTGACGATGGGTTGGTTTGTGATCGAAAGCAGTGGGGCTTGATGCCGCTCGTGGATTCTCAGTACCCAGTCACCCCCAGTTAGATTAATGATCAGCTTAGGGTTCTATTTAAGAATTTTATTTATGTCATCTTTCTTATTTCAAGGTTGTTGTTGAAAAAGGAACTTATGTATTTGGAACAGATTATTTTAAGACGATGTATTTTATATTTGGATACTTGGATTTTTGTTCAAAAAACTATTTCCGCTATTTGTAATTAATATTGACTTTTTCGTTTGTGTTATGACTTAAAATATTTTATCCAAGGGTATTTCCTTCATTTATGGATTTAACATTGGTACTTTTATCAATTTATTTTAAAAAAAAAATACACTCGCGCTGTAAAAAATCGGGGTGTTACAATCAGTTCCTCAATTTGTCAATAAGTAGCATACGACCATGATGATGGCTGAGACCATCTTAACCTAACTGTAATACTGCTCCCTCTGACTTGGACTTAAAGCTATCCCGAGGCACAAGCGGTCTAACAATCTTCTCAAGGTCCACTGAGTTTCCCTTATTTTTCTATCGATGAAGTACAATCACCTAGAACTATGCCACATAGCCTCATATACGTCCACTTGGTACGGAACATCCATTAGGTTCCAAACTGAAACTCTAAGTATGACACGAACACCCTGAGCATAGAACAATCATTACCGCCAAAATTCCCTAATTTCTCCATTGCCCACAAATCCTCGATTTTCTTTAGTCGCACCACTACACCAAACCACAGTGTTCTTATCTGAATGTTGGTCTAATTATAACTTTAATAATCACCTCCCAACATCCGACTTGTGATCAAAGTTTCCTCAAATATTTTCGACAACATGCCAGAACTATACCACCTACAACACACAAACTTCCTTTAGGTTTAGTGTTTCATTTTACAGAGTCACGGCTCCAACAAAAATCCAATTTGAATTTCATTCACTAGTTAAGACCTACACTTGTCTCATTCATAATAACTCGAATTCACGTTTCACTAGTCAATTTCCTACATACTTCGCAATTCTTGACAAATCCGAAAATAATTTTCCTCCATCTGCTGCCGACATTCATTCTGATACTTCTCAATTTCGCCACTGTATTTCACTCCATCACTTTTCTATTTATACCAACCTTAAATTTCCACCTCGAACCTTGATACATCTTCATTATTTCGAAATCATTACTTAGCTTACTGTTGTATGTCTTTTTCCAAAAGTTGCTCTCTCCTTTGACGGCCACCGTTGGTACACACCATTGTGCGTCATATCCCAAAATATCATCCAACTTAACTTGATTTTCTTTTTGTCTTTCCTTTTACTATTAAACTTTTCTTCGTTCGGATTAGCCTATCATCCTGGTCATTGAGAATTCCTTTAACAACTCAAGCGAAATCTTAATTCTTCCCAATTTTCACACTTCCTATGAAATATTCTACATCTGAATTATATCTCAAAACACTTTTCACCTTTACCGTCATTCAACCGTCTATGTGGTCAACATCTAGAGTCCTTTATTTGCTTGTTTCATCTTCCATCATACTTCGTCTTTCTTCATTTAAGTGATTTCAATAAATCAAGCCTTACTAGTTCCCAGCAAACTTTTTCATTCCATGCTCAATTCTTCCCTACCAAACAAACATTTAACTCTTTTGATTGACGAACACAATAACGTACCCCTATGACATGCATTCAAGTAGCGCCTTTGAATTCCTTGGCATACCCTTCTAATAACATTATCTGATTTATGGGTGGTATAATTCATTTCACGAATCCTTAATTGACATAAGCTACATACCCATGTGCTGCTCCAACAAGTTTTCATGGCACGTTTTTCCTAAATTTGGTTCACTCGCTGGATTTTTCTTATTCATTCTCAATCTTTACCGAGGTACAAATTGAAAGAGTCCCAACAATCGAACGTCCTAAAGGACTCATTCTCATACATTCCCAATAAGCACCTCCTAAAGAATAATTATCTTTAGACCTCATCTTCATTACTTAGCAGTAAAATATCTCTAAGACCTACATATCTTCCTCGTCCATCTAGTAACTGAAACACTCATTTCAAATCTTAATGCTTGGCTTCCCAAGAACAGCAACTAGACCATAAATCATTTGTTACATCTCTCCCTATTCACGCTATATCCTTCAATAAAATTATAACATCTGATCCTTGAAATCTTCGAATACTCATTTACACCGTCTAAATTTATCCATTTCACCTTCAGATACAATACAAGGTCTTATTCATCATTGACTCTAACCATCTTAGTAATCTCACTACTGAAAACTCTTCTAATCATAACACAACATTATTAGTAAATCTTCAAACACTTCCACCCATAACTTGAATTATTTATCACTTGCCTACCTCAACTCCCTCGATCATGCAAGTTTAAGGTGTCACTTGGTCCTCCATCCAACCTTGTGGATTCTGAATCGTCGGCTTAAAGATCAACCGTCTTAGGGTCCCAAATCAAATCGTGATTCATCCCTCTAACTTATCAAAATATTCACACTCTCCTAGTGTTTACCATTCTTTAATAGACACTTCAAGCTTACATTGCAACAATCTCTAAGTATTCCTGTACTCTGTACTTCCAATTCCACATAATAGCAACATGTGGTTCAATACATCAAGGATTAACTCCTTATGGTTACCCAAACACCACTCCTAAGCGTCCTTTGGAAGCGTCCTTTGTCTATTCCTCAAAGCGTCCTTCTTCGACTATTCCTCAAAGCGTCATTTGCCTAAGCAAGGTAATATTCACCCCAAATGTCTAGCGCACCTTAACTTCAATACAAGCCCCCTTAGTTGACACCTAAGCACCAAATACTATTCCAAATGGAAGCCTCGTCTTCTCAACAATTCGATGGTGTTCACATCTCTTTGACAGTTATCAAACTTCATCCAGTCTCGTCCTGAAATCTACCAGGAAAACATCCAATACTTTTCTAATTTTTTTTTCCACTTAGATCTTTACTTGAAATCCCCTATCTTTCTCACACCAATAACATCTTCGAGTTAACACCAATAACATAGCCTCTGTATCCTTGGAACCATTTCATAAATCCCATGCTGTCATGATTTGCTTCAACCCTATCTTTCCTAGACTAATACGTTTAAGGAATTCAGAGACACTCGTCGACCAAAGTCGACTAATGTTCTATGTTTTAACTACTCTTCCAACTAAAGTGCTACAAGGCACGCTGTTTCGTATAAGAAAAAATAAACTACTTAAGCATAACATGCTTGACCCAAGATAACAAAACACAAAGTACACGTGGACTCCAGTTTCTTGATACCCCTAACCTCAACTCTTGATCAGCTTAGGATACCCAAATCACATCCCCAAAGAAATTTAAACCAAAGCTCTGATACCACAATGTAATACCCCGATTTTTAACAGCGCGAGTGTATTTTGTTGTTTCTAAATAAATTGATAAAAATAGTGTAACGCCCTGGATTTTTAATCCAAAACGTTACTAAAAAAAAATACTTATTTTTTAGAAAAGTTTACGAATTTTTTTTTGAATACTTAGCATTTATTCATTTAAATAATTAGTAAGAAACACGTTATTTAATATCATTAAGAAAATATTTATTCAAAATTTAAAACAAAGTAAAGGCAATTATTCCTAACGGAAGGGAACGACTTCCGTTTTTCTAAAATTCTAGTACATTTTAAAAGTTTGTGACAAAAGATTAAAAAGAACTTAGAAATATTGCGACAACTCTATTATTACAAAATTGTCTCGAAAAACCAATTTTTACCCCACGTTCGCCGCACATCAATACTCATTAACTACTTTTGAATCTCCTCGAACTCATTAGTACCTAAAATGTTGTTGAAGGGTCAGTTTTATTCCATCATCCACATCAAACCAAAGCTAAACATATGAAAGAATAACACAAAACATATAAAAGTAAAAACTTCCAATTTAAAAGAAAAAAATGCGCAAACCGGTAAATTGTATATCAAACATATGCATAATGCATGCTCCTAAAACTATATGATCCGGATATCAACCTGCCACTAAGGCAACTTCCACACAGAAAGGTCACCCATACCAATGGGGAAATCAAACCTGCCAATAAGGCAACTCCCACGAAGATGCATATGCCATGACATGATGATATAGTATCAAACATATATATTCCCACACATCCCACTAAGAATCATGTCATATGCATTCAAAATTACTTTTCAAAATCATCTCTTATTCACATATCACTAAGAACACATACAACACATCCTTATCATGAGTATCAGACATAGCATAAAATTTCATACTTTACTCCATAGAAGTCATATATTACAATTCAATCTCAACAAAATTGGGGTTTTATTATTTTGATCCATTAGTCTACATTTATTCCTTCTAAAATCAAAGTAATCACGATTATTTATTTCATGTTATCCAACCAACGGCCTAACTCTAATTTGTGTGGGGAAAAGCCCTTACCTTGGCCGCTTTTCTTCCTAGTACAAAGCTTTAAGCCCCACGGAGTTGTTCACAAGGAAAAGAAGTTCCAAGCTTGGATACACGAAGAAAATAAGGTGTGAAGGTGATGTTGGCTAGGGTTTCGGAATTCTTTTTGTTTAGTATTAGTGAGTATACAGAAATTGTGGACTTAGGGAAATTTAAAGTGGAAATTGTTGGTTAGATAATGTTGGGCCTAAATGAAGAATAAGAGGGATAAAATGTCACTTTTTATTTTTTATTTTTAACCTGGATCATAAAAACCTAGCCACAAACACATAGCCCAAATTGATACTCCTTCAAGTGGGTTGGGTCACACTAGCCTCAAACCCTTAGCCCAAATTCTAAGATGAAGCAGTAGGGCGTGCAACATCCTTGTTGTTGACAATATCCTTATTGTCGCCAGTGTCCTTCTCTCGACAATCTTTTGCAAAATGGCCTGCTGACAGACATAACATATTCTGGTTCTTCCGGGACACTCAGCTATCCTATGTCCCTCCTGTCCATAATGATAGCATCGACTAGTATGCATTGGGTTATGTGCTGGATTCTGAGGCCTCTGATCTCCCACGTTTTGGGGACCTGGTCGATCTCTAGCAATTCCTTGTGAGCGAGCATAAGGCTTTTGCTGTTGAAACTGTCTGCCTCTATTTTGTTGGTCACCAATTCCCTGTTCAAAGGTAATATGTAGAGACATAACCCCATAATTAAATGATAAGGTTGTGCTTAATTTCTACTTGAGGTCTCGCTGGTCCACCAATAGTACCTTTGTTCAGGCGGCCCCGTTTCGTGATCTCCACCTTTTTGCATTTCTCCACCAGCACCTGATATTGACGTATCTCTAGGGGTCCCACAGACTCCTTAATGTTATACCTGAGCCCGCTTTCAAACCTCTCGCACATGTACTCTTCATCCACTTGGTTATGGAACTAGCGAAAATGTTTTGCTAGGGACTCAAACTTTGCAACATACTCGGACACCGTGAGACTTCCCTGATATTGTCTCAATAATTGGGCTTCTTTCTCAGCCCTGGCACTCTTCAGAAAATATTTGTCCAAGAATTTTCTCTTGAAGACTTCCCAAGTCACCTCTTCGTGGTTTCCTTCCATCATTTGTCTCGCCCCCCACCACCAGTATTCAGCTTCACCAATCAGTAAGTAGGCAGCATACTCCACTTTCGTGTCATCGGGGAAGTGGAGGATGTCAAATATCTTCTCAATCTCCTGCAGCCAGAGGTCAACCTTGTCAGGGTCATGCTCCCCTTTAAATTTTGGCGGATCTTGTCGACGAAATTCAGATAATCCCCTCGTTGCAACAGCTGCTTCCTCCCCCAGGTCCCTCTACGTATTACGTGGAGATTGGATTGCAGCTTGCTGAGCCTGAACTGCAGCTTGTTGGGCCATTGCAGCACCCATTGCATTCATGGCTTGGATTGCTTCAGTCATGTCACTTCCTCCTTGGGGGACTGATCGGTTTGCGCGACGAGCCATACTTCCTACAAATTATCTAATTAGGATAACACTATGATCTAATTATAACCTTACGGTTGTAAGGAAACATTTTATTCACGTCTATATAGTAGGTTTAGGTCACACAACAAGTCGTGCACTAGAGGGCTTCCCAGGAAAGAGAGGTGGGTCAACGGACCACTTAATAACCAAGTCTTTCCTTAGCCAGAATCCCGCTAGTACAACTTTTTACGGTATTACCTTTCCCTTCTATTATGGGGACAATAGGTTTGGGTCACACAGTAAGTCGTGTACTAGAGGGGTTCCCAGGAAAGAGAGGTGGGTCAATGGACCACTTAATAACCAAGTCTTTCCTTAGCCAGAATCCCGCTAATACAACTTTTTACGGCATTACCCTTCCTTTCTATTACGGGGATCCTAAAATTCTATAAGGTTAAATGTTTAAAACATTGTCATAAAAATTTAAATTATCACCCAAAAATTAAATAATTAAGGAATATTCATAATTATTATAATTCAATTGGTCTAATTAATAACAACATTAAAGTGGAGACCAATTAATTATTGTATACTTTCAAAACAAGTCAATCCAAATCAATACACAATAATTCCACATTATAGCAAAATAAAACTAATCATTTTACGATTCCAAAAAAAATTTTAATTCGTGACCATTAATTGATAATATCATAAATGTACAAACAATTATTACATAACGTCAAATTAAATCACGATTAGTAAATTCGTAACGTCACAATATTAAATTCATAGCGTTATTAAATGACAAGTATTAAATTCATAACATACAAACAATTATTTTAAAAAATTCAAATCAAGAGTAATAAATTCATAATGTCATTAAATCATGAGAATTAAATTAATAACATACAAACAATAAAAATTCAAATCATGATTAGCAAAGTCGTAACGTCACAATATTAAATTCATAGCGTTATTAAATGACAAGTATTAAATTCATAACATACCAACAATTATTTTAAAAAATTCAAATCAAGCGTAATAAATTCATAATGTCATTAAATCACGAGTATTAAATTCATAACATATAAAACAAAAAAATTCAAATCATGTAGTAATTTCATAACGTCATAATATTAAATTCATAAAGTCATTAAAATCAAAAGCAATTATTGCATTGAATCAAATTAACACTATTTTCAATTGGTAGGAATTTAAGGCATATATTTAATCACAAAAATTCATGGAGGTTACACAATTAATGACACATAATAGGAATTTAATTAGTTAATAAAATCCAATAATTAGAAAACCAACAATTAATAGAATTAATGGCACATAATAGGAATTTAAGTAATTAGTAAAATTCAATAATTAAAAAAAACCAAACAATTAACACAAGAAACATTAAAATATATGCAACATACTCGAAGCGTCCCACCCCAAAGTCCGTGAATTATTGCTCTTATACCATAATGTACCTTATTGTTTAGAAAAGTTTACGAATTTTTTTTTGAATACTTAGCATTTATTCATTTAAATAATTAGTAAGAAACACGTTATTTAATATCATTAAGAAAATATTTATTCAAAATTTAAAACAAAGTAAAGGCAATTATTCCTAACGGAAGGGAACCACTTCCGTATTTCTAAAATTCTAGTACATTTTAAAAGTTTGTGACAAAAGATTAAAAAGAACTTAGAAATATTGCGACAACTCTATTATTACAAAATTGTCTCGAAAAACCCATTTTTACCCCACGTTCGCCGCACATCAATACTCATCGTCGATAAAAGAGGCAACGATAACTCATTATTTTGTTATAAGTACCTTTTAATTTTATTCTTTAAAGAGTTGAAAAATATGTTCATCGCTTATGCGAATTGAATGAATTTAATTATTAAATTTATGTTATTGTGAAATAGTATCTCTATCATTGATTTTTTTTCTTTCTCCTTGATTATATATGAAGTATGTTTTATAGAGCGATTGATTGTAAATCTATTATAATGTCAATAAGTTGTTAGATGTGTTTAATATTTTAAAAATTGCTCTCCGTGTCAGACTTGAGTTAAATTTGTTGAATGTTTGGTGATAGGATCTAAACTTTATTTTAAGAAGTAAAACTTGTAATATTTTGTTTGAAAGAAATAGTTGGGATTGACAATATACTTGAAAGGTGTTTCATTTAACCCAACTAAATGAACTAAGTTATTATTAACTAAATCTATATGTTATGTGTTATATGTAAATTATAGTGAGTAACTCTATGATATTTTCTTTCATTATTGAGTGAAAAATGTGATATGTGTTTAATTGATTTATAGTGTCATGTTAGCCTATAAAGCTAAGTTAATTGGTTTTAACATATTGTGCTTGAATGAGTAGTGAATGCTTTAAAAAATACTTATAGACTAAGTTTGAATCTTGAGGGTAGTTAGCTAGATATTCGTTCGCGTATCGTTAACCACAAATTTCGAGGACGAAATTCGTTTAACGAGGGGAGAATTGTATATTTATTTATTGTGATTTTGACTATTCTCTAATGATGGTAGTATTTTAATATGAGTATTTTGAAAAATAAGTATAATTATAGTGACTATTTTGAATATGAGAGTTTCAATTGTTAGTAATATGTATTTTTTTAAAAGGTTAATTATTTTAATTACTCTAATTTATCATATATTCGTTATGAAATATTAGTAATGTTTTGAAAATTAAATGATGTTTGGAGGAGTATTAAAAATGAGAAAAATGAGATTAAGTAACTATTAATTTTGTTTTAGCAAAATAAAAATAGTGATAGTAATAAAACAAAAAAAAAAGTAAATAAAGAGACCAATGGGTTTGACCCATGTGTGAACCCTAATTGTTAACAAAAAAAAAATTGTGACAGACTTCCTCTTCTTCTTGAAAGAACGCAATGCATCCATTCTTCCTCTTCTCTAAAATTCATTGCCACCAATTCTTTGCCTTTTGAATCGATCCCAACCTTTATCCCACACAAAATCGGCCACTGAATCCATTTTTGGCATCAGTTTTATCAATCGTTGCTCCGTTTCTTTCCTTGGGCGAGCTGTTTTTGGCCGATTCCGATCACCACGTTTGTCGTTTCAAAAAACTGGCATCGTTTTTGGATTCCTCTCGTCGAAACCTATAAGAAGCACTACTCATTTGTATTTTTCGGTGAAGTTGACGTTTGACCCTTCCGGCGCTCCGACGAGTCAGTGAGACCTTTTCTGTAGTTTTTCTCGTCGTTTTGACTCTATTTTTGTTCCTAAAATTATTATTAATTATTTAAAATTTATTTTTATGCTCAGTATAATTTATCAGTCACGTCTCAACGATTTTGTGAACTCGCCGTTATTCGGATTCGCTCGCTTTGTCGTTCTGCAGTTGCTGTTGAAAATTTCCATTGATTTCTGTATTTGAGAAAGCGTCTAAATAAGGTAAGGGGTGAGAGAGCGTTTGAATTCATGAGTATAATATAATGTGAGATGAACGGGAAAACCGTATTTCCCAACGATTCATCCGGGGCTTGCTACGTACGGCAGTAGCCCTTTGAGTGTTAAATTAATCAATGTGCAAATATGGAAATTGTGAGATTAAAATATAGAATATAAATATTTATAAGGTGCTGATTGATTTAATTCCGTTAAATGTGTGGTATTTGATACTATTGTGATATTTGATTCAAATGAATTTGTTGCATATGTTTGATTAGATAAGTTTATGTGAAGATGTTTGATTGATGATAGTGATGTTGTAAATTTGTGATGAGTTTATATGATGACGATGATTATGTATGATTAATGATGTTATAAAATTGTGATGAGAATATTGAAGTAACCCCATAGTTGATGAAATAATGATGATTCTAATTTGTGTTTGAGATGACAGTCTTAATGGAGTATCAAAGGCCAACGAGGGGAGAAAATAAATATTGTGAATTTGTGAAATGTAGATTATTTTGTCATCATATAGGTAGGGCCTGACAAGCCTAGTGATTCCGGGGAAGTACAACTGAATTGAGCCTGATCGTGGCAGTCTACTGTTGAGCCTTAAGGCAAGATTGTTAGACCTTGGAGGTATTCGGGTGGGGAATTCCAAGGTGACTTGGAGGTAGCCCTGCAAATGTCGGGAGCTACCATGCAACACACGTTTACCTCAACTGTCGCGTATATGTGTCTCGGGTTGAGTTGAGGGGATCTATGAGGACAGGGCAAATTTGAATTGTCCGTCCACCGGGATGGTGGTATAGTATCATGGCCTCCTAACCAAGTACTTCAGAGTTAGAATGGTACCACATTGTGAAGTAGAGTCTAAGCTCATGCATAGCATTGCATTTTTGTGTGATTGTTTGTTGTAATTAATATGTATTGTGTGCGATGATAATTTCTTAGATAATTTGATGTTATTGTGAAATGTATTGATTTTCCTTGATTTTGACTATATAATGTGGTGTTTTTCCTTGAAGAATGTTTGTGTAATGATACGGGTTATTTATGATTAATTGCGTGTTCTTCTTACTTATATTATCAACATGATTTCAAAACTCACCTCCTTCGTTATTTGTGTTTGACTGGCTTGGCTCTGCGTTTGCGAAATCGCAGTTGTTACAGGTTAATGAATCTTGAAGTTCAAGTTGGGAGGAATCCCGCTCTGATAGGTGATACCGGGAATAAGGGTTGTAATTTGTATTTTACTTATTTAATTTGAAACGACTTTTTGTATGAAAACCTTATAAGTACTAGTATGTTTTTAGAATTAAATCAAGTAATTATACTTAAATCAAACTTATTGAGATTGCACTATTTTATAGAAGTAAAGAGTTTAAAGTGTTCTTTTTTATTTTTGAGAAACGTGATATTTTAAATTAATTGCAAAAGTTTTTATTCCCTTGAAAACATATTTGTTTTATCCGCTCCGAATTAAAGTAAAAAAATTCTATTATAAATTATTATATATTATTTTGGGGTTTAGGGTGTAACAGGATTAGCACAAAAAAAAAATCTTTGGGAATTCAATCCTTTTCCTTAAATCACTTTTCAAAAAATCACGTCTAAATAAAAACAACTAAAATAAATCATATTTCTAAATACAATTAAAAATAAAATAAATCACATGTATTTTTAAAATCTATAAGATTTCTAAAATCACTCGTACTTTAATCGTCAAAAACACTTTTCTAAATAATTAATCATTATAAAAATTATTATTTTTACCTTATATTTTGAAAGAAGATTTAAATTATATATATAGATAGATAAAAAGTTTTCCAATAAATTAACACTTCCAAAATAGTTCTAATTTATTTTCTTATTTTCTCAAAATTTACAAAAAATCAAAATTGTATATTTATATACATTAAAGTAGTGCACATGACACAAAGCATAAGGCATACTTGGTTATGATAATGAATTACACTAATTGACAAATCTACAAAATAACAATCTTCTCTCACACCATCTACTCAACATGTCTATAGATAGATCCTCGGTTTCAATCAAGGCTCAAAATTGGTCTTAAGCATAACACACTATCAATTTTAAAGATTTTGGAGGCATTTTCTAATATTAAAAGTTGTGTCCCTAATAAAAAAAATGCAATTTTATAATTAAAAAAAATTGGTAAAATAAATTTTAGTCTCTGGAAACATGCTAATCTACATGATGCACTCTACACATACCATTTTGTTAGGTTAATTCATGTAACAAGAAAAGATGTACAAACAACATCTCACTTTCTCATATTAAACTCAAATATACATTTCAACAATGATAACACAACTGTGACATCCTAAACCCCAAAATAATATATAATAATTTATAATAGAATTTTTAACTTTAATTCGCAGCTGGTAAAGCAAATACGTTTTCAAGGGAATAAAAAAATTATAATTAATTTGAGATATCACATTCCTCAAAATTCAAAATGAACACTTTAAACTTTTTCCTCGTATAAAATAGTGCAATCTCCATTAAATTTGATTTAACTAGAATTTCTTAATTCAATTCCAAAAATTTACTAGTTATAAGGTTTCATACAAAAAGTTGTTTATAATTAAACAAATAAAAATACAACTTATGACTCTCATTCCTGGTATCACCTATCAGAGCGGGGCTTCTCCCAAATTTGAACTCCAAGACTCATTAACCTGTAATAACTGCGATTTCGCAAACGCAGGGCCAAGCCAGTCAAACACAAACAACGAAGCAGGTGAGTTTTGAAATCATGTTGATAGTATAATACAAGTAAGAAGAACACGCAATTAATCATCAATAACCATATAATTACACAAACACTCTTCAAAGAAAAACATCACGTTATATAGTCAAAACCACTCAAGGAAAGTCAATACATTTCACTATAACATCAAATCATCGTAGAAATTATTATTATCGCACACGACACATGTTAATCACAACAAAACAATCACAAGAAAATGCAATGCTATGCATGAGCTTAGACTCTACTTCACAATGTGGTACCATTCTAACTCTGAAGTACTTGGTTAGGAGGCCATGATACTATGCCACCATCCCGATGGACGGACAATTCAAATTGGCCCTGTCCTCATAGATCCCCTCAACTCAACCCGAGACACATATACGCGACAGTCGAGGTAAACGTGTGTTGCATGGTAGCTCCCGACATTTGGAGTGCTACCTCCAAGTCACCTAGGAATTCCCCACCCGAATACCTCCAAGGTCTAACAATCTTGCCTTAAGGCTCAACAGTAGACCGCCACGATCAGGCTCAATTCAGTTGTACTTCCCCGGAATCGCTAGGCTTGTCAGGCCCTACCTATATGATGACAAAAAAATCTCCACTTCACAAATTCTCAATATTTATTTTCTCCCCTCGTTGGCCTATGATACTCCATTAAGACCGTCATCTCAAACACAAATTAGAATCATCATTATTTCATTAACTATGGGGTTACTTCAATATTGTCATCACAATTTTATGACATCATTAATCATACATAATCATTGTCAACATATAAACTCATCACAAATTTACAACATCACTATCATCAACCAAACATCTTCACATAAACTTAGCACAAATTTATATCATAAATCACACATCATCATCATCAAATAAACTTACATCATACACTGCATTCATATTTTATTATCACTTCACATAAACTCATCTAATCAACATATGCACCAAATTCATTTGAAATCAAATATCACAATAGTATCAAATACCACACATTAAACGAAATTAAATCAATCAACACCTTATAAATATTTCTATTCCCTATTTTAATCTCACAATTTCCATATTTGCACATTAATTGATTTATCACTCAAAGGGCTACTGCCGTGCGTAGCAAGCCCCGGATGAATCGTTGGGAAATACGGTTTTCCCGTTCATCTCACAATATATTAACTCATGAATTCAAACGCTCTCTCACCCCTTACCTTATTTTTACGCTTTCCCCCAAGAATACGATTCAACGAGCAAATAGTCTTTGTTCGTTGACTTTTTGTCCTTCAATCGATCTAACTCGACAATTTATGGGTAAATGTTAAAAATAAATTATGAGGAGGCACTCTAAAATTAATTTCGAAATTCGGTCAAGGAATCTTACCATAAATCAGAAAACAACCAGTGGATAATATAGCCACTGTTCACACGATCGTTTTGGCGTTGGTTTCACTCAAATCGGACTTACGGTGAAGAAGAACGGTGCAAAATAACGAATTCTACAAGCGGAGAAGTCGGGTATTTTAGAGAGAAATTGGGACGCTTAAAAATCTGAGGAAGTATGTTTATTTGACTACCTAAATGAATAAAACAACATACTGAAATTTGAACGAGAACGGAGAAAATATTCTGAAACAATTATCGATCACTAGTATCAATTTTCTTCTATTTTTCCTCCAATTCCTCCTTGGAAGCTGCTGCCTGCTGTTCCCATACCTTTCTCTTCCTCTATTTGTTCTTTTATTCTTTAATTAGGTTTTACTTGGGCTTAACCCATGAAATACATTTTACTCTTTTTATTATTATTATTATTATAATTTTTAATAAAACCAACAATTACGAAAGTTATTTTTTTAACACTTTTTTTTTTTAACACCATTTAATTACTAATATTTCAAAACTACTACTATATAAAATAAAATAATTAATCTTCTAAAATAAATTAGTAACCAAAACTCTTATATTCAAAATTATCACTATAATAATACTTATTTTTCAAAACACTCAAATTAAAATATTACCATCATTTGAGTACAGTCGAAATTATAAAATAAATAAATATAATATCAAAACTTTATATTAATTACTAAATCATAATAAATATATATAAAATCACCATGTCATAACAAGTATATAAAAACAAAGGAAATCAAACACAATATCACTACTATTCTGAGATAATTATTTATAAAATAAATAACTAAAAATAGAAAATAGTTATAAATAATTGAAATATAACTACGTGCATACTTAATATCAGTCAAACGTACAAAAAAAATATTACATTAATTTGGTACAAATATATACACGTAAAATCTTCTAAAATCTTATTCTTTAAAATATTACACTAAAATACTATTTAGAAAAATATATAAAATATAATATTAGTTATTTAGATTACTCATGTAGTCCAATATGTATAATAGTAGCACATCATCTAAAGCACCCGTATAACGAAAACTAATCACGAAATTTATCACATGTATTCTAAAATAATTTTAACACCTAATTAATTATTTAAAATCATATTTCATTATTAAAATAGTTTATTATAAAAATTGGGGTGTTACAATTCTCCCCTCGTTAAAGAAATTTCGTCCTCAAAATTTTTGGTGAATAAGAAATAAACTAATATCTGACTAACTACCCTCAAGATTCAAACTTAGTCACAAATGATACAATAAACATATTTACGGCATTTACTACTCACTTAGACATAACATGTCAAGAATCCTAGCATGATAAGGTAATATGACACAACAAATCAATTAACACATATCAAATACGCTATCAAGTTCAACTAACAACTTAAACAATATTCTACTACTTTTGGTCTCTTTAAAGAATGTCTAAATCCTAACAACAATTACTCTACAGGTTTCAAAAAAATTAGACATCTAGAGAAACTCTTAAAATATTTCACACCTTCAAGAATAACAAACAAAACCGCACATAACAATTCAATGACATGTAGTCACTTAAGCGTATAATCATAGTGAAATAGGACAAATATTTTCACGTATGGTTTCAACCACACTCAAAGTATAACTTAATTTTAAAGTCTTATAAACAAAATTCATTTATAGAATTCATACAATAGTTCTAGTCCTTATGAAATGAGAGAATATAGAACAAATAAGATACTAACGCAGTGTCCTTATTCATTTTAAGCAAATTACTTAGAAGATCAAACATACTTAATTGAATGTTTAATTTAAGTACACACCACCAACCTAATATTTGCGTCACATAATCAGTTATTAACATTCAACATTGATGCCACATAAGACTCATAATCACTCAAAGTTGTATAAGAGGTGAACATGGTTTCTAACTATTTCCAAAATAAAATTAATAAGTATCTATAACAATAATAACAATGAGTTATCGTTGCCTCTTTTATTGACGATGGGTCATCGGGGTAGCTATGACACCCTAAACCCCAAAATAATATATAATAATTTATAATAGAATTTTTAACTTTAATTCGCAGTTGGTAAAGCAAATACGTTTTCAAGGGAATAAAAAAAATTGCAATTAATTTGAGATATCACATTCCTCAAAATTCAAAATGAACACTTTAAACTTTTTCCTCCTATAAAATAGTGCAATCTCCATTAAATTTGATTTAACTAGAATTTCTTAGTTCAATTCCAAAAATTTACTAGTTATAAGGTTTCATACAAAAAGTTGTTTATAATTAAACAAATAAAAATACAACTTATGACTCTCATTCCTGGTATCACCTATCAGAGCGGGGCTTCTCCCAAATTTGAACTCCAAGACTCATTAACCTGTAATAACTGCGATTTCGCAAACGCAGGGCCAAGCCAGTCAAACACAAACAACGAAGGAGGTGAGTTTTGAAATCATGTTGATAGTATAATACAAGTAAGAAGAACACGCAATTAATCATCAATAACCGTATCATTACACAAACACTCTTCAAAGAAAAACATCACGTTATATAGTCAAAACCACTCAAGAAAAGTCAATACATTTCACTATAACATCAAATCATCGTAGAAATTATTATTATCGCACACGACACATGTTAATCACAACAAAACAATCACAAGAAAATGCAATGCTATGCATGAGCTTAGACTCTACTTCACAATGTGGTACCATTCTAACTCTGAAGTACTTGGTTAGGAGGCCATGATACTATGCCACCATCCCGGTGGACGAACAATTCAAATTGGCCCTGTCCTCATAGATCCCCTCAACTCAACCCGAGACACATATACGCGACAGTCGAGGTAAACGTGTGTTGCATGGTAGCTCCCGACATTTGGAGTGCTACCTCCAAGTCACCTAGGAATTCCCCACCCGAATACCTCCAAGGTCTAACAATCTTGCCTTAAGGCTCAACAGCAGACCGCCACGATCAGGCTCAATTCAGTTGTACTTCCCCGGAATCGCTAGGCTTGTCAGGCCCTACCTATATGATAACAAAATAATCTCCACTTCACAAATTCATAATATTTATTTTCTCCCCTCGTTGGCCTATGATACTCCATTAAGACCGTCATCTCAAACACAAATTGGAATCACAATTATTTCATCAACCAATCAACACCTTACAAATATTTTCTATTCTATATTTTAATCTCACAATTTCCATATTTGCACATTAATTAATTTATCCCTCAAAGGGCTACTACCGTACGTAGCAAGCCCCGGATGAATCGTTGGGAAATACGGTTTTCCCGTTCATCTCACAATATATTATACTCATGAATTCAAACGCTCTCTCACCCCTTACCTTATTTCGACGCTTTCAAACACGAATACGATTCCACGAGCAAACAGCCTTTGTTCATTGACTCTTTGTCCTTCAATCGATCTAACTCCACAGTTTATGGGTAAACGTTAAAAATAAATTATGAGGAGGCACTCTAAAATTAATTTCGAAATTCGGTCAAGGAATCTTACCATAAATCAGAAAACCAATCAGTGGATAATATAGCCACTTTTCACACGATCGTTTTGGCGTTGGTTTCACTCAAATCGGACTTACGGTGAAGAAGAACGGTGCAAAATAACGAATTCTACAAGCGGAGAAGTCGGGTATTTTAGAGAGAAATTGTGACGCTTAAAAATCTGAGGAAGTATGTTTATTTGACTACCTAAATGAATAAAACAACATACTGAAATTTGGACGAGAACGGAGAAAATTTTCTGAAACAATTATCGATCACCGGTATCAATTTTCTTCTATTTTTCCTCCAATTCCTCCTTGGAAGCTGTTGCCTGCCCTTCCCATACCTTTCTCTTCCTCTATTTGTTCTTTTATTCTTTAATTAGGTTTTACTTGGGCTTAACCCATGAAATACATTTTACTCTTTTTATTATTATTATTATTATAATTTTTAATAAAACCAACAATTACGAAAGTTATTTTTTTAACACTTTTTTTTTTTAACACCATTTAATTACTAATATTTCAAAACTACTACTATATAAAATAAAATAATTAATCTTCTAAAATAAATTAGTAACCAAAACTCTTATATTCAAAATTATCACTATAATAATACTTATTTTTCAAAACACTCAAATTAAAATATTACCATCATTTGAGTACAGTCGAAATTATAAAATAAATAAATATAATATCAAAACTTTATATTAATTACTAAATCATAATAAATATATATAAAATCACCATGTCATAACAAGTATATAAAAACAAAGGAAAT